>OZ005648.1:348797299-349392299 GCA_963930645.1 Salticus scenicus
AACGGATTTCTATAAAATTTCACAAAAATTGCTGAAAAATTGGCAAAACTTTAGAGAAACGTTATTCTGGAACATAAATTTCACACGTAATATTCTTTGAGTATGATCATTTTTAGTAAATATTATTTTACTGCGCATGCGCAAAAGATAGAAAACATTTTATTGCATAGGTTGAAAGCTAGATATATTGAGCAACTTTTATCAAAAGCTCATTTGCATAGAATAGAAATCAAGCAAATTGTGGCAAAAGAACGAGCTGGATTTTTGGTATTTTCCAGAGTTGAAATTTCATAAGAAGTTTTTCACCACTCTTGAAAATTCTGAATTCTGGCAAACTTTTGTTTCACGGTGCCTTCATGTTAATGCATTGAATTTAACAATTTTGAAAATGTCAGTGAACATCAGGATGTTTCCTACCTTTGAAAATCCACTAAAAACCAACCAACCAACCTACCTTTGAAAACCCAGATCATGATAAACAACCCGGTTCTTCTGCTTGTGACAGTATATCATTAGACTCACCCTTTTTTACTTCCTTATGCAAAGCACTAGCAGGCTTCGCCCGCTTCGCTGGGCACTCACCATATTTAAAGGATTTCTTTTTAATTGAATAATTGAAACGTTTAAATAAATATATTTCGATTGCCGACTATTTTCTTCACAGTTTTAGTATGGTATCTCCTTGACATTTTTTTAACTTCTCGAATCTGTGCAACAAAACTATTATTAAAACGAATATTCTCGAAAACAGTCAAATAGAAATGTTAATTCTTCGAATATTCTGGAAGAGTTGAAGCTGTTACTCGTACAGTAAAAGTCACTATTCGATGGATGGTCGAATCAGAGAACGCACGTAAGTCGTTTTCGCAGCAATCACTATAACGCACGTATGTACGCTTCACGCACATACCCCCCCTAAAATAAATAAATAAATAAATAAATAAATAAAAATAAATAAATAAATAAATAAATAAATAAAAAAAATCACTGGACAACCCTACACTGCTGTGCATGAATCTCAGAGCACACGAAACTCGGTTCCACGGCAATCACTATCACGCATGTTAAAACCAAAAAACATCACTAGACACCCCTACCTCGCTGTGTATGAATCTGAAAACGCACGAAACTCGGTTCCGCGGCAATCATTATCACGCATGTTAAAACCAAAAAAAAAAAAAAAAAAAAAAAAAGCATCACTGGACACCCCTGCCCCGCTGTGCATGAATCTGAAAACGCACCAAACTCAGTTACGCGGCAATCACTATCACGCATGTTAAAAAAAAAAAAAAAAAAAAAAAAAAAAATCACTGGGCACCCCTACCTCGCCGTGCATGAATTTGGAAACGCACGTAACTCGGTTCCGTGGCAATCACTATCACGCATGTTAAAACCAAAAAAACATCACTGGACATCCCTACCCCGCTGTGCATGAATCTGAAAACGCATGAAACTCCTTTTCGCAGCAATCACTGTCATGGATGTTAAAACCAAAAAAACATCATTGGACACCTTAAATCAATGAAAATCAAATAAACCAATCAAATCTCTCGTAATTCCTCATAACGTAGCTCTAGTTAAACGTAAAATACACTCAAATCAATGAAAATCAAATAAACCAATCAAATCTCTCGTAATTCCTCAAAACGTAGCTCTAGTTCAACGTAAAATACACTCAAATCAATGAAAATCAAATAAACCAATCAAATCTTTCGTAATTCCTCAAAACGTAGCTCTAGTTCAACGTAAAATACACTCAAATCAATGAAAATCAAATAAACCAATCAAATCTCTCGTAATTTCTCATTACGTAGCTCTAGTTCAACGTAAAATACACTCAAATCAATGAAAATCAAATAAACCAATCAAATCTCTTGTAATTCCTCATAACGTAGCTGTAGTTCAATGTAAAATACACTCAAATCAATGAAAATCAAATAAACCAATCAAATCTCTCCTAGGATTCTCCATCTGCGTCGTTATAGAAATGGGAAGTATTATTTTCATACTTTTATTAATTAAAAGAAAACTAATAAAAAATTCGAAAATCTGACTTCGATGTGCACAATGACCCTTCGGAGGGCACCTTTGTGTTAAATCACGTGACTGTCCGAGTCCGAGCTACCGTTTTCGAGAACAGCGAAATATGCATATATATATACAAATATTGCTCACTTAATAGATAAGAAGGAAGTATAGCAATCTTGATTTGCGAATGTATTTCGCATAACTCAAAAATGAATGATCGTAGAGTGTTGCAAGTTTATATGTGTGACTGTTATGATGTCTAGTTGTACACCTGCAACTTTGGTGTTAAAACGAGTTCCCGTTTCAGAGATATCAACAACTTTACACGAATTTTCGTGACGTCTGTATGTAAGTATGTGTGTGTGTATCTCGCATAACTCAAAAACGGTTGGACGTAGAACGTTGCAAATTGGTATTGGTATATATGTTTGTTATAACATCTACAGTCGGCTGCAAAATTATTCGAGCACTAGCCAATAATTCCTATATTTAAAAAGTACACTTAAGACTGTTTTGCTAAGTAAATCCTTGTCGAATCATGTTCTTAGACTGATTAAGAACATGACTCGTCCAGGATTTATTTAACAAAGCTGTATTAAGTGTACTTTTTTTTGGCACGGATTATTGCTAGTGCTCGAATAATTTTGCAGCCGACTGTAGTTGTTAATCACCCTTTTTGGGGTTTTTATGATTTTCCGTTTTGGAGATATTTAGGAAAATTATATTCATAATTACCAAAAATACAAAGGTTTTGGTTATAATATGTGACCTACCATCATAGAGATTTCAAAAGAAGCTAATGATAGAGCCAATAATGATATTGTTATGAAAGTTGAAGACATTTTTGCGTGTAGAAACTAGAAAGTTATGCTTAAAGACATAACCAGGTTCTTGTGGACGAATACACTTTATTTAATGAAGATTCAGCCTGTAGATAGAGCCCGTAATGATATTGTTATCAAAGTTATCGCCATTTTTATGTGTAGAAAGTAATTCTTAAAGACATAATCAGGTTCTAGTCGACGAATGTATTTCATTTAATGAATATTCAGTGTTCCGCTGACAAATTCTTTGCTTTATGGACGAGTCGTAGTTTGTAAATATTTTCATATTCCCTTTGTATAATAATTGCTAATAATAATAACGTTTTTAAATATTAAAAAAAAAAAAAAAAAAAAAAAAAAAAAAACACACAGAGAGAGAGAGAGAGATTTCAGTTTCAATCTTAATAAATTGCATGGAATAAGTAGTATAATATTTTATCTTAATAACAATTAGTATGGCTTCGAAATGAAACAGCCTTATAACATGAAATTATTATTATTTTCTTTTTCAATTGTGAGTTTTTCCTAGAATTTTTCAGAAGGAGGCTGCACCCTGCCTGCCCTTTGTTTAAAAAAAAAAAAAAAAAAAAAGCAGTATTCTGGTCTTTTAGCCAAAGAGTATTGAACTAATCTTACCCCTAAGCCAAAAATAAATAAATAAATGAGATACATAAACAGATAAAATAAAATAAAATAAAACATATAAATAAATAAATAAATTGCACTCTTATTAACTTTTGTATTACAAAATTTCAAACTGAACTTTTTTTTTTTCTCTATACACTAAAATGTTAAAATATTATTTATAACCTAGTTATTTTTTAAACGTAACAATATTTTAAAGCGATCTTAATTTTTTGATGCTCTCTTCTACTTTAACTTCTTCGCAAGCAGCATTTTTTCTCATGTGTCATTACAAACAGATCTACTGATAATATTAAATATATTAATTAAATCATTAATTTCTTCATAAGAATTTTAACATGTACTTTCAATGGTGATTTAGTAATGATTCTCATGAAAAGTTATTACTTATTTGCAGGGCCCGATTAACCTTACAATTGAGGGGAAGCACAAATCCATTTGCCCCCCCCCCCCCCCACTGACTTCTTGGTCTAAAGATTCATACAAACATCTTGAAAAATTTATGAATTTTTCATTAAATTTTGTAGTTACCTGGAACTGAGGACAAGTAAATTCGCTTAAAATATAGACAAGCAAATTCACTTGATTTTTGTACCAAGATAGATATAAACTGGTGAAAGCCTATATTCACCACAATATATGAAATTATTCCATTATAAATGAATGTGTAAAAGCTTTATTAGCATATATCCTATATAATCTAGAAATGGTAGTTGTGCAGTCAAGTAGGACTGTGACGTTTTATAATCAGACAATGCTTTTAGACCACAAGCTTACAATTCGGGGCCCTTTTTTTGCTTAATTTGGGGCCTTTTCAAAATTTTCCAGGGGAAGCACATGCTTCTCGTGCCTATTTGAGTAATCGGGGCTTGCTTATTTGAGGGACATAGATGAAAAGAAAAATGTCTGTCTGTGAAAAAAAATCTTTTTAAAGGATCGAAATTAATAGCTACACAGGTTTAGGGGAAAACAATCTTCAAACTGTAGAATCGAACTGTAAAACTATTATGTAGGACCATCCTCATTCATTTGTACACCAATAAAAAGCAAAAATGAAGAAAGCAAAATCTAAAAAATATTTATTGTATGCATACTTATAACTGAATCTTAAATGAGTGCCCAGATTTTAAATGTCAAATGTGTCCTGGGGAATCTAAAACTATTCTTAAGAATCCAAAAAATGTCCTATTTGCATTACTACCGTTTTGCCCTACCCTTTATTATTCCTGCAGAAAATTCCTCCTTCAAATGTCTTCCAGTAACTTTCGTTCTTACAAGTGTAAATTGAATTAAATTTAAATATTTATTATTTTGTCATATTGGACAGTTAAATTTCTATGTAAATTACAGATTTTTATATAGCTGTATATTATGAATGAGAACATAGTTGGTATTTCAAAAATGTATATTAAAGCAGACACATTCTGTGCATTGGTTTCACAATTAAAAAAGTATAAAAGTATTTGACATTTCTGAAACCGAAAAGTGATTCGCGGTAATCCGTACCCATTCACTTTAAATTAGAAAAAATAAATAAAAAGTAAGTGTATGCATACTTCAGATATCGTGATGGATGTGCCATGAAAGAAATCGTTGATTAATGAATGTATAAATATCTAATTTCATCACCGCGATAAATGACTTTTCTTCGAAGCGGGTATCATTTTAAGTAGGCTGATTAAACAACAAGAATTTTGTAGTTGTTATGTTATGACGTACTTAGCTTAAGTGGTTTGCCATTCACAAGTTCTATTGTAAAATAAAAGTGAATGTTTTCATAAAAGTTTTATTGTTTCATACATTTTTGCTAGAGTTTAATGGGGTTTCTTTGTACACTGTTCTCAAATTCAAAGTAGTTATTTTCTGACTCAAATACGAAGTCACTTCGCACCCCGGTAAGTAAAATAACATAAGTCAAAAAATAGAAAATTTAAGTTCATGTTATTGGCAAATAAGTACAGTCGGTAACAAAAGTGTCTGAACACTAGCAAAAATTCCTATGTAAAAAAAGTACACTTAATACGGTTTTGTTAAATAAATTCTTGTCGAATCCTGTTCTTAGTCACTGTAAGAATATGATTCGGCAAGGATTTATTTAACAAAGCCGTATGAAGTGTACTTTTTTTACATAGGAATTTTTGCTAGTGTTCGGACATTTTTGTTACCGACTGTGTGAAGTGCCACAGCTTGCATGAAAAGCGTCGCATCTATATTTTGTAATTCATCTATTTGAGAGGCAGTTGTGTCAGTTCAGTTGTATAGGCTAGTCAATGTCAAAAATTATCTTTAAGTTGATTTTTCTTAAATACAACATATTTGATTTCTGTACTTTTCTTGCCGAGGGGCGATTTATCACCGTAAAACTTATTGAGTTCTCAAGAAAACAAAACTTTTTTATTTTTCTTACCTTCTTTAAAAATACCTTCAAAATTGCATTAAATAAGTTTTCGGGGCATACGAATCATTAAAAAAGATGTTTAACAAGCATTAATTTTGTTCTAAAATAAAACATTTGCTGTTCCATTTTTAACACTTTCCAATAAGTGCTTGAGATTTCAGTTTGTCTGTCTATTTGTCCGAGCTCTAATTTCCGTAAATATTGTCAGAATGTCTTGAAACTGATGTTTTAAAAACAAAATGTATTTTAATGTGTCATCACGGAAGTCAAATACATTGAAGCGCACGGCATGATTTTTCGTTCCTGTTTGTAACTGAAATAATGTGAAACGCATGTAAGAATTAAAGTTATTTTGTAATTGTGTATTTTGTAGTTGTATTTTGTTGGGCTAGAATATTTAAATTTACGAATTCTTTTAAACGCAATTAATACAGTATGACGCAAAAGTTTAGACAATGACATTATTCAGCTTTAAAATTTAGAATTATGACGTCAGAATTACAAAAACCTGTAAACATAGTCAAAAACTGTTTTAAAATGCTGTAATCAAATGGCAGTCGTTTGATTTGCTAAAATACTAATTTTTTTGATAAAAATAAAAATTTGCTTGTCGCAAAAGTTTAGACACGATTATGAGTTTCTGTGAATATTTGCTGGCATATGCAAATTTAAAATCGATGATGTCACAGATTCTGAGTACTTAAGTTCTGCAAACGATAACGCTTCGTAGTCGACATGCCGTGAGCTAAAGAAATTCAAGCGAACGAGGTTTCAAGGATTTGGCAGTTGAAAGCTGAAGGGAAGAACGTTTCAGAAATTTCGGCTAATATTAATAGATCAAAGGAATCTATTTATCGAGTTTTATCGCGTGGTTGTGAATATAAAGCAAAATGTAGATCTGGGAGGCCGCGTGTCACAAATATACGAGAGGATCGCCTGATACAAAGACTAGCGAGTACCCAACAAATGAATGTACGTGGAGTTCAAAGGTCATCGGGACTCTCTGTTTCAAAGGATACGATTCGTAGACTAATTGTGGAAAAAGGAACAATATTTTACAGCAAAATGAAAAAGAAACCAGCTCTGAAGCCACATCATAAGTTACAAAGAATTTTCTGGGTTCGAAAGCATATGTCATATGGACAGAAATTTTTAGCGATGAAAAAAGGTGGAATATGGATGGTCCAGATGGCTGGTCATCGTATTGGCATGACTTGCGGAAGGAACCTCGATGTTTTTTCAGTTGCAGACAAGGAGGGGGCTCGGTGAGGATTTGGGCAGCCATTTGCTATAATGGACAAGTATCTCTGAAATTTACCAGTGGTCGACAAACATCACAGCATTATACAAAGACTTTAGAAGAAACCCTAATGCCATTTGCTGAGCTTCTAGGGGGCCCTCAGTGGGAATTTCAGCAAGACAATGCCTCGATTCACACTGCAAACAATTCAAAATCTTGGTTTAATTCTTATAATATAAGAGTTCTCGACTGGCCAGCATGTAGCCCAGATCTTCACCCTATAAAGAATCTTTGGGGCATCTTGTGTCGCAAAGTTTATAGCAATTGTAGACATTACTCTTCTGTACAGGAATTCAAGACATCTATTGAGGATGCATAGTACGACATCGATCCCCAAACTATGCAAGATTTAGTTTCTTCGATGGAATCTCGTATTTATGAAGTAATACAAAAGCTAGGATGCACAGTCAGGTTTTAAAAATTGTTTATTTAGATATTATTTAATTTTTATCTAAACTTTTGAGACAGTATTATATTTTTGTTACCATTTAATTACTTGCAATATGCACAATTCCACTTTTCATTGTTATAAATATTGTTTATATGCACAGCACATTACATTCGAGCTGTGTTAGGAAAATTGATTAAATATTTTTCGAAGTCTGTATGAATTTCTTCATTGTCTAAACTTTTGCTTCGTACTGTAATTTATCAATTTGTGTAATAAATGTGTCATCACGGAAGTCAAATACATTGTAGCGCACGGCATGATTTTTCGTTCTTGTTTGTAACTGAAATAATGGGAAACGCATCTAAGAATTAAAGTTATTTTGAAATTGTGTATTTTGCAGTTGTATTTTGTTGGGCTAGAAGATTTAAATTTACGAATTCTTTTAAACACAATTAATAATTTATCAATTTATGCAATGTGTGATATGTTTTTCTGAATTGCTTAAATTCATGTTCATGTAACAGAGGTTGTATACATGAATAACTGTTTTAGGCTAAATCGGCGTTCTTTGTAATATATTTGAGGAGTTGTTTTTCGGGAGCTTCCCTTGATCAACATTTTATTTTTCTAAAATGCGAATTGAGTGAATATATAACTAATAATTACAAGATCTTACAAATATTTCATACTCTGTTCTTGGAAACTTATGGAATATCACTAAGCATGCATAATATGCAATGCTAATGTACGAAGCATGATATATTCTCGAAATATTTTCTTATTTGTATTAATAATGTTAACAATAATTGTAATAATAAAAAGAGTTTTGATTTTAACTTTAAATAATGATTAAATTTTAAATGTAGAATGATTATCTTGTAAACACAAGGGAGCTCTGCTCCCTGCTTGCTCCGCTCACCAAACCCCGAGGGAGGTTTCGTCTCCCTCCGACTCACTTCACTTATTAACCCCTGCAGAGTACTGCCCGCCGACTCGCTGCTTTGCTTTTCACTGAATACGAATATTAATAGTGCATAACACATGACAAAAGCAGAAAAATGTTACAAAATTCTCCATATTCAATATCAAATTGAAATACATAATATTTAATATCACATTATTATTATTATTATCATCATTTAATGAAATATTATGCTTAAAATCAGTAATTTTTTTTAAATAGTAAGAAATTTGTAATATCTAGATAATTTTGCGTTACAGCTTTAGTATATGACTCCGTTGGTTGCTTTTAAATTTTTGACACTGTTTCGCGAGGAATTTTTTGGTATAATTGCTTGTAAAAAACTTAGTACATATTTTTTCTATTCAATTTTTTTTAGTAAATTTAGGGCAGTATATATTATTTTATATATATTTCTAATGTACAGATAAGTAATAATTTTACACATTCGAAATTATCTGCAAAGAAAAAAGTTTATTATTGTTATTCTTACTTTGAAAACCCTCCTACAGCTTCAATTTTTATTTCTTTCCTACCTATTTCTTAAAATGGCGAAGCATGTATTCGATTCTCTGTAAGAGTTTCAGGTGATGATTTTTTTTCTTGCCGTGATTGGAAATATGAAATGTATCATAGAAATGTCTAATTCTGTAATGTTAAAAAATTATGATTGCGAAACTCTACGCGAAGGACACTGCCCTTCGCGAGGAGATGCAGTCGCAGACAAAAAAAATTTATGCCAGCGACTTTTTTTTTTTTTTTTTTTTTTTAATGTATAGAGAAAGCACTTATAAGAAAATTAAATTTTATTTATCCGAGGCTCCTACCTGTTGAAGATCTTAAGAAAATCTGAAGCGAGTTTTGCGATTGCTTTTCATTTGGGTGACTAGAAACAAAAGAAAAAAGTGTTTCTCATTTACACTGTGTCCATTGAAATTGCAACACGAAGAAGGAATGCAAATATGAGAATGATATTTATTGGGCACGTACATTATAGTAGGGAGAACAATTGTTTTAAATTTCAGGAAATTTGGAGTAATATGTACTGAGAAAACAGTACATGAAGCAGCGACCTCTCAGAACAAAAACAGCACTATCTGCCTAGGCATTAAATCGAACAGCGATTGGATGACATGTACGGGTAGAGCCCTACATGAAACTTCACCAGGATGCCATAGTTCATAAACAGTAGTTACTGGAGAGTGGTGGCGGGCCACTTGCTTTTCAACGATTAAACGGTCATTTTCATTGGTGCGAGATCAGGAGAACGCGCTGGCCGGAGCAACAATTCAACACATTCTGTATCAAGGAAGATCCGCACAATTCAGATAACTTGTGGTTTTGCATTACCCTGCTTAAATGTTGCGCTACGGAGGCCTTGAATATAGGGCAGAGGGGCGGGCCTTAGCTCACCAGAAATTTAATGGTCGTTATTAAGAGTGCCGGGAATGCGAACAAGAAGTAATCGAGACATGTATCCAATGGGATCCCATATCATCACTGCAAGTGATGGACAGTGTGACCATGTCGAATCCCAGCTGGCAATGTGCATTAGTCACAATGTTGTTAAATACGGATAAGGCAATCTTGACACTGTAAACAGGATTGTGATTTGTCTGAAAGGCGACTTCACGCCATTCTCGCGTCCAGGCTCGTCGTTGATCACACATTAAAGACGCTCATATCAGTGATGCATTTTTTGAGGGTAATCAAAATTTTGGTAGCCGCATACTGGGTCATCACCTGGATTGATGGTATGCGGTACCGTTGGATACACGTCTCGATCACCTCTTGTTTTCATTTCCGCCACTCTGAATACCAGCCATTACATTTCTGACGAGTTTAGGCCCGTCACACTGCCCTATATTCAAGGGCCCCCGAGGCGCAATATTTAAGCAGCACAATGCACGACCGCAAGTTGTCCGTATTTTTCGGACCTTTCTTGATGCAGAATCTGTTCGAATGTTGCTCTGGTCAGCGTGTTCTGATCGAACACCAATGAAAATAACTGTTTAATCATTGAAAAGCGACTGGTCCGCCACCACTCACCAGTAACTACGATCGATGAATTGTGGCATCGTGTTGAAGCTTCATAAAGTACTCTACCCGTACATGTCATCCAATCACTGTTTGATTCAATGCCTGGGCAGATAAGTGCTGTTATTGCTCACAGAGGACGCTGCTATATGTACTATTTTCTCAGTACATATTACTCCAAATTTCCTAAAAATTTAAACAATTGTTCTTCCTACTATAATGTACGTGCCCAATAAATATTATTCTGATATTCGCATTCCTTCTTGGTGTTGCAATTTTAATGGACAGCAGTATATATTAATTTATTTTAGATATACATATATGTATGTATATATATATGTATTATGTTCATTTAATACGTAGTCGGTCACCAAACCAATAAATTATTGGAAAGTGTATCATAATATGAAGTTTATTCTTTGTAAATAGATGACAGCGAGATTTTGAACATCTTAATCGCTAGTGCGTCTTTCGTCATAAAAATAATCCTTCTGGGAAGAGGTTATAATTAAGGTCGACAAAATTATACTTTTGTCTTTGATATCCTTGTTTCAAAGAACGTTTCATTAACGCCTCACCACCCTGACTCACATATGTCCCAAACAGTCTGAGCGATTTTGTATCTCAGATTGCAGATCTTGACAATGGATTATTTTTAACTCGCGGGAGGAAGAATTTATTTATTCTCTGCGCTCGAGAATAAATACAGTTTCCAAAATGCATATGTGATTTAAAGAATAATAAAACTACACGGTCGAGAAATATAAATGTATATCCCACATCGAAAAACAAAGTGAAAAACGCTCATGTATATCTTTTATTCAAAAAATATTGAAATATATTAACAATGTTAAAATATATTAGTAACTCAAAAATTTTAAACTTAGCTTTTACGATAAGAAAGAAGATAAGTATCCCAAACTAAAAGAGGTGCTTTTCCCCTCTTACCTTTTTGGGATACTTTAAGGCTTTGAAAAGTTAATTACATTAGAGGTCTTGTAAATGAAAGAAAATGCCGAACACGTGAGATTTAAAAACCTAGCAAAAGAAAAGCACAAATTCGTAGAAGTTTAGGATACCATTGTTTTCAATTTTTATATGAGAAGCCTCAAAATAGCCTAAAATTCATTAAAAAAAAAAAAAAATACAGAAATACACGGTTTTTTTTTTTTTTTTAATATATATGAAACAAAATTTATATTGATAGTTGTTGTTTTTCACTCGGTGTGCATACCTAACTAAAAATTAATTCTATGATCTTGTTAAAATAATATAATTACTCAATACATGTACTTTTTTAAAAAATATGTCTGTGAGGGATCTCCTCCCCAAGAGACAGATTCAGACTTGGGCTCTATTTATTCCTTTTAAACTGGAGTTGTTAATAAAGTAATATGCAATAAAATATTTCAGTTTTAAAATGTTGAGTATTCACTGAATACAATCTGAGTGTAAAGTACTCGCGGGTCAAGTAAGCTTTATATTTACAGTCGGTAACAAAAGTATCCGAACACTAGCAAAAATTCCTGTATAAAAAAAGTAGAGTTAATACTGTTTTGTTAAATAAATCCTTGTCGAATCATGTTCTTAGACTAAGAACATGATTCGACAAGGATTTATTTAACAAAACAGTATTAACTCTACATTTTTTATACAGGAATTTTTGTTAGTGTTCGGATACTTTTGTTACCGACTGTATGTGTTTCACACATTTTTGTGTCTGAAATGGTATTTCAGACACATTTTGTCTGAATTTAAGACGCTTCTATTTACAGTGAATCCATTAAAACACACAAATGTCTTAAATTAAGATATTTATTACGTCTAAGCTCTATATTAAGACATTTATATGTCTTGAATGCCTTTTTAGTTTTTTTATGTATTACTTTAAGACCCCTTTATTTGCAACGCCTTCATCCAGTATCGCGCCATTTTTTTTTTTTTTTTTTTTTTTGGGTCGTGGGAATATTTTACATTTTTCCAGTGAATTATAAACAAATTGATTCTTTAAAATTGCATTTAATTAAATGCATATTTTAAGGTATGCATTAATTATATTTTGTATATTTTATTGTAAAGATTTTTTGTCTCTTTGCACTGCCTTCCTTTTTGCTCATTTAAAGGGCATACTCTGATGCAATAACTCATTTTCTTCTATCTGCTCACAATCATCTCATGAGATGAAATCTAAGTTATAAAACCTATCTTTAACGAAACTAGTATGTTTTGGCCATGGAAAAACTTTCTGGATTATTATTATTTTGGTTTGTGGAAGCAACAGCGCTACCTATCATTTAACCTTCTATAACACTGTGACGCCGATTTCTGTTATTTTATGAATTTAATTTGAATAGATATTATAAAAAAATATGTTTTTCTTAGAGATTTGATGTTTTAAATTTTTTATAAGAAAATAGAAAAAATAGGAAGTGTAGATCAGAGGCAACATTGAGCTATTATATCTAGAATAACTAAAACGTGGAAGTTTTTGAAACAATTCTTTGTTTTGGTATAACATAATAACTCTCTACATTTTCCACACAAGTTGTGGGTAAATTGAACCCACTTTGGGAACTTGCATCTGATTATTTTATCAGATCTTTGCGGCTAGTGTCCAATTTTGTCGAACTGCTTTTGGCGAACTGCTTTTAGGAGACGCGTGCTGAGCAGGTCCTTTGTGTTTTTTTCGCTTGAATCTCGCCCTCCAAAGATCTCGACTTCCGCAAAAAAACGAACTAGTTCTTTTTCTCATTCTGAAAAGAATCTCTGCAACCTCCAGTCGAAAGTCTGTTGAAGCTAAATGGTCTTTCTTTGGAAGATTCTTGTATTTCCTGACGCTTTTGTACAGTAGGCTGTCGCTGGCTATTGTAAGATTCAAATATTGATATGATATACGCATGGGTCATCATTTGCTTTGTATCTTATAGATAGATGCCCATGATGTTGTCAATGAGGTCAACACCGCTCATATGATAATTGTATTCGTCTAAAACATTAGGTCATTTTATGGTCACATACTTCGAGCTAAGTGTCATATGTTTCGAGTATGCTCACATGATTCGTTTTATCCCATCTTCAACAACAATTTCAGATTTTGACCAACAAAGGCAGAAACCAGAATGACAGCTTTGTTATCTTTCCATGAGACAGGCGAGATATCAACGCCATCTACATATTCTTCTAAATATTTGCATTCTTTTTTAATAATCATCTTCTCTAATGAGAATTTATAGTCGGAAATTATGTTTCTTCTCATCGTACCAAGACAAGAAATATCTTCTTAAGTGAGATATTCCAACAGAGCGATAAAAGTGAAACAATTATCAAAACATAGCTTGAAATTCTGGTGTCATGGAATCTTGCGTGCTAATCCAACGACTCCTATAATAATGCCTCCGAACTTAGCTTTACGTGGTGGAAGGTCAGCTGATCATCCAATCCACATCATCCTATAGATTTTATAGAAAGTGTTCATTGGATGTAATCGGCCAATCTATATCATCATATAGGTTTTATAGAAAGTGTTGATTGGATGCAATCGACCGATCGACGTAAACGCTTAGTTCGAAGGCATTATTATAGGAGATATTGGCTAATCTCATTGCAACGTTGGATGAGGTTATCTAATTTGATTCATTTTGCAGAACTATATATTCTTTGCCAGTTTCAACCTCTGTTTCATAAGCGAAGCCCGAAATCCCATTCGAAACAAAGATTTTTGTACCACCATGTATGAAGTTTTTTTCGGGGTGTTATTTTTTGGGAATATTTCGTACTTTAGCGTAGCGCATATGCTTGTCAACATGAAGGTGCTCTTCCATTGGAACTTTACTGTGTGCTTCATTCAAACTTTCAATTACTAAATGAATGTTGAGGATTGTGCTTAGAATGGATTTTGCTGTTATCATTGAAGTGCAAACATTGACATATTTTATCGAATTTGCTCTTTGTCACTTTTATTAATGGGATTCCAAGTAAGTAACTCCAATGGTTAGTAACCCTTGGTAATTATATAAAAGAACTAGATATACTACACCTATAAATTACCTATCATCAATTTCACTCACTCGAAAAATGCTATTAAGACCTTTTTGCACTTGGTAAAGCTTGCTCTTTTCTGAAAATTTATTTTTATGAGTTTTGTTAGAAACCGATAAGAAAGAAAAGTATGGGATTTTCAACTTCAACATTTTCAATTTCAGGACCTTGTGACGTGTTTCCTGTTAAAAGAAGCTGATGTGCCTTCAATTGAAAATTTTTTTTCTTTCAGTGTAATTTAAGCTTAGCAGGCTTGTCATTTGCACACTTTACCATTTTTCTTGATGGGATTCAGGTCCATCTATATCGGGGGTCTAATTTCGCAGCTTCATCTTGAAACGTTTCCAATTCAGGAATAAAATCAAGATCTGCAAGGCTGTCTTAGTCAAAATCTAAACCTTCTTTACTATCAGAATAATTTTCTGTCATAAAAAAATCTCCTTAACAAAACGACGGCTTTTGGAAACCATTCTAAAATAAAGATAAACCTGATTAACCATAAATTGTATCTGTATAAATTAAAAACCCTTTCAACCTAATGTAGCTTTCAAGCAACAAACACTTATTGTCATCTAAAACAAGAAAAATAATTTCATCACTGACAACGTTAGAGAATAAAATTGATACACATACCTCACCAATTATCCAAAACCAGGTCACTGAAATACTCAAAATTATTTTTTAATTTTTCTTATGCAGTATTTATGCAGTTATGAAAAATGTCAGTATACTAACAAATAATTAAAACTGAAAACAGATGGCGCCCTCTAGTTTTATTTTATTTTATTTTTTTTATTTTTATTTATTTATTTATATTTTTCTTGTGTAATTATTTAATAGAATAGTGTATAACCGACAAACTATAGTGTGTTCAAACGGTAAAGAAATAATACATCAAGTTTGGTAGAGAATTGAATGGTATATTGTCTACAGTGTACTGTATGACACAGGGAAACATAAGAAAAAAATTATCTTCTCACAATAAATATTTTACGCATGCAGTTTGGTGAAATTTAAAACAACAGATGTTGAGCTGTAGCCATAGGGAAAATCGCAGAAGGTGATATTTGCAGCGCTATCTGTCGACTAATATACACCCAAATTTGCTTAAAATTCTTTCTTATAATGGTCATCTCACATATCAAGCTTTGTTGCATTTATACGTTGTAGAAGTTGAGTATAATCTTCCCATATACGAAGGAAAATGCAGAGTAGTAGAGCCATCTGTAGGCCGATAGCACCCAAATTTTGTCAGCATTCCTGTTAATAAATGTTATCATACATATCAATTTTGGTGTTTTAATACGCTGTATGAACTGAGCTATAGCTTTCTCATACACGAGGAAGATTGCTGCACAACAACGCCACATGTCTTCCGATGTACGCCCAAAATGAATCAGCTTAGTGTTTCAAAATGGTCTTTTTATGAATAAAAGAAGCTAAGACAAGTATTTCCGTTAATGGGAAAAATCGCAAAAAATGTTATTTAATTTTTGAAGTAATCTCTTCTGAAATGCATTATAAATATTTAATATTACTGAATGATTTTCAATGTCCTGTTTTAAATTCTAAGAACCTCAATAGACTAAACTTAATTTATTTTCTGGAAATAACGGTGGATGCACACGGCACCGTCGTGTATTTTTCATTAACACAAGCCTTGAAGAAGGGGTGGTTGGCAAAAGATCACGAATTCTCAGCCTGTTGCTAGAGTGGGTTGTAAAATGATTTTGCTTTCTTTTCGCGACCTACTTGGCTCGAAAAAAGTTTATTGTTTACTCACTGTGTACATGCAAAAATACTTAATGACGTACACATATGAACAAAAAATACTTATCAATAAATAATAGCATTTAAAGAACACATTTTTATTATAATTAGACGTATTAGGAGTACAATGTATTGTTTTAATTTATACATGTTTGCATATTTTGAAATGGTGTTCTTTGATGAATTATATTATTAAATATCCCTTTATTAATAAATTAGTAGGTTGTTGCCAACACAAAAATTTCTTCTATATTTTTGTATAAAAATTCGCACAGTACATGTTATTGATAATTAATAAAAGATTATTGATTACTTGTTATTCACATGTAATAAAATTATTATTTATAAAAACTATTTTTGCGATGAATCCAGATGATTTTCATCATCGAGAAATAGAATACAGTCGAACCTCGTTAACGTGAATCTCAAGGGGGATAAAAAAATCTGTCCATGTTATCAGTAGTTCATGCTATCAGTAACTAATCTTCATATAACTAAACTGATCTTCATTTTGATGGGGACTGTGGAAACAGTTCATGTTAAAAGTAATTCACGTTAACAGAGTTCACGTTAACGAGGTTCGACTGTACTAAATTTCCAAAGAAAATCAATTTTATGCTATACAGAAGATATCTTACAAAATGCATAAAAAAAAAATTAAAAAAAATCGGTAATTTTGTTAAAATTTATTACATATCTGGGGTTCAGCTATTCGTTTTAAAGTTTTTAACAAGTTCTTTTGAAATATATCTATATTGAAAATTTTCATCCCGAGGAGTGGGAAGCAATATTCCTGCATATATATATACTAGCAGGCTACGCCCGCTTCGCTGGTCACTACATTTAAATGAATTTTCGAAAGAATTGAATTAATATTTATTCTTTTACACCACATTATAGACAAAAACTAAAAAAAAAAAAAAAAAAAAAAAGAGGAAAGAAAAAAAGAAACTGAAATTGCTCGAAACCTTGCTTCGGGTACCCGCTGTCTACGGCAGCTCTTTTCCCGCCCGCACAGCATCAAGTCTAGGTTTCCCATGCCTGCAGAAAGACCTTTTTCGGGCACTTCAATCTGGATATTTATCGACGACAGGGGGGGTCTGCTACTATTTAAGAACTACGATTTTAAATATGACTGTATCTAAGCATCTATTAAATATTTTAGTTTTGAACCATGTATTTTATAGCCCATGCTATTTACACCATGTTACGATTTGATTCCGACCAATGTAATAATATAAAATAAAATAAAAAGTAGATTCATATATATATATATATAAACAAATAAATTTTAATCATTTTAATCCTTTTTACTATGCATATACTACCATTTTTCCCAATAGATACTGTAAATAAAAAATAAAAAAAAATCTGGTGTGACTCCACTCGACTTTCCGAACATTGGGTAATTAACAATTTTGCAGATGAAGTAAAGAAAGAGGAGTTGTTAAACAAACAAAAGAGAGAAAACCATAACAGAGTGTTTCAGTATTTTTCTCCATGTATTACACGATGTTTCATTTAACGTTACTGAACTTTGATCCCATAGATCATAATGATAAAGAATTATTCTTTGTGTCCCGGTAAAAAAAAAACTGTAAATGCTAGATTCACCAAAATGTATACAGTTGGTGCAACTGTGACCTATAACATGTGTATAAATTTTTTGCTCAGATTAATAAGGCGTTTAGACGCTATCACACTTTTAAAAATTTCGCCCCATAAGCCATAATGATAAAGAATTTTTCTTTGTGTCCCTGTAAAAATACTATAAGCGCTAGATTCTCCAAAATCTATACAGATTGGGTATCTGTGACCTATAATATGTGTATAAATTTTTTGCTCAATTGAATAAGGTGTTTAGATGCTATCGCACTTTTAAGAATTTTTCTTTATGTCCCTGTAAAAAAACTATAAGTGCTAGATTCACCAAAATCAATGGGGTTCGTACAATGTTGAATTACAATATACGTACCAACTTTCAGCTTGATTGAACAAAGCGTTTAGACGCCAGCGTGTTCACTCACAGACATACACACATACATACATACATCATCGCAAAAATAGTGAAAACGGATTCAGGAGACCTCGAAACGGTTAGAAACATCAAGATCACAGATTCGGATTTTTGAGATGATTACAATACTTTCCTCACTATAGTGTTCGGAAAGTAAAAATTAATGAATAAATGTTTTTTCTTTTAAAGGAATTAACTAAAAAATGAAAAATAAGAAGTTGTTCCATTATAAAAAAAATAAACATAACTGTTATAAATACGTTTTTAAATTTAAAACTAATTATACTTAATTTTTTCTACTGCATTACGATTTTATTTTCAATAAATATAACAAAAAAAAAAAAAAAAAAAAAAAAAAAAAATCGCCTTCAAATGAATGTATTAAATAAAAATATGTTGCGTAATAGCCGTTGCTAAGATACGCTGACGATTGAAGCAAAAGAATAAATCTATGAAAAATGAAAAAAAGAAGCCAATATTTAAAATCGGAAAAACATTAATTTAAAAAATTCAAATTTGAAATTCGAAAAAATCTCGATGAGGTGCTCACCTGCAGGGTCCCAAGTACCTATATGCCAAAATCTAAAAATTTAATATGTTTAATTTTTTCTACTGTATGTGGATAACTATTTAATTTCAATAAATATAATAAAAAAGATTTCTTCCTCAAATGAATTTAAATAAATAAATAGTTTAATAGCCGTTGCTAAGATACGCAGACTTTTGAAACGAAAGAAATTTATGAAAAATGAAACATTGAAGCCAATATTTAAATTCGAAAAAACATTAATTTAAAAAATTCAAATTCGAAATTCGAAAAAATCTCGATGAGGTGCACACATGCATGGTCCCAGGTACCTATATGCCAAATTTGGAAGCTCTGCGATCAGTAGTGTGAGCACCACAGCGCAGATACACAGACACACAGACACACACACAGACAGACACTTCTCTTTATTTATATAGATATATAATCTGGTCGTCTACTGCTATTAATATATTTAATTTTACATTGGAAAAAAAGGCGATGACAGCGCCATTGTTCAGCGATCTTTCGTAAGCATTATTTATTTATTTATTTATTTATATATTAAGTATATATAAGGATATATACAATAAAAGTAATTTTAAACTTTTTTTTTTTTTTCATGAAATTAATAAAAAGTTACCTTTTTTTTTTTTTTTTTTTTTTTTCCTAGGTCCGTCGCAAAAGCAAGGCATATCGTCGACTCCGGGAAGGAGACCGCATCATCAGCATCAACGGTAGGTCTTGTGAAGGCCTGACTTACGACCAGCTGATGGATATAGCGGACAAAAGTGAAAGCGACCTCACTTTGGAGGTACTCAGGTGAGCATATCGACTGGATTTTATTTTTAAAATTTGTGAATGTTTTTTTTTTTTTTTTTTTTTTTTTTAATATTAATGTAACACGTCACTATTTTGATATGCACGTTACTTTTAAAACAGAAATTTGTACTTATTACATAATACAATTAAATTTATGATTAATCAATACAAGTTAGTGGATTTTAAGCAATTTTGTGGTACAGAAAGAACAGCGTTTATGATTAAATTTATGGAACATAGTCACTAAAATACTAGACTATCAGAACAAATCTATGTCTGTAATCAGTTACAGTCGTTAACAAAAGTATCCGAACACTAGCAAAAATTCCTATATAAAAAAAGTAGAGTTAATACTGTTTTGTTAAATAAATCCTTGTCGAATCATGTTTTTAGTCAGTCTAAGAATATGATTCGACAAGGATTTATTTAACAAAACAGTAATAACTCTACTTTTTTTACATAGGAATTTTCGCTAGTGTTCGGATACTTTTGTTACCGACTGTACCGGCAATCTATAATTTTTCATTTACTTATTTTTTCTCCTGAAGAGAGAAGCTACCCAGAACATTCGTAAAGCATTAGCATTTCATCTTCGGAATTCTCAAGCATAGAAAATTACATTTGGACGAACAATTGAGTTAAAACATTTAAATATATTTTTTCTGGACTATCGTATAACATAACACAATTTTATTGCTTTTCTGTCTGTATTAATATTTTTAATTACATTAACACAGCAACCCTTTTTTTAGCGAAAACAAATTACACCAACTCTTGTTATATATCGCCAAATTTTTGTCGTCGCTTTTTAATTACTTCCCTTTCTCCGTAAAGAAATTGAAAAATTTATTTTTTATGTTAAAACATTTACATTTGAATATCATTTTTATTAATACATTTTTAAGCAAAATTTTGATAAATATCTAAATGATCTATCTGAGATCTATAAATCTATCTGAGATTTTATTCATATCTACATAAAATCTCAGTAAATGAAGTACAAATTTCTACAGTATTTGTTATTAATACGTTGTACTACGATACAGGAAATAAAATCTGAATGTATTCTGTAATTTCATTTCTAAAACTCAGAAAATGAAAAGATGATTGCCTCAAAGCTGCACCCTACCAATGGCCTTATATCTTTTCTATAAGCATTTGTTGTCCTAAAGGTCTATCTACAAATTTATTTTGGTTCAAGGTTTCAATTGTTTCATATACACACATCATACTTTTAAGCTTTCTTTTGAATTATCATTATCATTTTTTTTTTTTTTTTTTTTTCGAATTATTCCGTCTTTGCAAAAGAGAGAGAAAAACGAGGTAAAAATAAAATTAAATAAATAAATAAATAAAGTGTAATTACAGACAGTGTTAAAAATAAAATTAACATTTGGGAATTCGAAATTTTACATGGATGTAATTTAACAAACTGCTTTATCGGTTTACATTAGTATCAGAAATTAAGATGGATTTTAGCATCAAAATAAGATTACAAATCTGGATGCTGCCATCGTAAATTGTAAAGCTTGTTTGCAATTTAGTATGTAAATAGGCCACTCAATTTCTTTTGTGCGTTATAAAAGTTATAAAAGTCATTAACATAAAAGTCATAATTATAAAAGTCATAACTCTTGGTTAAACATTATACTTTGATTCTCTCAATACAACGTTGAAAATACTTTACTTATTTATTTATTTTATCACTAACTCTTCAAGACATTCTTGGCTTTTATGAAAAGAAAAATTTAGCTATCTTATAAGCAAAAACAAAGAATATAGGGGCATTGTTAAAAATCTGGTTTATTGCAGTATATATACTAAAAACAATGAATTTCTTCAATACAACTAATTCAAAACATCTCACATTAAAAACATCCAATTAGTTACATAATTACATCTGATCTTTCGACTCTTTATCTTTGAGTCTATTCATATGCCATCGTCATTACGGAGAAGTGTTGAATAAATGTGAACTTTTTGGAATAGTAAAACATGGCATTTGAATTTTACCCTTTTTATAATGAACTGCTTTAATGAACTTTATATTAATGGACTTATGTTTTGATTATAAATTTTTGAACTTATATATTTCGACAGATTTTTTCTTTTACTTTTATTATTATATTTTCAACTCTGAAGAAAACTCAACGATAAAGAGTCGAAAGCTCAGATGAAATTATATAACTAACTGGATGTTTTTAATGTGAGATGTTTTGAATTAGTTGCATTGAAGTAATACATTGTTTTTAATATATATACTGTAATAAATCATTTTATACAATGTAATCAACTTACAATTTTAAAAATCTGGTGTGTAACAACCACATGACTTCATTACCCACTATACTACTCATATTATATATTCTTTTCGAAAATAGTGTGGTCAGAAGACATAAAGATAAAATTGATTTAACAACTCAGTCTACATTATTATAAATAATAAATCACAGCGCTCACATACTTAATATTAGGTTCCTATATGCCTAATAATATGTAGGTGTAGTATACAGATGTTCTATGTGTGAAAAACTGTTCGTACAGATCTAAAAAAAAAAAGTGCATTAGCAAAATAGTTAAATATTACTTATATAATTTTGAATTTTCTCTGATTTATTTTTAAATAAAGATATTTCTCAAAATTATGTTAAAAGATTTTTATAAAAAGTATGCAAAAGTAAAAGTTTGAATATTTATAAAGACAACTTCGTATGCTACAAAGTGATGAACATAAGATGAACGATGGTAAACATGTGATGTCATAAAACGAGACGCCATTTGACTGATTATTTCATTAAACGAGCCCGAAATATTTAAGGAACTGTAAAACTGTGATATCTTTTCATAATATAAAGATAGGCTTGGAAAAGATTCAAAAGAAATTGTGAAAGCGTGGATTATTTATTTAACTCAGTGATAGTTGAAATTAATCATTCTTAGGCAAATAGGTGCTGATTGAAGCTTTTTTTTTTTTTTTTTTTTTTTTTCCCGCTCTGTTGTTTGCAAAATATTAAAATTTTTGGAGCTATTTCATCCAGATATAAGTTACAAAATAATATGGAATTAAAATTTTTTTTATTGATATATTATAACCTTTAATTCACACGGAGAAGAAAATTTAGATGATAGTAATAGATAATAATAAGCGAGTAACATAAAAATGAGCTGCTCAATTAATGTTAGAAAATTTAAGAAAACGTTAAATATTTCGATAAAGCGAATTAAAATAATAACTAAGAAATAGAGTAATTTTTTGTCCAACGTTTTAGTAAGTATATTTCTATATAATTTCCTCCTCCACGTACATTTGCTATAAAATTACACAGGCCGACATGTAAAATTTTGATTTCATAATTTTGGCTGGTCTTTATGATTTTTGGTGTGCTGAAATCGAAAATGAAGCTAGTTTTTCTCTATCACGTACACATTTTTTTTAAATCAATACAGGGTGCCTACCTATACAGTTTCTTCCATTATTCTTCAACCAGTATAATTATATGAAAAGTTTTATAGTATGTTTCCATGATTAATTAATCATGGATACTTGTTGTTTTAATAACACAGCACTAGTGCGACGTAAAACCGTACCAACTAACCTATTGTTAGGATGGTATATGTAAGAAATTGTATCGGTAAGTACCCTGTATTGACAAACACCAATACGTGATAGAGAAAAATGGACCGCATTTTCGGTTTCAGCACATCGAAAAACACAAAGATCAACTAAAATCCTCAAATGAAATTTTGCAACTTCATTTTTGTATTCATTTTTTTTTTTTATTTTTTTTTATTTTTGGATGTCTTTTGCAAAGCATATCAAGTTTCCAGACGTACATTTGTAGGTCGTGTCGTTAAATTTTTGTATCAAGAATGCTCTGAATTTTTTTTGCTGAACACAAAATTTTGTTTAAAACTGCTAACGATCAGTTTCCAGAGAAGAATGCAAACACATAAGTGCTTAAAATGTTGTAAAAAAACCAAGTAATGTATGACGATGTAGTTTAGGGCAGTCTTCCAGACACGGAAGGAGCGGGAAGAGATTAAATAATTCCAGTAGCAGACAGTAACAAACTGCTTCGGTGAAAACCGTACAAAAACAACAAGATTAAGAATTACAATATGGAGAAAGAAAACATTTGGAACGTTCTTTTCCTCTTTTAAAATTCTGACTTTTTTTTTTTTTTTTTTTTTTTTTAAACCAAGGAAAAGTTTTCATTATGTATTTAAATAATAAGAATAATATATACCCACCCCCACCCCTAACATTTGTTATTAGTGCCATACATTTATTTCTTTGAAACTGCAATTTTTGAATCGTTTTTATAGATCATAAGATATAATTTTTCTTCTTTTTCTGTGTCATCAAGTTAAAATAACAATTTCGGGACATTTAGGTCCCTTAATTGAATGCCACTTTTTTTTTTTTTTTTTAAAGAAAAATTTATCAGTCTTTAAAAAGATTTCCTTCAAAAGTCACTTAAAATCACTGCAAACAATTAATGAATTTTTATGTTAAAAAATAAATAAATAAAGGTTGTATTCGTCCGATTAAGGAACTTTTAATGCCTTGAAATTTATAACCAATTCCAAGAAGGAAAAACAATACACTACATATTTTTTATTTCAATATTTTTTTTTTCTGCATGCAATGGTAATTACAAATCCAATTTTGTGATCCTTTGCGTCATTTTGATAAAATAATAAAGTCCCTACAAAAATTATTTTTAAATATTTATTTTTTGCAGGAGAAGAATACATCATAATGTGTAAAAGTTACGTCATTTTTTACAAAAAATCATAGAGAATGTTTAGGCAAGGATTTTCTCCTTATGCTTAACACAGCATTAAAAAAAAAAAAAAAAAAAAGAGAGAGAGAGAGAGAGAGAGAGAGAGAGAGAGAGAGAGAGAGAGAAAAGAAAACTCATATGTGGACACCACATGGCTTTCTTCAACACCCATTTAATATTATATGTCTAATATCTTACTGCAGAAACATTTTTATGTGTAGTAAGTGGTTCGTAAATAAACTGACAGGTTCTGCTCAATAATTTTTTTTTTTATCATTAATATTTTAGGTATTGTTTTATTATAATATTATTTGCGTGATTTGGTCCATTACTATAATGCTAAAGTGTACTGAGCTTATAACTATTAGCTTAAGCGTTATTGCTAAATTTAAAGTGGAAAAAAATGTACTGTCTATTCAGATATGTGTAAATTGAAGTAAGCATTCATAAAACCTCTAAAAATTTAATATGTACAGTCGGTAACAAAAGTGTCCGAACACTAGCAAAAATTCCTATGTAAAAAAAGTACATTTCATACGGTTTTGTTAAATAAATCCTTATCGAATCATGTTCTTACACTGACTAAGAACAGGATTTGACAAGGATTTATTTAACAAAACCGTATGAAGTGTACTTTTTTTACATAGGAATTTTCGCTAGTGTTCGGACACTTTTGTTAGCGACTGTATATATATATATAATAATAAAAAAAAAACCTGAGACATTTTTAAAGGTACTAAATTAACGATTACAAAAGATTTCTTGGAAAAGAAAATGGTTCTAGGGGAAAAAAATCTATTACTACTTAAAAATTTTACGTTTTCTGTAGCACTAATAAATAGGAATACTCGGAAGCGTAGTTGACAACTTTTACGCATTTTTAAGCCCACTACTTTAAAGTTGTCTTCCTTGTCTTATTTGACTGAGTATTTAATAAAGCACAGGGAAGTAATAGGAATTCTCTTTAAGGACAAAACTGCTACTCTGACAAGTACAATTATAAATTAAGAAAAAATAATTCCTGCGTCATAAATTCTTTATGATATGGTGAATTCGTAGTTATTTATAAATAATACAAAATTCTGTTTTATCTCATTTTAATAGAACATTTTTAGAAACTCTGATGATAATTGCTCTTATGATAAGAGTGCGCTAATCAGACGTGTTCAGTAATTCACTTGTATATGTCCTCCTAATTCAGCTATTCGCTTCTACAGGAAGTCACAAATTTAAAACTTCAGTTATATTTCAATATTATCCATGATACAAAGAGAAACAATAAGTTTCCCTAAAGAATTTACAAATACTTAACATTACCACAGCATATGTTTAACTGTAAGTTCCATCTTTATTCAATAGATGGCAGCACCATTTAATTTAATTTAATATCAAACAAAGATTGTGTGTGTTACTCTAAAATACAGATTTTCTTTTTCTTTTTCTTCTTCTATTTCTTTCTTTCTATCTTTTCTCTCTCTTTTATTTATTTATTTTTATTTTTTTTAATTCTTCCAAAAATTTTTTAAATTAACTTTCGTCCTACAAACGTTTATAGACACTCGTTTCTGCTTTTCTGCTATAGACCACACCTCTTTTTTTACTTTGAAAATAGCGGAATCTTCTATTTTGTTAGTACTGATTAATCGATTGCTGAATTAGATTGACATTAAACTGTAGATAATTCAAGAAAACATTTTATTTTGTAGTTACGATGTTATCTTTTCCTTAATTCAAATATTATTTTGTCTTTCCCTTACCACTGTGTGTCATAGCTAGCTACAGTATCATATACACAGTATAGAGGTGAGTTCGGGCTCTATTTTGGAAATCCGAGCCCGCCCGGGCCCGAAACATTTTTGAACTGAGCTCGTCCGAGCCCGAAAAATTTTGTGTGATCAGAGCCCGAGTGCGATATTGAAAGTGGTACGCTATGCAACACATACACAATAGTAAAATTAAATACCGTTTTCATTTTCAAATTAATTTTCTTATTATCAATCCTCAATTTAAATAACTATAAATGTTATTATAACAATTTATAATGTCTGTGTCTCTGTATACATATATATATTTATATAATATATATTTATATAATATATATTCCAGCCCATTGTTTATAACGCGCCTATCGAGGAACAAAAAATTTATCCGAATGAGTCATATAATGAGGCCCAATATAACGAAGGAGGAAGGATTAATGTATAACACTATGACATAATATGCATCGCGTTGAAAAAAAAAAATTCTATTTAGAAAAAGGAAAGTCAAAGAAAACCTTAAGGTTTGCAAGATTATTTTGTGATTTATAACCTATCATGACTATTATGGCATTACTAAAAGTGCTCTCAATATGAATATATATATATATTTTTTAAACATTTTCCAGTTAGTGAAGAATAAAATAAACGGAACTTTTAGCTTGAATCCGAGCCCGCCCGGAGCCCGAAGAATTACGTAAGATTTGAGCCCGCTCGGGCTCGGGCTTGGGCTTACGGGCTCGGGCTGAGCCCGTCTCATCTCTAATACAGTATCACTGCTGTGTCTGTCCATCATATTCTTTGGGTGGGGTAGGAGATAATTTTTGTTCCAATATGTATTATTATTATTTATCAAGAATGACATATAAATGCATTCTGCTTTCTTAAAAACGCTAACAATGTTGATATATAATAATTTAGAAACATTTCAGAAATGGATCGGATATTTGCAACGCTGTTATTTGTCAACCGGTATGATATTCCACTAAATAATTACTATTTCAACCAAACATTATGTTCAATTAATTAAACATACATAAACGATACATTAATAATATTTTAAGTAAAACGTATAATTTATAGTATTTGCTTAAAAAATAAAATAGGACTTTTTGAGTAACTTCGTCAAGGTTGTCTGTCTAATATCATAAAGCAACTGATATTAGTCAAAATTTGACGAATAGAAAAAAAAAAAAAAAAGTGTAGTTTTGAAATTTGGCATAGTCATATCATAGCCGAGAGTGTCCTGAACAACCTAGTAAAAGTCCCCACACGTGGAGGGTGAGCGGGGTGCAGGGGGCAGTTAAAGGAGGGAACTTTTCAGTTTTTATTAAATATCTTGAAAATTATAGGATTTAGAGAAAAAATCTCAATTACAAAATCAATTTATGTAAAATTTTCTACAAAAATGTCTATTACGTTTTCTTTGTATGATCAACAGTTTAGAAAATATAGGGGGATGAAATATCACATTTTCTTGAAAAATCATTTTTTTCAATAGTAAAATCAACTAAAGACTGCAATTAAAAGGGTTCTGGTAAAATATTTTCAACTTATGTAATAATTGTGTACGAAGCGATTATGTGAGGGTAATACAGAAAGAATTTTTTTAAAAAAATTTTAGTGATTTTGAGCAAATAGGGCCAAATGGTGTTTTGAGTAATTCAGGTAACGAACATACAAAATTCCGAAACAGAAAAAAAAAAAAAAAAGTGTAGTTTTGAAAATGGGCACAGTCATAATCTAGAGTGTTTCAAACAACATACTAAAAGTCCCTGCGCGGGGGGGATGAGCGGGAGGCAGAGGGGCATTTAAAGGGGGGGGGGGCACTTTTCAGTTTTTATTAAATAAATTGAAAACTAGAGGATTTAGAGAAAAAAGATTTAGTTTCAAAATCAATCTGCATGAAATTTCGTATAAGAATGTCCATTAAGTTTTTGTTATATGATCGATAGTTTAGAAAATATAGGGGATGAAATATGACATTTTTTTGAAAAATGCATTGTTGCAATAGTAAAATCAAATAAATTGTGTAATTAAAAGGGCTCAGGTCAAATATTTCCTACTTATGTAAAATTATGCACGAAGGGCTTATGTAAGGTTATATACTTTCATTTTTCTAAATGTTTTGAATAACTTTGAGGCAAGTAGGGGCAAATGGCATTTTGAGTACCAATTCAGATAACGAAGACCAATATTTGAAAAACAGAAAAAAATATCGTGTAGTTTTGAAAATGGGCGCAGTCATAGTTAAGAGTGTTCTGAATATAGGGGGATGAAAGATCGAATTTTCTTGAAAAATACATTTCTGCAATAGTAAAATTAACTGAAATGTGTAATTAAAAGGTGAATTAAGGTTGTCCTGAAAAACACAGTAAAAGTCACCATTCGGGGGTGGAGTGGGCGTTTGAGCGATAGGCAGGGGATCAATTAATGAGATTATTTTTCAATTTTTTTGAAAGATCTTGAAATCTGAGGAATTTAGCGGGATTCAGAGGGAGAACTGGCTTTTAATTTTCATCTGTTAGTAGCACCTGCAATAATACCTGAGCCAAGCGGGTATCTTTAGAAGATGAGTTCGAAATTGAGCATATAATCACAAAAGATAAATATTAAGAACGATAATTTAAAATAAAAAAATGTGTGTTCAGTGTACATTATGTATATTACAGATAAAATTCGATTGTTTGTGTTCTAAGAAAAAATAAATGTTTAAACAAAAAGTATATTTATAATTTTTTTAATGAATGCTCGTATAATGCAATTTTCCTATATTTTATAATATTATAATATAAATATTGTGCGTATTTTGTATATACTATCACTTGCATAGGATTAAAAAAAAAAAAAAAAAATCACATTGCCTGCCTTTTTAAAACAATATTTATCATTTCAAGAAAATGTAATCGCGTTTTTGTTTAAAAAAAATAAATTAATTTTGTGATTATGATTACGTAAAATGTCTAGTATATTTAGTATGTTGTTTAGGACACTTACCGCTATAACTTTACTCATTTGTAAAACTATACGATTTATTTTCTTTGTTCACTAAGATAAATGATGACAACTTTAAAGAAAGTATTTGTATAGGCATTAAATATTCCATCTGATATCTTTAAGTATGGTTTTTAATGATATTACTATTTCATAAAAGAACTTTAAATACAATTTTTATTACGTCTATATTATTTGAATTATTGATCATAGAAAAAATATATATATATAAGCTATTTTTGTAGCAAATAGGAAGTAGGTCAATTTTGAATTTTAATTTTATAGTTTTCATATTTCAGGTTCATTTCATAGTTTTCAGGATATTAAAAAAAAAAAAAAAAAAAAAATGAAGAAGTTCTTTTAAATGACCTCGAAAATTTTAGTTTACTGTTTAGGACACATTAGTACGTTGTTAAGGGTACCCATCCCTATGATTATATCAATTTTTAAATCTATACGATATATATATATTTTTTTCCTATTCGTCAATTTTTATTGTTCGTCGTCTGGATTGATGCTCACAATATCGCTAGCACCTACTTGCCTCAAAAATATTTAAAACACACAACATTTGCTATATCATCTTTACATAGCCACTTTTCCCCCCCACATATATATGTATCTGTATATAAATATACATTTCGTATAAGTAGAAAATATTTTACCTCAATCATTTTAATTACGCATAGTAGTTGATTTTACTATTGCAAAAAAACATTTTTCAAGAACATGGGATATTTCATTCTTCTACATTTTCTAAACTCTTGATCATATAAATGAGAAAAAAAAAGAGACATTTTTGCAGAAAATTTCACATAGTTTAATTTTGCAAATGAGTTTTTTTTTCTTTAGCCGATAGTTTTCAAACTATTTAAGAAATGTACTTGAAAGAAAAAAGAAAGAACCTTTAAATGCCTTCCTCTAAGCCCCACATTCACCTCCCACGGGCGGCGACATTTAATGTGTTATTTTGTACTATTATGCCTATGTTTGTGCTCAGTTTTAAATTTGCATGATTTTTCTATTTCTTTTTTTCTGTTCGTCCATTTATGGTCTTCGTTAACTGAATTGGTATTCAAAACGCCATTTGCCCCTACGTGCCTCAAAGTTATTAAAAATACAGAAAGCTTGCTATATTGCCCTTACGTAATCCCTTCGCACATAATTTTTACATAAGTAGAAAATATTTAACCTGAATCCTTTTAATTACACATTTTAGTTGATTTTACTATTGCAAAAATGCATTTTTCTAAAAAATGTGATATTTCCTCCTCTATATTTTCTAAACTGTTGATCATAAAAAAGAAAACGTAACAGACATTTTTATAGGAAATTTCACACAGATTAATTTTGTAACTGAATTTTTTTCTCTAAATCCTATGGTTTTCAAGATATTAATTAAAAACTGTAAAGTGCTCTCTTTAAATGCCCCCACGGGCGGGGACTTTAGTATGTTGTTCAGGACACTCTCCACCATGATTGTGCCTATTTTTAAAACTATACGATATTTTTTATTCTATTTCGCAATTTTTGGTCTTCGTTGTCTGAATTGGTATTCAAAACGCTATTTGCCCCTACTTTCCTTAAAGTTATTAAAATCATTTAAAAAATCTTGCTATATTACCCTTACATAACCCCTTCATACATAATTAATACATAAGTTGAAAATATTTGACCAGAACGTTTTTAATTATAGTCTTTAGTTGATTTTACTGTTGCAAAAAAGCATTTTTTCAAGAAAATGTGATATTTCATCCACCATATTTTCTAAACTATTGATCATACAAAGAAAATGCAGCAGACATTTTTGTAGAAAATTTCACGTAGATTAATTTTGTAAGTGAGATTTTTTTTTCTCTAAATCCGATAGTTTTCAAGATATTTAATAAAAACTGAAAAGTGCCCCCCTGCTCTCCCGCTCACCCTTTACTTGCAGGACTTTTACTAGTAGAATGTTGTTCAAGACACTCTTGGCTATGACTGTGCCAAATTTCAAAATTTCATGATTTTTTTTTTTCCTAATATTTTCCGTATTTTGACTGGTGTTGCCGGATTGCACGACTTTTTTATTCAACAGTCACCAATAATTTTGAGAAGTGATATTTAATATACGTAATCGACGATTAATCGTCTATTATATACATCAAACATCACTTCACAGTCGCGCAATCTGGCAACACTAATACAGAGTAACCGATGGTTAGTCATGTCAGTTATCTGCTAAACGCGCGATCTTTTGTGTAGAAATGTGAGGAGTAATTAGGCTGAGAAATTTATACCTTTTGTGCTACCTACCATTATTTTTATACAATAATCTGTATCTTATTTAATTACGGCACATCGCTGTAAAAATACAGTAAAGATTTCTGCATAAAAACAGTGATAGCAAAAAAGGCAGAAATTTCTTATCCTTGAATATAGCAGACAACTACAGTAGCAAATGTATGATGGAAAAGTAAATGTGATAAGATGTCGATGCCTCTCCTATATGTCAGTTTTTGATTGAATATGTGCGACGTATTTACATTGACAACCTCATTATTGTTGTTTAAGGAAACAGATTTTAACTGCCATTTTTATTTATTTATTTTTTCTTTCTTACTATAAACATTGTTAAATAGATAGGATACGTAAGATGCAGTAGATGAACTATATTCGGTAAAAATATGAGAAAATGCACTGTTGTCATTAAATAATGATTTGACAGCATAAATTATTTCAGTGACAATAAATGTTTTAAGTGATAAAATGTACATCAAATCAATAAAAATTTAAATAAAGCCTGTAAAAGGTTTCATAATGAAAGAAATGAAGAAACAAACGGTTTGCATTTTGAAAGAAATACCGGTCTACCGAAAGATTTATGGTGAAAAGAATTGTAACAGGAAAACGCTTCGAAAGAAGTAGGGGTAGACGTGGAGTTTGCTTAAGACTTTTTTCGAAACTGCTTTAGAAATTTGGAAGAAAATACTATATGAATAAATTCCAGACGCTTTTCTGTGTTATGGACTGATGCATTTGCATTTGACGTAATGATATGCTTGCACAATCTATATGAAAAAAATGCAATGTTAGTATGTGTGTTTTCTAGACACTCAAAAACTACTAGACCGATTTACGTACGGTTTATTGCAAAATGATCTTCGTATTCTGCGAAAAGTTTAAAGTTATTGCAAACCTTGATCTGACAAACAGAACGAAAGTAAAAGTTAGAAGCTTTATAATATAATGGTTCGTGGTGCCATCTACATTTAAATAATATAGTTATTACTGATATTAACACAGTAAAACCTCAATCTATCGTTTTTCACGGGGTGCGTGAGAAAAAAAAAAAAAAAAAAGATGAAAACGGGAAACCGACAAATGCGGGTTAAAGTCAAAACACGAAGAAAACTATGTTTATGGATTAATACACACAATGTATACAATATACTTCTAATAAAAAGTAATTCGTTACTTTCTAAACTGTCAAAGAAATAAACCAATGTTGTAGAACATTAAGTAAAATTTATTTTTAAGAATAAAAAATTTTAAGTTGGTTTTTTTTTATTCTTTTTATAAATTAAACAGGAATTTTTCCAGATTTACAACATTTTTCTGGTCCTTGCCTGTAATTTCATGTTCTTATATAAAAGTTCGTGCATTTTTAAACTCCATAATTGAGTCATCGGCCTGAAAATTATCCTCTGTTTCTTCTCTATTACTGTCATTTTTTGAAATTACACTTTTTTTCTATGCTTTAGGATATCGCATATCGCAACGTCTTGATTAATGCAAATATTATCACTAAATTTTGTACCAGACGGCTCCTCTGCTACACGCAACAATTCTTCACCTGCATTATCAGCATCATCATCATCATTTTTTTCTGGCCCTTCTATTTGGTATTCTTCATCATTTTATCGTACATAACCGCATTTCACGAAACAATTTTCTGGATTACTAAAAAGTATTCTGAATTACTTCCTGCCATGCTGAAATTACAAAATGAGTAGATGGTCCGGACACATGGCATCACAATTTTGATCCTCCATGGAAATGGGGAAAAGAGTTATTTTAGGATAAAAGAAGTAATTCCAGTCTGTATGCCATATGGAACCGCTTGACCTTCAGGAGAAAATTTTTACAAAGCCAGGAGAAAAAATTTTCAACGATGAATGCGGGAAAACGACTTTTTGAAGCACGATACATGCGGGTTTCGTTAACATTATTTAAATACAAATTGTGCAGGGACCATAGAAATAAAACAACCAATGCAGGAAAACGATGGATGCGGGAAGAATAGATCGGGGTTTCACTGTATTGCTATTCATGTTCCTGAATCGTGAATGTTTTCATATAATTCTCAGTTATTGTACCAAAAGGTGTGGAATAATTCAAATAATCCCAGTTGGCCATTTAAATTAAGTAATTTAAATTAGTTAAAAAGATATTAATTAAAACCCTGATAACAGCATTATAATTCTTAAATACCTATATAATATTTCTCTAACGTGGACCAGTTACAATTATGACCAGTTACAGTTACTTACAAGAAACGATATGATAGTGGGGTAATTAATAAAATACATGAGGATAAAAAATAATATTTAAAAATGAACATTATTTTAGCACGCTGACTCAGCTTAATGAACTAATAAGAAAAAAATGACAACATTTGTCTGATGACATTATTTTACGGAAAAATGTATTTTTAAAAGTTGCTTCTTCAGAATCTTTGCAAGCGTCCTTTTAAACATAGGAATAATTTAAAGATATATACAGAATAGGAATTTTTATCATAAATTGACTAAAAAACACAATCATAAAAAATATAATCAAAATAGAAATTAGTTTTTTTTTAAACAAAAAATTATACCAAAATTAGTAAAAAGTCGTCGCCAACATGGCAACAAAAATTTAAGAGGCGTCGTGGGAGTCCTATACTAAAACTGAACTGCCTGCGGAAGTATGAAAACTAGGTTGTTTACCATGAATTTTATTTTGAAACTTTTCTTTGAATGATTTTGATTTCACTATTGTACAATATTAATTTGGTTCTAATAATAATTTGGCTTCTGGTAAATTAAAATTTTAATTAAGTGGTAAAATTGTTTATAGTATTTATGAGTTTCGAATTTTAAAGGTAAATAAGAAAAGAAATAAAGTGCGAAAATTTCGCACGGGTTTGCTAGTTTAAGATAAAACAGATGCCAATTGGAAAAAAAATCCTTACACATTCATTTATTATTTCTTTTCGTGACTTAAAAAGAAATATATTAATTAATTTAATAATAAAATTGAAATAAAATATTATGAAGAATTAAAATTGCACCGGCTAAAGAATTCTGTTATAAAAAGGCAATGTTTGCATGTGTGTTCACTACAGATTAAACAAGAATGAAATATTATGCGGTTCGCAAAGATTGAAAACACTTTCCAAGTGTGCGTACCTAGTGAATCTCGTTTAACCTACATCTGCAAGATGATACCTTAAAAAACATTTAGTTTTTAATTAAGAAGGAAGAAAACTCCTCAAAAATATTTTTATACTTTTTTATTTATTTTAATGAAAAAACATATAATAGGTTGTTTTTCCGACTGACAGATAGACTAATTGAAGTCAGAAACACTTTTAAAGATTGTCAGAAAGTGTTAAAATTCTTAACACAAACGAACATGCAATTGAACAATTTTCAAGTATGGCTCTGAATATATCTGAACATTTTTGTGTGGCCCTTTAAACCTTAATGCGAATCATACCATAATATATAGGAAACTTTTTTTTTTTTTTTTGTGCATTTGAAAAATAAATAAATAATTATTTCATTATGATTTGTGAAGGATATAGCACATCGTTCAATAAGTGCCGGGACTAATTCCCAGATAGCGTCGCAAATGAAATATTTCTGTGTGGGTAAAGTAAACCTAACTTTCAAAAGATACGCATTAAAGTTTCATCATATTTCGATCGTTTGTTGCCAAGATATCTAAGTTTTAGTGACCCTACTTTTTATGTTTTCAAAATGAGGGACAAAGCTGAATTTCGTTTGTTGTTTAAACGTTGTTTTTTGAAGGACAAAAATACTGTTGAAACTGTTAAGCCATTGCTAAATTTCAACAATATTATAGCCTATCACAAAGCAATGAATAATTAACTTACGAAATTCAGCTTTGTCCCTCATTTTGAAAACATCAAAAGTAGGGTCACTAAAACTTTGATATCGCGGCTACAAACGATCGAAATATCATGAAACTTTAACGTAATTTTGAAAGTTAAGTTTACTTTACCCACACAGAAATATTTCATTTGCGACGCTATCTGGGGATTAGTCTCGGGACTTATTGAACAATGTGTTAGTTGTCCAAATATGATTTATAAAAATGCTCTCATAGACCGCAACGCAATATTATTCTTCAGGGGGTCCCTATGTACACAAGCCAGTTGTGATATCTATGTCATCTTGAATAGAGAACATGCCATAGAGGAAATGGATAACATATAATAGTTTGAAAAAATTCTGAAAATATTTACGGACGTTAGAGTGCGGACAGACGGACAAACCGAAGTCATAAATACTTTTCATCTTTGTTATAAAGTGTTAAAAACCACTGGACTGATTTTTGCTTTTTTCAAAATGAGCCACGTTGTTGGAAAAAGTTTAAAGCTATTAAAATCCTCGATCTGACATCAGTAGAAAAAAAGTTAGGGGCTCAAATGTTTTTATAATATGAATTTTTTCACGACACCATTTTGTTTCTTACATCACTTGTGATTATCTTACAGGTACTAGTCGTATCACTTTGAAATTTTGTCAAACAGTTTTTTTTCTCTTAATTATAGTAATGACATCTTTTAAACTGAAATTGTGTTTATTTAATTTCAGTGTCTATCTTTCTTTCAAATGAACTGAATTTACGCTGTCCTTTTATCACAGTAACGATTTCCTTTAGCCACGATTTTCTTTTACTATCGTGCCCAGGATAGTTTAAGCAGGCAAAGTGCTGTTGACGGCAGCGGGGACTTCAACCGAAGTTCATGTACGAATTTGTTTCTTTTTGCGCGTGCGCAGAGCGCCAGAGTAAGGCGTACCGCAGGCATTGGAAACTTGAATACGTCGAAGACAGTGGCGAATTATTCCGAGGATTTGACTGAATTAATTGAAATTCCGTTTCAGAATTATATATTTTTCAGATTTTATATTTATTAGTGATTTATTTTTAAACACAGTGACCGACGAAGCCGGTGAAGTCCGCTCGTTAATGAAAAATAGTAAATAAAGCTAAATATTATTTCAATAAGACTTCATGCAATGTTTATGATTACAAATACAATTTTTGCTAATGCGATATAATAGAATTTATGAGGGTAATGTTTAGGAATACAAACAATGTTTATATTCTAAGTATTAAAAAAACTAGTATACTATGGGCATCACAAGTCTTTCTTCTACATCATTCAAAATAAAAGTGCCACTACAGGTTAACATGCATATAAAATTTAATCAATATAGTTTCTTACAATAAAGATTTTACAAATGCAGTTCGGTGCAATTTTAACCAATAGATGTTGAGATATGGCAATCTGAAAAATCACAGAAATTGAATAAAAAACATCTGACCTCCGATATACACCGAAATTGAATCGCCATAAATTTTCAAAACACCATTTTTATATACCAAGTTTGAAGCATTTGTATAACATAAAACTTGCGATGTAGCCTTACTGTGAATGGGAAATAGTGCTGCATGGCAATGCCATTTGTAGTACGATACACACGCAAATGGATCATGTTTTTTTCATAATATTCATCCAGACCTCGCAGCGTTACTAAAATTTTACGCTCATTTTATTATACAGTGAAACTTGAATAATTCGAATTTTTTACTCGGTCCCTTGAATTTTATATTAAAATAATGTTAAAAAAACATGGATAATTCGAATTCTATTTTGGATAATTCGAATATTTCATACGACTACCTTTAAAATATTACAGTAAAATTTGTTCCCGAGATTTTTCTCAGCTAAAGTGCATTATATATCTTAACAGTCTTTCAGATGAAGGATAAGAAAATACAAGAGAAGCCCCTAGCTAGTGCCTCAGAAGACATGGTGAATATACATGAGCTTCGAGGTTTTTTCAATCGAAGTCATGTCTAATGTAGTGGGTTAGTAGATTCTATTTTTGTATCAGTCATATGCTATGACACAAAGATTGTACTTAAAGAAGAAATGAAAAATATCTGATTATTTTTTAAAAAGCGTTGAATAATTAAGCTTGTAAAAAATATTGATTTGATGGGAACGGGGGGGGGGGGCAGTATTGTTAGATATAAAACACTTATGTGTTAAGTCTTCGATCGTAGAGTTTTAATTTTTTTAACGTATCTCTTTTTTTTTTTTTTTTTTTTTTTTTTGACAAAATAGTATATGTAATTCGAATTTTTGGATATTTCGAATTTTTCTCTGGTCCCTTCAACTTCGAATTATCCAAGTTCTACTGCATTTTCACCACTATTTTAAAACAAAACATTTTTATATTATGTTAACGCATGTTTTAGCATTAAAACATTCAAGAAAAATTTCTTATAGTGGTGAAAATATAATAAAACGCGAGTAAAAATTTAGTAACGCTGCACTGTAAAAAAAAAAAAAAAAAAAAAAAACGGTAGCTTCTACGGTAGAATGTACTGGCAAAAGGGGGGTGTTAGCACATTCTGCTGTTAAAATGAAATAATTTTCAGCAGAGACATCTGTTAAAGAATCTTCTTTATAAATATTTCCGCTATAAATTGCTCTATTTAACAGTAGAATGTGCTGACAAAGTGGATGCCAGCAAGTTCTGCTGCAAAAACTACCGTTATTTTTTACAATGTGCGAGACCTGTATTCATATCACTTACTAAGTTTGGTACAGTTATACATCGTAGTAGCTGAAGTCTTCTCGTAAATGGAATGAAATTGTAGCTTAGCAGCGCCACATCTCGGCCGATGTGCACTTAAATAGAACCAAAATAGTTTTTCATCGTGATTCTCACACATAGAACGTTTTGGTGCGTTTATATACTGTAGAAGCTGAGATGTAATCTTACATTTAATGGAGGAGATCGCAGCATATTAGCGCTACTTGTTGGGCGATATATCCCAAAAATTCATTAGCACCGGTTTATGTCAATGTTTAAATAAATGTCAAGTTTGTTAAATTCCATTCATTAATTCGGGGCATATAGCGATCACAAAATTTTGCTAACAGACTTACACGCGCGCGCACACACAGAGAGAGATAGTAATTTTCTAAAAAATAGATTAGATTGTGTTAAAGGACATCTAAAAACGTATAAATCCATCGAAAACCGGAGGTAGAAACTTTTCATGAATTCAATACTTTCTTCTCATGTATATAGAACAGAGCAATAAATATATAAAGTATATGTCTATAGATAGTACTGATAAATGCGGAAAATTCATAAAATTCTTTATGGATTAATTTTATAGAAATACCATTATAAAAAGAAATATAAACTTAAGATAGAAAGTTAAAAAGAATAAAAATAAAAATAAAAATTTTTATACACATACTTCGTTGTAACCAATTTCAATACGACATTTATTTGCGAATATTTGTATTAATTTACATCATGTAAAAAAACAGTTTAGGACTCTTTGTATCTCATTAACAAAAAGGCATTTTCACTTTAATACTTATTAACAATATGCATACTTGAAGTATAGAAACAATTTAACTTGCTTAAAGGGACTTTTTTTTTTTTTTAAAGGTCCCTCTTTGTAGTAAAATTTAATATTAAAACAGTTTTTCTTTCAGTTAAAGTCAGAATAACATATTTTTTCACGCGTAATTCTTTTAAGATTTCTGTTATGAAGTTTATTTTTAGATTATTGAAACTTCTTAGTATCAGATTATCGTATCCATTTACTATCGCTAACTTTTTCTAGGACAATTGATTCAGTTGCATTTTACACTGTTAAAAATTTCTGTAAATATTTATCCAGAGTTTCTGTAAATTTACAGTAATTCTTAGTTAAAAGTGAATAATCGAGATTCTCAATCTTTATTCTGTATTTTTACCTAATTTTAATATTTATTTTTTAAATTAAAATTAAAAATCACTGTTTCTACATTAGAAAAAGCATTCTAAATCCGATATATATTCTCACCAATAATTAATTAAATTAATATTAGTTATTAAAGTGAACATATAAAATAAGTTTTTTAACATCTCCATTTATTTTTCTCTGCAATTTTACGTAAGACTTAAGATAATACATTACACAGAGTTTTCTGTTGAAATTTTTAACAGTGTATTTATTTATTTATTTTACTTTCTAATTATTCTCCAATTAAATAGAAAAGTTTCTATACCAGTTAATTTCATATCATATTTTCCTTTTCTTCCCTTTCTTTTTAACACTTTCCAAAATTTGAAAAGTGTTTATGACTTCGGCCTGTTTGTCCACATGTCCGTCTGTCTGCCCTATAACTTCGTAAAGATTTTTAGAATTTCTTCAAACTTATACATGTTATTTAAGTTCACTACAGTTTGCTTCCTATTGAAAAATGCGATAAATAGCACTATTAGTTTGTGTACATGGGCAACCAAAATATTTTCAGAGTATTGTGTTCTATGAGAGGCATTTTTATAAATCATATTTAAATACATTTTTACTGCGCAAATCATAATGAAATTGGTATTTATTTTTCATACTCAAAAAAAAAAAAAAAAAAAAAAAACGGGTTTTCTGCAGAATATGGTATGTATGGTATTAAGATTTATAGGGCCATACAAAAATACATTTACATATGTTTATTTCAATAATTAGAAATTGCTGGAATTGCAGTAGTGTTAAGCACTTATGTAGTGTTTAACACTTTCTTACAATATTTAAGCGTGGCTGAGACTCTCTCTTTGTCTGCACTCTAGTTCATAGCAGCGGAGATAGTTTTTTTTTCTTTTCTTTTTTTCTTTTTTTTTTTTTAATGCCTTGAAATTAATTTATATTATTTAAATTTATTATTTCGTGTTCTAATTGAAAATTGTACAAGTAATGCAACTATTTTGAGTGCTGGAGCTCACAAAAGATTTCTGATGAATTACGATTTATGAGAGGTATATTTTAAATTATATTTTAATATATTTATACGAATATAGACAATCCACACAGATCTAGGATCCTCGTGTACTCAATCAGATTTAATTCAAAGCTCCAACTCCAAACTCTCTGCAAAGCTTCATATAGAAGGAACCTTTAAACATTTTTTTTTTTTTTTTGATTCTTTGAGTGCATCTCTTGATTTGTCTACATACTAAATTTGTTACCAATCTGTTACTTTTTCAGCTCATATAGCGATATATCAGCTTTTTCGGTTGTATATAGCGAAATTTTAATTATAACTGCTCTATACAATGTTCTTTATAGTACGTATTTACGAAGTTCATATTCTATATTCCCTAAATTATTGTAGGAGCTTCTCATCCACTGGTGAGAGAGGTAAGAAAGATGCAAGGAAATTATATATGCATATGCTTTGAAAAATAGTATTACAAATTTTGTTTCATTTCTTGGAATAGAGATAATTATTTGCATCATTAAAGTTTATGGCTATATATGTAAAATGTACACGAGTTTTAGAACTTTAGAATGTTTTCTATAACAATTCATCAGGATTCGTTCAAATTAAAACTAGTTGGCATAGGTGGACTCTGCTCAGTTCCCCATCATATATATGTTCTCATAAATTTCTAGTGCGAGACATATTATAATCATATTAAAAGAAATGAATTTGACCAAAGCTTGATACAGTGACAGAATGAAATCCCCGCCTAATAGGCTATCCACCGTTCACTTCGATATATTTATCTTATTCTAATGTATTCATTTATTTTATCAGGGTCGATTCCTTTGTTTAGTTTTCATGCTACTGTTTCCAATGCAATAATCCTCAAAATTCATATTTATTTGAAAAATTTGTAATTTCGCTATGTTGATAAAATCGTAAATTACGAATAATTTACGAAATTTTCCTATTAGACTATTTGTATTCAATCATGTTCAAAGAAATATCATAAACGTAATTTTGAAGTTGTCTAATGTATTTATGATCCTCAAAATCGAAGTTTATGCTCAATTTTGCCTTATTCTGACATGTTAAGTAAATCGTAAATTCCAAATAACTTACGAATTTTTAAAATTGGAAAAATCATAGTCTATGATATTCATGCCAGTATCCTAAATAATATTTCGAAAGTGGTTTGACATCTTTACGATGAAAATATCCCTCAAGATTGACGTTTATGTGAAATTTTGCTCTATTCTGCCATGTTAAGAAATTCGTAAATTTCCAATAACTTACGAAATTTTTATATTGGAAAATTCATAGTCATTAATATTCATGCCAGTGTCCTAAATAATAATTCAAATGTAGTCTGGCATCTTTACGATGAAAATATCGCTCAAAACTGACGTTTATGTGAAATTTTGCTCTATACTGCCATGTTAAGAAATTCGTAAATTTCCAATAACTTTGGAAATTTTGAAAGTAGCATATTTATAGTTACTGATGTTCATTCCGGCATCAAAACTGATATTTTAAAACTGGTCTGACATTTTTACTGTAAAAAGTTTCCATTTAATGCACGTTTAAGTGAATTTTTGTCCTATTCTCCCATGTTAAATTTCTAATAACTTGCGAAGTTTTTTAATTCGAATGTTCCAAATAAATAGTGTTCTTGCCAGTATCGAAAGTAATATTTTAAAACTTATCTGACCTCTCTGCGATTATTTGTTCGTGAGATATCGTGTAAACAGACTAACAAACTAACGGACTAACGGACTAACACACTAACGGACTGACCCACTAACGGACTGACACACTAACGGACTGACACACTAACAAACACCCTACAGACAGACACCATACAAATTTTGTCATTTTCGGATTCCTCACACCTGAAAACGTATAAAAAAGTCAAAAAACCGAGGTCGAAATTTTTCACGATTACCTAAGTTCCCCATACCTATAGTTTGATGGTGAACTAAAAAGTACCTGATTTTTGTTTCCTCATAAAAACTTTAATAATTATTTAATCAACCAATAATAGAAACTGGCTTTGCAATCGTATGTATTTGTTCATTCACAGAAACAAAATTTGCTTTTAAATCAATGCATTACAAACGTTTACTCTTGTCACAATATTAATTTAATCTTTATTCTTATTATATATCTATATCATATTCTTATTAATTTAATCAATTTTTATTTAATCTTTGCATAAATGTACATAATTTATGTCGAAATATTTCTCTTTAACGGTACAAACATGTTTTAGGAGTACATTCTGTAATAGTGTAGAACCTTATGTATGTTACCATTTTAAAAATTCATGAATATAGGGAATCGTGTGTATTTTCACTTAAAACATCTTCCGACGATATTAGAAAAGAAATGCAAGTTTTTACTTGTGATGAAAATCTCGGTAAATCTGCACGCATCTTATAATGTTATTTATGAAGAATATTTTACTGCCATATATGTACTCAAATATATGTTATACTGAAATCACCATCATCATATTCGAAAAGTATTTTTAGTTGTCATTTTTCTTTTCACAAAATCCGAGTTCATAGCAATCTTATAGTCAATATAATTTGCCTGAAGAAGTTAAGACAGATTGGTTTTTCATCTCAAAAAAAAAAAAAAAAAAAAAAAAAACTTTTAACCTTAAAAAAAAAAAAAAAAAAAAAAAAAAAAAACGTTCCAGCAAGTTTCAAGAAAACCAAGTTTTTGCCGTATTTTTCCTAGGTGGAGTACGGATAATTAGTAAACGCTAATTATCCTGAAGATGTGATGGTAATTTAAATCAAACTATACATAACTGTGGCAACCACTTATTTGTCATATATGGCAGAGGCTGCCAAACGGTGGTCTGTAAATCATTGGTGGTCCTCGAGAAAATTTTAGTGCGCCACAAAAAAAAAAAAAAAAAAAAAAAAAAAGACGGGGGGGGGGGTCATTATTTCCAGTTTTGTATGCATTATTAGAAATTATACATGTTATTTATAAAAAGGTTTAACTTCAGAAATTTCTAAATCACTTTTATGTTTTACTCACACATTAAGCAAATCATTCTTTAAAGGTCGATGAAAATTTATTTTCACAGCATCACATTTAATGGATTCATATAATTATTAACAGCAACATACGTTAAATTATTAATCGATGTGTTTAGAATCTTCAATCTAAATTTATATCAGTATCTCATCTTTGGATTTCTACAAAAAGTTAATATCCTCTACTGAGTGAAAAATCAACGAAAAATCATATTCAGTTTTCAACATCATATTTCTGCGAAAAGACAATAGTGCATTTGAATTAGCAAATAAAACAATGCACTGTGCTCTGCTTAAAGTGAAATCCATTTTTTGTCTTACAGTACAATAAATAGAACAAAAACTTGATGATTTGTTTATAAACGAGTAAAGACAGTCACTACACTTCTTTAACATTTAAATAAGCTTGAAATATTTTGTAATAATTAAGCTTATTTATCAAAATTAAATAAATTTTAAACATTCTTCTTACGATTAATTAGTGCTTGCAAATGTCTCATAAAAAAATAAACATTCCTAGTATTTTATATTAAATTGGTTTATTTTATATTTATAAAATGGATCTCCCCGATGATTGTTATTTCAATACATTTGCGTTTCTGCAATAAATAACGTAAGTGGTTCGTTTTTTATCATTACAGGATTTTATATTACGAATTTAGTTGTCCTGGAAGTTGAAAAGATAAAAATCCTACATACGTCACCCAATGTTACAACAGTAACAATATTTAAATATATTGTTGCTATTGTGCACAATATCTGCAATATTGATTATGCTGATTTTAGCATTAAGATTAAATAGATTCATTTATGTTTCATATTTCGTGTTAAAATACTCTAAATAAAAATGTAAAATGTATTTTTAGGTGTAAATTTTATTCTAAAGATAAAAATCACTATTAACTTATCACTGTCAGAAATTTTATAGCTGTCACCTATATACAGCATTTTCACATCGAGTATATAAATGATTATATCTTATTTTGTATTCTAAAACATTTTTCATCATTATAAAAATGACCCACAGAACTGGTGTTTAATAGTAATAAGTACAAAACTTTGAATAAACACCATAAAATGCGTTGCCGAGTGTGCTGCTTTGTCTGCAGTATACTCGCGCTTATTTTGTTCGCCTGAAGATAGGTTATATTTTCTTTCGACCCGAAACAATTGTTGCGAGTTTTTGCATTTTATGGTCTTTAATCAAAGTTTTGTATTTACTATTATTTTTTATCATGGTTAATAAGAAATTGTAGCTATTTATTTGTGTGAATTTGCGATAAATCATTCACAGATGAAAATTTTATCACTAATTCATAAAATTTATTTATTTATTTATTTTAAATCATGAGTTTATAAGTTTTTGGATATTGTACACTGAAATAATTTTCAGCAAGGTTAGAAAGGCCCAATTTAACATAAGTTTCTACTTGAATAATTAACTTCGAGATTATTAAAAAAAAAAAAAAAATCACCTATCTTCTTTAATACCTTTGAAATCTAACCAAAAACTATTTCGAGAAAAATTAAGGTTTATAAAATTTTTCGTTTCTGTAATAATTTCAAAATATTTAGAAACGTACGAAATCAATTTCGTCTTAAAAATAATTCCCTTCCTCCACGTCTGTCAATCAGTTAACTGTATTAGTCTAATTCGGGATGATATGAATAGATACTTTGTACGAAATTATGTTACTCTATTCCTGTCCTTAAGAAACACTTTACAACGTCACACGACTGAAAAAAGAACTTTGATTTGTTTTCATATTGCTGAAGAACCTTCTTTTTTACTTAAATGTCATCAAGAACCTATGCGATTGGTCGATTCTCAATGGAAGTTCAAGAACGGATGTGGCTGTTATGTTCAATCAACTCTTATGTCAAAAGAGTGAAGAAGAAATTAAACAAAAAGAAAATTCCAAACCATGGCTCCACTGTTAAGTGCCTTTCCGCGAGCACTGGCCCAACCTTACTGTAAATAAAGTTTAGAAACCTCCCCGATCCAAAGTTAGCAACAGACACTGCGGTATTAAAAAAACTCATTACGGTGTTTTTCGTTTGCAAGGTGAGTGAATACAAAAGTCTATGCAGTCGCATATTGAATGTCCGCAAGTATGTAGAGGTCTAATATCTCACCAAATATGAATGTGATAGAGACCATCACCTGTTGCGTGCTGGCTTTTGTAACCTTTGCGGTCTTTCGCAAAGAAATACTAAGAGTCAGAGATGTTTTCGTTGACTTCTGTTCACCCCGGAAGAAGAAAAAACAGAAGGAATATCGCAATCGAAGGTAAAATTCAGTCACTTAAGAGTCTTTTTTTTTTTTTTTTTTTTTCGTTTGAGCCAATGACGTCAAATTGACGTAATGGCTTAGATGATCATTAGAGGTAGATTAATGTCTGTAAAAAAGTGATTTTGTTTGTATGTCACAGCAAAATTAAATGGTTTGATAAAGTCTGTTTTTTTTTCACATTGAATATTTTAAATGAATGATAAATTAAAAAAGAAAGCTTGTTGAATTATTATAGCTGTATGCTGTCATGAAATATGACTGACATCATTGACTATAATTCATTAACATTTTTTGAATATTCATTAAGCAAAACATGGTAATTGAAACTTTATATTTTTAATTATATTTATCTTCGAAATTAATTATGTATAAATTATACATCTAGGTAATATGAGAGATTTCGTTTCCGGAATTACGAAAAAAATAATTTCCCTGACCAACATTTTTTTCTTTTTGCAATATTTCATGTGAATAATAATAATGAAATGTTGACTTATTTAATTATATGCTGACATCAAGTATGACTGGTATCACTGACTGTTTTTTATCAACTAATTTTAAATGATCAGCTAGTGAAACACATTCATTAAAACTTGGTAATTTTTGTTACATTTACCTTCGAATTAATTATGTTCACATTATAAATAACTAATTCACGATAGTAGCTGAAATTACATTTTTTTTTTTTTTTTTTTTTTTTGACTAACTTGCTAATATTATATTTCTCGAATTATTTATACAAATTTTGTATACTATTCAGTGTTTTGGAAATATATATATATATATATATATATATATGAAATATCGTATGTAGCATGCACCATGGAATCAAATTTTATTCGACGGATCAGAAAATTTAGTAACAACGAAAAATGCTGAACATTAATACATTATCCTTATTTCATGTTTTTCTGTAAAATAATACTTTAAAATTATTGTGCCGTGGAAGTAGCATAATTGACCCAAGAAATTAAGTGCTAAATGAAAACATTTAATGACCATTAATTAAATTATAATTTTATGAAGATAGATGATACACTTCTGAAATATAATCTTTCAAACAATTCAGAGTAAATTAATAAATAAAATATCAATGAACTAAACAAAAGTAATGTATCACATCTATTCTGTTTACACGACGATATTCGTATAGCGATTTTAGAAAATGTGTCTCACAAAATAAAATTTTATAAGGAAATTTAAACGACAAGCTCTCCTTAAAAGTGCTTTTGTTTAAATTTTACATTGCGTATTAATCATTAAGAGAGAAAATGCAATACGATTGTAATATATATTTTCCGTGATTTGCATTTCCTTATTGCTATAAAATAAATAATATTTTACTTTCAGTAAAATGTAAGTTTGCTAGAGTACTTTAAATGTTTATTCCAATGCGCTGTTCCAGAGATATAAAAACATTGTTTTAAACATTCATGATATAGTAATATGTACTATTTTCGCGAATAAATTTAAAAGCATTGTAATAGAGCTCTGTCTATTTATATTATGTTTAAAATTGATAATAGAGCGGTAAATGTTTCTTTCATCATGCTTCCACTTGGAATGAGAGGAATACAACCACTGGATCTCTGTTAGCATGAGAGAGACGTCACATAGATTGCATCTCTTAAGAATTTGTGAATTATTACATAGGGTAAGAGCACCAGTGATTGACACTTTTAGAGCAATTTCTGATGTTTTTAATGTTCTAGTCACCAGAAAATATTTTTAGAAATCTTAAGTTAGTACATATGGCATGAAAGACATTCAGAACCACATTTTTGTTAAAATATATACATTTGATAACAATTATTATTTTCTATGAAGTTTTATTTGACACCCACTCAATGTTCCAGTAATTGAAACTACCAGTTTTTCATTTTATCAGTAATTGACACCCTATGTTCCAGTGTTTGACTCTGCTAGTTATTCATTTTACCAGTTATTAGCACCCTATGCTCCAGTGTTTGGCATAAAATGTTAAAATTCTTATATGTAAAATATATGATTTTATTATTTTTCTTATTTATTAATTATTTCGGGATAGATGTCAATTACTGGAACATGACAATCACTGGAGCACCTACCCTAATATGTCTTTTTGAGTTATGTTATTTTGACAATAATAAATGCATCAAAATAATTCGTTATATGGAAAACTTGTTAAATAGAAAATTCGCTTTTTATAGTACATTAAATTATATGTAAAAACAGATTTTAAATTTTTAAGCATTAAATATCAGGAAATATATATTAAATTTTACTTACTTACTTATTATTATTATTTTATAAAGTATATTTATTTGTTAAAACTTTTTTTTTTTTTGGGGGGGGGGAGGGGGGAGGGATAATAATCAAAGGATGAATGAAATATTGTAGTCCAGGAAAACTTTAATTCATTACTTTCAAATATTTATACAATTTTTTCAATATGAAATTATGTTTTCCCAATGTTTTATGATATTATCATATTCTCGTGGGGTAATTTTAAGAATACATACGATACATGCTGATTATTTTAATTGCTGGAAAAGTCCGTTTTTTTTTTTGCTTGCATCGTTTGTAAGAAAAGTGTTTCTCCCTACCTTGTAATGTATCTCCTATCTTTACAGTGTTTTAATAATTAATTCAATTTTTAACCTTTAATCCACATGATTGATTATTATAATCTATTTCATATGATATTTATATTTACTTTCCGAACACTATAGTGAGGAAAGTATTGTAATCATGTCAAAAATCCGAATTCGAGATTTTGATGTTTCTATACGTTTCGAGATCCAACGAGTCCGTTTTCACTATTTTTACGATGATGTATGTATGTGTGTGTGTATGTATGTGTGTATGTATGTGTGTATGTATGTGTGTATGTATGTGTGTATGTCTGTGAGTGAACACGCTAGCGTCTAAACGCTTTGTTCGAATAAGCTGAAAGTTGGTACGTATATTGTAACTCACCATAGTACGAACCCTATATATTTTGGTGAATCTAGCACTTATAGTTTTTTTTACAGGGACACAAAGAAAAATTCTTTATCATTATGGCCAAGGGATCAAAATCTTAAAAGTGTGATAGCATCTAAACGCCTTATTCAATTGAGCAAAAACTTTATACACATATTATAGGTCACAGATACTCAATCTGTATAGATTTTGGAGAATCTAGCACTTATAGTTTTTTTACAGGGACACAAAGAAAAATTCTTTGCCAAATTTTTAAAAGTGTGATAGCGTCTAAACGCCTTATTAATCTCAGCAAAGAATTTGTACACATGTTATAGGTCACATTTGAACCAACTGTATAGATTTTGGTGAATCTAGCACTTACAGTTTTTTTACAGGGACACAACGAAAAATTCTTTATCTTTATGGCCTATGAGACCAGCGATAGCATTTAAACGCCTTATTCAATTGAGCTGAAAATTTGTATGAATATTATAAATCACTGTTGCACTAACTATATGCATTTTGGTGAATCTAGCATTTATAGATTTTTACAGGGACACAATGAAAAATTCTTTATCCTTATGATCTAAGGGCTCAAAGTTCAGTAGCGTTAAATAAAACCTCGTGTGATATATGGAGAAAAATACTCAAACACTCTGTTATGGTTTTCTCTTTTTTGTTTGTTTAGCAACTCCTCTTTCTTTATTTTATCTACAAAACTGTTAGTTACTCAATGTTCGGAAAGTCGAGTGGAGTCACTCCAGATTTTTTTTGATTATGATAACCTACTTCAACTTGAATGAAATTATATATATCATTGATACTTAAAGTCTCATGGATAATCGATTGGCATGTCACACTAGTTAATTTACAATGCAACATACAAAATAGAAATAATTTTAAATTATAAATAAATTGCTTGTTAGTCACAATAGACTCATTTTGGTCTGCTGTAATATTATTTGAGGTATAATTTTAAGAGAAATTCCGCTAATTTGGCCTTCAATATAAGACTAGTACATACTTAATTTGAGAAAAAGAATAATAAATCAAAAATTTCAACGAAGTAATTATTTTTTCTCGAATTTAATCTAATTAAGAAGAAAATACTATATTAAATGTCTACATACTTATTTTACAAACTTTTTTAAAAGTCTGAGAATTGATTATGACTGCATTGTGTATATAAACGTATTATGATCGAAGATAACTGATTGAGGTGCAGTTTAATGTATATTTTTTCTAATCCAAATGACAGTTATCTATATAGAACCATATTATACACAATCTTTGCAGGGAAATATTTTTAAATTGTGTATCAAGCTTTGAAATGTTCAAAAATATATGTATAAAGATTCTGTATTCGGGGTACCAAAATAATTAAATCATATCTAATAAGTGATGCATGGGATATATTTTTATTCATTTTGCCATATTTATATTTGTATTCAAAAAACAGGTTAACGTATATAAACATTTTTTAGTAATTAGTAGCAATGTCCATACAGTTGTCCATACAATGTCTTATATAAAACCAGTAAAAACTACAACGTCAGAAACGCCAAAGAGAAATATTTGGCATTTCTGACTCTGTAGTTTTTACTGGTTTTAATAATCCACCGCCAAGTTCTCCTTTTAATAAATGTATTATATAGTAATAACATGCAAATGTCTTATACAGTTTAACTTAATACACTCTAATTTAAGCATCAGGTAAAAATGGAGTATTTTCACAATGCAATATTGCTTATGGTGAAAAAATGGGATATTTACATATTCTGTAGAAAATATTAAACTTGTAAAATCATTTAATAGAATAAATAAGCAAATTATGTGGTATATTTTACATCATTTAAACGATATTTTGGGATAGATGAAAATATATAATCGATTATTATCATTGAAACTTTATAAACCAATTCTTTTCTTTTCTTTTTCACACCATGTTTAAACATTTTTTTCAGTTTTTTTCTTTTTAATCCACATGATTGATTATCATAATCTATTTCATATCATACTTATATTTTTTGATTATGATAACCTACATCAACTTGAATGAAACTAATATATATTTTTTATATTTGTTGCAAAGTTTCATGGATAATCCATTTGAATGTAACACTAGTTATTTTATGATGCCACAAACAAAAATAGAAATAATTTTGAATTATAAATAAATTGCTTGTTGGTCACAATAGACCCAGTTTGGTCTACTGTAAGTATTATTTGAAATACAATTTAAAGAGAAATTTTGCTATTTTTACTTTCAATATATGACTAGTATATATTCACTTTGAGAAAAATAATAATAAATTAAAAATTTAACGAAGTAATAATTTTTCCTCAAATATCATGGTATTAAGAAGAAGATATTAAATGTCTATATACTTATTTTACAGGGTTTTTGAAAAGTCTAAAAATTTATTATGGATGCATTGTGTTTATAAACATATTATGATCGAAGACAACTGGTTGAAGTGCAGTTTAATGTGTGTTTTTCTAATCCAAATTACAGTTATTTATATAGAACAATATCATACACAATCTTTGCCGTGGAATATTTTTAAATTATGTATCAAGTTTTGAAATGTTTAAAAATATATGTTTTGAGATTCTGTGTTCGGAGTACCAAAATAATTAAGAAATCATATTTTATAAGTGATGCACAGAATATATTTTTTTTTCATTTTGCCATTATATTTATATATGTATTAAAAAAAAAAAGTTTAACGTACATAAATAATCTTTAGTATATAGTAGAAATTTTTTTACAGTTGTCCATACAATCTCTTATACAGTAGTGACATACAAATGTATTATACAGTTATTCTAATACAGTTTACCTTAAGCATCAGGAAAAAATGGAATGTTTTATAATACAATATTGCTTATGGTGAAAAAATATAATATTTACGTATTCTGTAAAAAATATTAAATTGCTAATATCATTTAATAGATTAAATAAGCAATTTAAATGGCATATTTTACATAATTTAAACGATATTTTGGGATAGATGATAATTATATAATCGATTATTATCATTGAAACTTTATATTTACAAATCAATTCTTTTCTTTTTTCAAACCATGTAGTTTTTTTTAATTAAAAATACATTGAGGAAAATTTAGTGATAATAACAGCTATATTAATAAACAGTATTAATTTACATTAAAAAAATAATAATAATTGTAAAAAGTTTACGTTTTCAAAATTAGATAAAATATTTCGACATTACTGGTTAGATTACAATTACTTTAGTGATTTTATTAAGAAAACAATTATGAAAACATAAATTATAACTTTGATTTTTTTTTTTTTTTTTTGACTGAAACTGAAAATTACTTCTACAATATTTATGTAGTATTCGAGCAAATTGAGGTTTCAGACAAACAACTTGTTAAAACTGTTAAAAGTAAAATATCATTAAATTTTGATATTTTTTTCGTATTAATTTTAATATATATATATATATATATATATATATATATATATATATATATATATATATATATATATATATATGTATATATATTCCAAAAAATGTGAAAGAGTTACTGGAAAGAAATTTCAGTGATATTGGTGGTGTAATATTAATTTTCTTTCACCGCTGAGTCATAACACCAGTAATGATTGCTATGTAGTAATGTAATTACAAAGGTTACGTTTTAATAACGTTGGTGTTTTGTGTAAATCAAGCCGCATCTTATTTATCTTTAAGTACTTAAGGAAACTTATTTTAAACAATTTCTATTAAAATATTTAATTTTAAATATATTTACTTAACAATGAGATCATGATATATGTAATCTTCTTTAAGAACATTTATTTTATTTTATTTTATTTTGCACCAAAGTATTTAACCGCAATATGTTATTAAAGGGATTTTTTATTTGCATATGCCTATACTTAAAGAAATGTTAAAATTCCAATGTAAAAATTATGCTATCGTTATAAATTATTGCAGCATGCATAAAGTGACTTCTTGTTTAATATTGCTTTATGATACATGAGTGTTTCGAGTAAAAGGACTGTAAAACAGTTGGCACTGAAAAATCGTGTAATTTTAACACATTAATATTATCATGGTTTAGTAATATATCCTATAGGTGTTAAATATGTAATAGTGATGAAAAGCCATTAAATGAACTACATATAGATACCAATAAATATATTAAAAATACTGTTGTTGAAAAAACGTTTTTCAATGAAATTAATATATACATATGAATAAAACGAGATTATAACTTTTTTTTTTTTTAATATAAATAATTTTGTTAATTTTCGTTTCATTTGATAAGCAGATATAAAAATGCAGATAAAGTGCTATCATGCAATAAAAATGAAACATTTACGTTTTACCTATCATATTAATCGACAAAACTGATGTAAACAAATAACTTTACTTGAATAACGAAACGTTAAATTCGATGATTACTCATACGTTTATTTAATAGAGTGTGACGTGGTTAAAAACACGCTGACTACTGACTCGATTCTTCCACGTATTTCTCTATGACGAAACATGTGACACAGATGAACAGCTTAAAACTAGTGAATAATATGAATAATATAGATATATGAAATAAAAATTTCTGTGAAATAACTGTTGTGCATAATAAACTGATATAAAAGAAAAAAAAAAAGTTTATCATTTAATATGCATTTAAAAAAAAAAATAATAATAATATCGTTTTAAAATTTTACTTATCATATTAAATAAAATGCATGCATGAAAATAAACATTGCATCATTTTAAGGATTTGTAAAACAATTTCCTTGTGACAGTTTAGAATAACTGAGTCATTGTCAAAAAGAAAAGAAGTAAACAGAAGTTGTCTTTTCTTCTCTCTCTCTCTCTCTCTCTCTTTTTTTTTTTTTTTTTTTTTTTAACAGATATTAAATCAGCGTAGAATTCAAGAATTGTTCCAACGTTTAACGCTTTTACTCAGAAAATGAAACGTTAAATTAGGTGACTGCTTATTCGTTTATCTAGTAGAGTATGACGTGGATGAAAACACTATGTTGATTGCTAAATCCGATTCTTTCATTTTTTTCCTATGACGCAAAATGTAGAAGGGAATTGAAATGAATCTTTAAATCTCGTGACTGTTTACTGCGGCACATATCTGACACGGTAAAAATTACGTTGGATAGAAATGTTATCGTAAACGTACTTTATAGTATGATGTGGCATTTCAGTGCTAAGTTCAGTCAACGTAATTCATTTTTGTTGCTCAACCAAAAAAATTCAGGGTTTATGTGAGATGCGTTCCGAAACTTTATTTATTTATTTTATTAAAATATTTATTTTAATTCGGATATGAGGGCTATTTCTTTCCGAGAAAATAAACAAGACGAAAGTGGTTTTTCTTTTTCTTTTTTCTGTTTGGCGTCAAGTTAAAAAAATATTTAAAATACATAAATTGAAAGACTTGCGGAGGAAATTTTAAGAAATTAATATAGTAACCGTTGCTAAGCAGCACAACTTCATATTTTAAGACAAATAAACCATTTTTTCCCCTCACACTTTTTTGTATCCTTAAATAACAAGATAATTATTGTATTAAATTATATAAAATAATTTCATAAAATGAGTTAAAATTACATTATTTGACAATCGTACAAAAACTAACGATTGGATGGGCACTAGTTTTGTAACCAAATGGAATTATTTGTGCTATTTGTCAGTACAATTTTATTTTATTTTATTTATATATTTATTCATTATTTATTTATTTTATTTTATTTTTTGTCTGACTTTTGAATAAACTTTGAAGCACATTTTTGAATATTGGAGGCTTTTAGGACTAAATTAAAATCTGTAAAAGGCAAAATTATTAGAAAGAGAAAGAAAAAAAAAGTCAACATTTTAAAGTAGACCACCTTGAAAGAAACACGAGGTTTTGAAACGTACAGTTTAGAAGAAGAAGAAAAAAAGGGGGCCATTTGTTGAAAAATATATCAAGTTTGGACAGAATTTGATCTATTATCTATTATTTTATTCGAAATACTTGAATTCCTGACATTGACAATTCTAAATTCACCATCATAATCAACCACATATGGAAGTTTTGAACCAAATGTTAATCTTAAAACCCAAATAAACTACTACGTCAGAAATGCCAAAGAAAAATATTGGAAATGCATACAGCAAGAATTCTTGGGGTATTTATAGTATTTCCTGTCAGTGTGGTTTATCATATATTGGGCAAACTAAACGCAGTCTTAAATTTCGTCTAAAATAACATATGAATTACGTCCGCAAACAAGAAACCAATAAATCGGCTATTTCTAAACATTGCTGGGAGGAAAATCATAATTTTAAATTTAATTCAGCTAAAATAATTTGCAGACCTAAATCCATTCATGAACTCGATTTCTTTGAAGCTTTTCATATTTATAAAATTTTTAAAAACCTTGTAAATTTTGATTTCGCTATTACCTATTTGTCTGACTGTTGGATATTTTATATTCAGTCCACATTTTCTTAATTTTTCTACTGTTTACACAGCTAACTTTCCTAAATTCCTATTGGCCACTCTCCCCACCTTTCCCGTAATCCTATTGGTTGAACTAAATCCGGCCCCTCTCCTATATATACGTGCACTTCTCCTGATTCAGAATCCTTTTTGCACTGAAGACGGTACGCTGTAGGCTACCGAAACAGCTGTATGCATTTCCAATATTTTTCTTTGGCGTTTCTGACGTAGTAGTTTATTCGGGTTTTAATATTCCAACGCCAAGTCTCCTGTTATGAAATGTTAATCTATACTTTTTGTATAGCGTACCCTTTTTAATTTAAAAATTTCGGTGTTTTCGACAGACTTGTGAAAATAAGTTTTATATTTTGATATTTCTCACTATTGCGGGTCTCTTTTTTTTTCAAAAACATTGCAACTTATTACAATGATTTATGCATTGATGCATTGATTATGCATCATTGATCATTCAGTGTAATTATTTATGAAAGTTTTATTGATACTTTCAAATATATGCTTTGATATAATAATTGTTAAGCTATATTAATGTAAATTTGCTTTTTGGAACTTAATAAATCACAATAATTTAGTTTTGATTACTTTATTATATATATATATATATTTAAGGTTTATAAAATGAGTTTTCGCTTAAAGTACTTAGTCACATTTAATACAAACTGTTGATATGCAAAACTGTGAACTGCTAAATAATTAATTTATATTAATATGATTCATCTTAGTGATTTAATTTTTGTAACTTAATAAATCCCAATAATTTTCTTACTAGCACAGCAGTCTTCATGGTATTAATAACATGATAGTAAGAAATGATTTGCCATACTTTATGCAAAATGTGTAGGATGTATCAGTTTTATTTGCCGGAATAATAATTAATTAATGTTAATGTGAGTCCCCTTAAAAATTTATTTTTGTAGAAATTACTCATAATAATTTTCTCACTTTCATAAGTTTCAATATTGAGATTAAAATTTAATGCAGTTCGTCACATTTTATACAAACTGTTGTTAATATATAAAATTTCAGGTTCTAAAAATCAATCGTAATTAATCTTAATTATTCCATCTTAATGAATGTGAGTAATCATAATCGTTTAATTTATTATATTTTAATTTAATATTTATATTAAACTCTAAGGGGCATTTTAAACGCATATAATCATTTTTAACTGAAAAATTTACATATTTTTTTTTTCCTCTCAGTATAAACTTTTACTCGTTTAAAACACATTCCAACAAATTTGAAAAATGTTTATGACTTCGGTTTTTCCTGTCTGTCTATACACTAATATCGATAAAAACTTTTTGCAATGTTCTGAAAGAAATATGTCACTGAAGTTCATTATAACATGTTGCATATTATAAAGGATGTAAATAGCACCACTGGTTTGTATGCAAGGGCTCACAAAAAAATTCCAATGCATTACGGTCCGTGAAAGGTATTTCTTTTTAGCACATTTGAACATATTTGTGGTGCGATAAATATAACAAAATTGACATTTCTCAGGGCAAACTCAGGATCAGGTTATTTTTCAGATATAATAACAGATATTTCCTATAGAAAATGATACGATGAGCATTAATGAATCTCTTATAGTACCACACAAAATATTCGAATTAATTACTAGAAATTGATGGACGTCAGTGGCAGATCCAGATTTTTTTTTTTTTTTTTTTTTTTTTTTTTTTTTTTTGGGGGGGGGGGGGGGCTAAGATTTTCAAGATGTTATTACAGATCAATGGAAAGTTTACAATTATAATATTCAGTTGTAAATGTCAGTATTTCCCCCCCCCCCTAGATCCGCCAGTGGTGGGCGTATATTTTCAGTTGTGGTGGTATGTGTTTTTCACACCTTCGAATGATGATGATATGCGTTTATGATTTAATAGTTATTATGCCAGTAGTAAGTAAAGTTTAAAAGTGTTTTATACGAACCTGCTTTCCATTTAACATCTTTTTAAATTAAATTACTAAAAGCTGAAATATATGATATTTACCTTTTCATCGACAAATAGTTGATAGTTGAAAATAACTCAGACACACACACATGTATAGTATAACATGTATAGTACAAAATATTATTTTAATTTTTTATATACAAGCAGAAAAAGAATTTATTTAAATTTATAAATGGCAAAGAGAAAATTATTGCATATTCGTATAAGTATGGATTTTCTTTTTAAATAAAATTTCAATAACTGAAAAAAGAAAATAATGGGTGTAAGCAAACTCAGGGTCAAAAAGATAAATCTAGGAGATGTTCATTTTCAAAACATGTGAAGATCTAGGCAAGCGTTGGGATTATTCATAGTCATCTTTAGATTTCGATGATTTTACTCAGAAACATTTTGAAAATATATCTTTTTCAAAATTATTAAATATAGTAAAATTATAATATAGAAGTTAAAATATACGTATTTTATTATTACCATGTTTTTATCAACTTCGATTCTTGTTTGTTTGATTGTTTGTTTCTCCGGTACAAATCTTGCAATCGATTTTTAACTAACTTCCCTACTTGCAGACATTTGAAACTTTCACAATAGCTTGGAACCCGATGACAACACAATACTTCGAAGCACGATTTTCGAATTTTCGAATAGTTTTCTTTTGATTAATTAAAATATGAAAATAATAACATCCTAATAGCTTTAAAAAAGTCATTAAAATATTAGCTATAATTTAATTGTTGCCAAAAAAAGTTTACGAGTTCCTTTGCTTTCGACATAAAAATAAATACATTTAATTAAACGTGAACGTTAAAAAACTGTAAAAAGTTAAATTATGCATCTCACAAAAATTGACGTTATTATCACTTTAAAAATTTTATACGCATTGATAAAGTGCTAATGTAGTTCTATATCTATGATTCAACAGAAAATTTAAAAATATGGTTTATAAAAAGTTTTTTTTTATCTTATAATTATTACATTAAAGCTATATGGCAACGAAAAAAAAAAAAAAAAAAAAAAAAAAAAAAAAAAAGAATAATAATAATAATAATAATAATAATAAAGTAAAACTAAAAGCATGCATATTACAAGCTCAGCAAATATATAATTTTTCATATGCAAATTTTTACTAGTAACGTTATTATAACTAGTTGGCATAGATGATTATCGTTCAGTTTCCTATCATTTATTTGCCCACCAGTGGCCGAGCGGTTCTGCACTCAAAGCTAGTAGATGTGATGTGCCGGATCTCGAGTCGTGCTCATCGGCCTAGCTGTTCGAAGTTTTCCGTGTATTTTTCCGAAACTTACGTAAATCAGGGGTGAAACTTTTCAGGGGCTACCTCTGAATTCAGGGTTTTTGAAAATTTTGCTGTCTTATAATTTCATGTTAAATTACTTTGTTTTTACAGAAATTTTTCATTTTGAATGTTTAATTTGTCTTATAATGTATTGCAAAGTCAGCAAATGTCACTTAATATAGGTAGCCATATGATATATCACTAATAAATGTCCCCTATCTGATTGTAAGGAACAGGTTTCAGGGTTTTTGCAAGCAAGGTAGTTTCAACCCTGGTAAATACGGGCTAGAACCCCTTAGAAAGACCCCCTACGGAGGACACTCCCCCTCAGTCCTAGGACCCTAATGCAGTCAATTGGCCTTTATCTTCACAACCCAATCCTATCATATATTTGTTTTTATAAATTTCTGCTCTAAGCCAAATTGTATTCATGGTAAGAAAAATGAACTCGGCTGATTGCGAGGCACGATCAGAAACTGAAATGTTCCCACTCACTAAGCTGTTTTCCCATTCCCTTCGGAATAGTATCCTAATTAACTACGTAAATTTGTTGATGTCAGTTTAGTCGGTTTTCACGCAAATCTCATGCAGTAATCCCCATATTATAAATTTATGCAATATATTTTCCTATTCTGCCATGTTATGAAAAACTTAATTTCGAATAACTTATGATGTTTTAAAAGTAGAATGATGGTATTCCATAATGTTCATGCCAGTATCAGAAATTATACTTTAAAACACATCTGATTCCTTTGTGATACAAATAATCCTCATAATGGATATTTATATGAAAATTTACTCTATTTTGTCTTGTTCAGAAAATTCTTAAAGTTGGAATAATTTACAGTATAAGGTAGAATATTGAAGTTCAGTTGAATTATAGCCAGTATGATAAATAATATTTTAAAACTAGTACGACATATTTGCAAGAACTCATTCTTGAGATAATGTCTATAAACAAACGAACAAATTAAGTAACTAATTAACAAATTAACATTGTTACTAAACTACAGGCATCACGCTGATTTTCGGATACCTAATACTTCAAAACATGCAAAATTAGAAAATTAATTAATTAACTTACTAATCCACACACAGGCGTCAAATTGAATTTGTAATTTTCAATTAATCTTATCCTAATTTTATTATTAGACAGCAAAATGAGGATACATTTTTTTTTAAAACAAAAATAAAATAAAATTCAAAACACCCCTGATATTTGTGTAATTTCATTTCCCCCCTACGATGCATATATTTTTAAATAATATGTCATTGACTGTCACTTCTTAGAATACGAAATATCCTTATTTTAATTAATTAATTAATTTTATCTGTTAAATTGTGACTAGGGTGCGCATGGACCCTAGATCATAACAGTAGGGTTAATCTAATGAAAAAATCAGGAAAACAGAGAACGAAAATTTTCAGGAATATTATAGCTCCCCATACTATGATGAGGAACTATTAAAAAAATCCAGTAATAAAAAATTCAAATATTTTGATAATTTTAAAATTATTTAAATACTTTTTAATGTAATTGCTTGAAGAAATCCTGAATGCAATTAATAAAACGCAAGAAAAATGTGAATTTTCATTTACTCTATTTAAAATAAATAAATAAATAAATAAATAAATAAATAATACTAAAAAAAAAAAAAAAAAAAAAAAAAAAAAAATACTGAATTTCAAGTCTGTATAGCAATTTATAAAAAATCATAAAAGAATGTACGTCTTTTTTTTTTTTTTTTTTTAAACTTTACCTTACTCATGTATGTTACAAACAGTGTTGTTCTGGGGTCAAATTAGGGAAATTAAGTTTTTATTAAATTTACTCGTTTAGGGGTTCCCTGAATCTGAAAACTAAATTTTATGCTTTCACACACACTCCCTCTCTTCCTCTTTCTGTCATACTCTAAATCTGTATCATATGGGTATGCTGCTTAAAACTTTTCATTGTGATCATGCAAATGATTAGTGCACAGGGACATACAAAAGTATTTATTTGTACTTATTTATTAAGTATTTATTACATCGATGGGTGAAATTTCTGGTAGGTAAAAACAACAATTTAACATCTTTAGACTGCACGGAATATGATAAAATTCATTTATACTTTTTATATGCACAAAAGTATATTTTGCATAGAATATAGTAAGAAAAATAATTATCTTTCAAATGTAGCGTTATGCAAAAGAATTATGATAGATTAGTGCTAGGTTTGAAAGTGACTCGAAATGCATTTCAGGCATTACATCGTCATGCATTATTATTATTTTCATTGTCTGTGTGTGTTAAATTTGAGTATGCTGTTTTATACGAATATAATTTATGGATAATATAAAGGGATATTCAAACTAATAGAATGAGCTTCATAGAGTGCTTTGTGTGAGTATTCTCTGAATAATTTGAAATAAATTTTAACATTTAATAACAGCTTTATTGTTTTATGAATGTAGCTATAATATTGGAACGCGGGCGGGAGTGTAGAATTGTGGCGGCAGCCCCCTCACATTGAAATGTATATAAACTAAAACTGTTTTTGAAACTATTTTGAGTTGTTGTTTAACATACACTAGAAAGGTTTATAAAATACTTCATATTCTACGCATTAATGTAAGGCAAAAGAAAGAAGTGTGAGTGCTGTACCAGATTATTTTTAGAATGAAAACTGTCGTTTTCTTTTTCATACTGTAAATTCTAACTTTGTCAATTTTCTACTTTAAAATTCATTCTTAAAAAAAAAAAAAAAAAGAAAGAAAGAAAGAAAAAGAGAGAAAAAAAGAAAGAAACTAATTGGCATAACTAGATTTTGCATAATTCCCCATCATATATTTGTTCTTATAAATTTCTACGACATAGGGACACTACATATGTATATGTTAAGTGAAATGAATTTAACCGATCGCTTGACACGATCATGGATTGAAGTGCCCCACATAAAAGGCTATTTACCGTACCGTTAGATATATTCATTTACCTTATTCTAATTTGTTAATTAATTTTTTTGGGGTTAGTTTCATATTTTAGTTTTCATACATTTCCCCCACTGTTTCCAATTCAATGATCCCCATAATTCAACTTTATATGGAATATTGCTCTATTCTTCTATGTTAAGAAAATCTTAAATTTCGAATAACTTACGAGATTTTCAAATTAGAATATTCATAGTCAATTATGTTCAAGCCAGTATATAATTTTTGATCAAGTGGTCTGAAACTTTTATGTTGAAAATATCCCTCATAATGGACTTTATGCTAAATTTTGCTCTGTTCTACCATGCTAAGAAATTCGTAAATTTACAAAAACTTAAGAAGTTTTCAAAGATCAATTTTCATAATTAATTGCATTCGTGCAAGGCTCACATCTGATATGTTAAAGCTGGTGTAACATCTTTACATAAAACATATTCCTTCTAATGCACGTTTAAACGAAAACCTATTCTTCCATGTCTAGAAAATCGTAAATTTCGATTAACTTACAAACTTTTTAAATTAGAATGTTTCCAATCAATAGGGTCCTTGCCAGGGTCCTAAATGATATTTTAAAACTGAACCGACCTCTCTGCGGTTATTTGTTCTTGAGATATCGTGTACACAGATTAACATACTAACACACTCACACTGACACCCAATAGACGGACACCATACCGATTTTGTGTTTTTCGGATTCCTTACACCTCAAAATATCAAACATAACAAAAAAAAAAAAAAAAAAAAAAAAAAAAAAAAAAAGAAAGAAAGAAAGAAAGAAAAAAGAAAAAGAAAACAAAAAGAAAGGAAAAAAAAGAAAAAGAAGAGGTTGAAAATGTTCACGATTACCCAGGTTCCCCATACCTACAGTATGATGGGGAATTAAAAGAAACACTTGTCTTGTATCGTTTATTCTTTTCATATTTTGCATTATATCATTATCTGAAAAATGTCCCAGTTTATCTTGAAATGAGATAATAGTTTCAACCTTCATTTCTTACACACCTACACCTTACTTATCTTTCTAATTTTCGCTTTTTATACCGTCGCGGGATGTTTGTTGACTGTGTTTGAAGGACAAAGTTTTATATTATTTTCAAAGTTTGTTATGTTAAATACTTACAAATTTTATTAACTTTTTAAACATTCATCCTACTTTTAGTACTGAGTCTACATTTAGAATTTTTCTTTAATTTAGCAGTCTTATATTTCATTTTTAAGAGATTATTTTTCCTGGGTATATACAGGGTGATCAGTTTAAAAGAGTACCCGTGAGTTTTTCTTATAACCCTTAAATCTGACGGGTGTGGCAACTATTCTAACATTGAAGTATCATTGTTTGAACCTTGTTTAAGTTTGTGAGACAATTTCTATCACTGTTGGACTGTTACAATTTTATTTGTGAGGTAAAACATGCATGGAGACGCACAATTTTTTTAATCCTGTAGTAATTTTATTTTTGAAAAACCTAATATAATTCAATTTTTTTACATTATCGTTCCTCACAGAAATTGTTAAAAAAGTTCGCCACCATTTTGAATGCAATTGACACACTTCGCAGCATTGTTGGTGTTATTGAAGAGATTTCTTCAGTTATGATCTGTTTTAATTCATCGACGCTTGCAGGATTTCTCTGGAAAAGCTTATGAAATGATAATGTAGAAATGATAATGATAATGTAAATGTAATGTAGGAATGATAATGTAAAAAAATTTAATTAAATTTTGTTTTTCATAAATAAAATTATTACAGGATTAAAAAAATTGTGCGTCTTCATTTCTGTTTACCTCACAAATAAAATTGTAACAGTCCAACAGTGTTGGAAATTGTCTCCCACACTTAAACAAGGTTCAAACAATTATACTTCAGTGTTAGAACAGTTGCCACATCCGTCATATTTAAGGGTAATAAGGAAAACCAACGGGTACTCTTTTAAACTGATCACCCTGTATATGTATATATATGCACATTTTTTTCCCTCATAATTTTTCATATGCTGATACTTGGAGAATTCATATTGATTTATAACATATTTATCTCTTAAAGCATAAATAATATCTAGAAGCATAAATAATTATTATTTATTTATAATTTTATTCACAAATATATTGCTTTCTGAAACATGGAAAGAAGTGATTGCATTGTAGAATATCTTATAAAATATCTCAACTCTTTTTATTATTTATTTATTTATTTACTAACCTTTTTAGTATTACAAAGATGATTAAATTTTACTCCTTTTAAAGTTAATAATAATAATAATAAAAAAAAAATCTCGGACAACAATTATTTTACAATGACTGTTTTAAACAATGACTACACCAGGAACTATTTTAAAGATATACCTTAATACCATATAAGCTCGAGTAAAACATGCAAATTTTCAAACAGACTGTTTTAAAGAGAAAATAAATAGAAAGAAACCATAAAACGGGCACACAAACATCCTGGTTTCGGATTCTAAAAATTTTTAAAGCAGAACCACTGTGTTAAAAAATCATTTTCCTCATTAATCTATATATATAAAAGAGTACTTCCACTCACTTACTTACTCACTCACTCACTGACTCATCAACGCACAGCAAAATCTACTGGGGCTACTGACTCGAAACTGAGTCAGATTTTAGAACATGTAGTGTAAGCACCCCCTAAGAAGCGATTTTTCGAACTTCGTCCCCCAAGGGGGGTGGGAGGGCAACACATGATTTCACAAAAACCGTCATATCTCAAAGAAAAGAACAGATATCTGTAAAATTTTTGCATTAAAATATAGCTAAAATAAATGCCTAAAAATCAATTTCTGGAATTTTGGAAATTCGGTCCACAAGAGGGGGTGCGTGGCAAAATGTGATTTCGCATGCGCAAAAAGTGATTTCTTAAAAAACATTCACATCTCAAAGAAAAAAATAGATATACGTGAGATTTTTGTTTCAAAATATAGCTAACATAAATACCTATAAACCAATTTCTGAAATTTTTGAAACTCGGCCCCTAATGGGGGGCAGGGGGCAAAACGTGATTTCACAAAAACTTTCATATCTCAAAGAAAAAAACAAATATCCGTAAAATTTTTGCTTTAAAATATAGCTAACAAAAATACCTAAAAACCAATTTTTGGAATTTTAGAAATTCAGTCCCCAAGAGGAGGCGAAGGAAGGAAAACGTTATCTATATTATATATTCTGTATATAATATAGATATGTCTTCTATAATAAAGTTTTAAAAATAATTATTTTAATTTTTAATTGTTGCCAAAAAAAATTTCGAGTTGATTTATTTTACGACATATAATAAAAAATATTTTCACGCGAATAGTAAAAGAAATATTAAATAATAAATTTGCTTAGACTATGACAAAATGATCGAAATTAAATTATAATATTAAAAATCCAACATATTTCTTCAAATTTTGTTTCATAATATTTTTTAACATACCTCAATTTTAGATTTCTTTTTAATAGAGTTTTTATTTATTTATTTATTTATTGGCACGTATAATACGTTTGGCATGAAAGCTAATTCATCATTATATTTAGATTTACTTATTCATAATGCAGGGTATTTTTTTAAATTTTGATGCTGAAGCAGATACGACATTTTTCGCCAAGGAGTCTACTTTCGTGATAGCCACTTTAAGCCAAGTAGCCCATAAAGCATATAAACATATCTATATATATATAAGAGTAAACTCACTGATTCAACACGGCTGTGGCGATCGTATGCGAGATAGAGTCACAATTTTTGGTGAGCAGGTTGGTTCTAGGACCCTGACGGGATTTTGTGAAATACCCCCTCCTCCCCCCCCCTTGGGGGGCAGAAAGAAAAAAACACCTTTATAGGCATAACTCGGCTCCAAATTACTTCACGGTGAAGAAATTACAGATGGGGAGACTAGACTTGAATACAAAAAAGTCATTTTCTGCGATTTTGGAATTTTGAATTTTTAAGAGGGGTAGGGGGTAAAAATGAGATTTTCGGAGGCGCATAAGGCAAAAACACATTTATAAGTATAACTCGGCTCCAAATTGCTTCACAGTGAAGAAATCGCAGATGGGAAGACTAGACTTGAATACGAAAAAATTGTTTTCTGCGATTTTGGAATTTTGGATTTTTAAGGGGAGAAGGGGGTGAAAATGATTTTCGGAGGTGCAAAAGGCAAAAACACCTTTATAAGCATAACTCGGCTCTAAATTACTTCACGGTAAAGAAATTGCAGATGGGTAGACTAGACTTAAGTACAAAAAAAATCATATTCTGCGATTTTGGAAGTTTGGATTTTTAAGGGGGGAGAGGGGGTAAAAAAGATTTTCGGGGGGAAATATAGCAATGTATGATTTTCGAGTAACATTCTAGCAGTAATAGCTCAAAGATATATAAAAAAAAGGCCAAACGTCTTCTTGAAGGTATTTCCAAAAACTCATTTTTGATTTTTTCCGATTTTCGATTTTTTGGGGGGGGAGTTACGAAGGGGCAAATTCGACCCCCCCCCCCCCCCCCTTAGCACTAAATTCGTCCGTGGAAATCTATAGGAGCTGAGGTCACAAGTTTTAGTGTGTGGCTTATTTACGTGTGTCCAAAACCCATTGTAACGGGATTTTGTGAAAGCCCCCCCCCTTTACCCCTTTGGGGGCGTGGTGGGGAATAAAAGAGTCAACACAGCCGTGGCAATTCTATGGGAGATAGACTCGCAAATTTTGGTGAGCACGTTGGTATATATATATATATATATATGTTGTGAAAGCTCCCCCCCTTTACCCCTTTGGGGGCGTGGTGGGGAATAAAAGAGTCAACACAGCCGTGGCAATTCTATGGGAGATAGACTCGCAAATTTTGGTGAGCACGTTGGTATATATATAAACGCCAAACGTCTTCTTGAAGGTATTTGCAAAAATTCATTTTTGATTTTTTCAGATTTCCGATTTTTATTTTTTTTTTTTTTTTGTGGGGGGGGGGAGTTACGAGGGGCAAATTTGACCCCCCCCCCTCCTTCTTGACGCTAAATTCGTCCATGGAAATCTATAGGAGCTGAGGTCACAAATTTTAGTGTGTGGCTTATTTATGTGTGTCCAACACCCATTCTAACGGGATTTTGTGAAAGCCCCCCACTTTACCCCTTTGGGGGGGGGGGAATAAAAGAATAAAATCACTGATTCACTGACTCAACACAGCCGTGGCGATTCTATGGGAGATAGACTCGCAAATTTTGGTGAGCACGTTGGTTTTAGAACCCTGACGCCCATTAAGTTGAAATTTTGCGAAATATCCCCCGCTCCCCCTAGGGGGGGCAGAAGGCAAAACCCCCCTTATAAGCATAATTCGGTTCCAAATTGCTTCACGGTGAAGAAATTGCAGAGAGAGAGACTAGACTTGAGTACAAAAAAAAAGCATTTTCTGTAATTTGAGTTTTGGATTTTAAGGGCGGGGGGGAGGGGCTAAAAACGATTTTCGGAGGCAAATTTAGCAAATAACGGATTTTCGAGTGCTACCAATAATGGCCCAAATGTATAGAAAATCGCCTACAGTCTTCTTGAGGATATTTCCAAAAACTTACTTTTGTTTTTTTACGATTTTCGATATTGGGGGGGGGGTTACGAGGGGACAAATTCGACCCCATCTTTCAGCGCTAAATTCGTCCGTGGAAATCTATAGGAGCTAAGGTCACAAATTTTAGTATATGGCTTATTTACGCATTATAAAGGGATTTCATGAAATTTCCTCTTTCCTCCCTTTAAAGGCGGGGGGGGGGGGGCAAAAACACGTTTTAAAAAGTAACTGTGCTTCAAATTATCTCAGGAAAGCGAGTTTTTGATATGTCGATTGGTTACGCGTATTCAACACACACAAACTATAAAGGGATTATTTACAATTTCGTGTTAACCCCCCCCCCCCCTTTTGAGGGTTGGTGGGTAAAAAACATGTTTCCACAAGTAACTTTGTTCAAAATTATCGCAGAATGGCAATTTTTGATGTGTGGACTGCTTATACGTATTCAACACACACTACAAAGTAATTTTGTGAAATTACACTCTTCCGCCCCATAAGAGGCGAGGGGGCAAAAACATGTATTCATGCGTAACTCTGCAGTAAGGTATAAGTAAGAAGTAAGTATCTTAGGAAGGACTTTTTTGATGTGTGGGTCAGTTACATGTACCAACTGATAATATAAAGTGATTTTGCAAAATTTCCTCCTCCTTTTTTCCTTTAAGAATGAGGCTAAATAAACACAGGTGGTGGGGCTAAAAAACATGTTTTAAAACATAACTCAGCCTCATATAATCTCAGGATCTCAAATTTTTAATGTATCGGTTATGTACGTGTATGCAACATGAACTATAAAGGGATTTTGTGAAATTATTCCTACCCTCCTATTAGGGGTGGGCGGACAAAAAAACACGTTTTCAAGTTTAAACGTGCTCCAAATTACGTTTAAATGGCAAACTTTGGTGTGTGGGTTTTGATTAAATTTATTTAATATGCACTTTGATGTGATTTTGCAAATCTTCCCACTGTACCCGCGAGGTATGGGGAGTAAAATGCAGGCAAGGCGCTACCGAAGGCATTGTTTCTCCAGACTAGAAGTGTGGCGTGTAGGAAACACGCTACCGAAGGTAGTGAGAGCTTTAACTAAGATTTTGACTGATTTCAATGATTTTTTTTTTAAGTTATTATTTTGATATGGTATTTTGAGAAATCATTTCGGTATAATGACCAGCGAAGCGGGCAAAGCCTGCTAGTAGTAAATAAATAAATAAATTTAAAAGAATGCCTAAATTGGAATATTTATCTATAAATGATCATTTTTTTTTTTTTTTTTTTTTTTTTTTTTTACGTGTGATTATACAATATAATATATGCATATATCACTTTTTAATTTAAAATCGGTAGAAATTATTTACCTATATTTTACCATGTTTTTATTAACTTCTATTCTTGTTTGTTTGTCCGGTACAAATCTTGCAATCAAATTTTAACTAACTTTCCTACTAGCCAAACATTTGAAACTTTCACAGTAGCTCAAAACTCAGTGACAACACAATATTTCGAAGTCCGATTTTCGAATATTTGATTAGTTTTCTTATAATTAATTAAAATATATATAAAAAAAAATAACATTCTAATAGCGTTAAAATAGCCATTAAAATATTAGCTATAATTTAATTGTTGCCAAAAAAAATTTATGAGTTCCTTTTCTTTCGACATAAAAATAAATACATTTAATTAAACGTGAACGTTAAAAAGTTATAAAAAGTTAAATTATGCATCTGACAAAAATTAACGCCATTATCACTTTAAAAATTTTATGCACATTGCTAAGAGCTCTATGATTCATCAGAAAATTTAAAACATGGTATATAAAAAGTTTTTTTTTTATCTTATAATTATTATTTCGTTAGGAAGAAAGAGCACATTTAATTATTTATATTTAAATTTGCATTTCTTAATAATTCTGGGTTTTGTAACTGCAAGAAATGTGGAAATACATAATTGCATAATTGTGGAAATATATAATAAAATTGTGCAGTATTGCATACGTTATTGCACAAATATTGTATTGCGATAAAATTATTTTAAGATAAGTATTAGAAATGCTTCTCCCAAGAAACAATTCATTACCTACGTCCTATGATGCTGTGATGCCGTATCATTATCTGTTACAGAGAGCGGCTAAGCATTTAAAAAGAGAGTATATTTAAAGAAGGGAGCATTTAAAGAAGGAAGTAAAGATTTATTAAAAAATAAATAAATAATGTTTTGAAAGAAAGAATAGAAAGGAGTAGGCGCGACTATTTTTAGACTGACATCTGCCGACAGAAGTACAATTTGAAGAGCTTTTTCCTCTTTTTGATCTTTTCGGAATATCTGTCTGCTGGATTCGTATATGTAGACGTTGAGAAGTACGACGATAATAATTTTATTTATTTTTTTACCCTCTCCCGCCCCTTTTAGCTATTGAACGTCTCGTAGAAAATATCTATATAAATAGTACACAAGTTTTGTAGCCGCTACAACTCAAGAACTAATCCACAGAATTTCATATAAATTTATATGTGTTGCACTTTGACATAAATTAGAGCTTATTAACTTTTGGTGAAATTCGCCCGACAGATAACGATCCCACCCACTTTTTTCATAGTTTTCAATATAGAAAAAATTTCGTATAAATGTGCGCAATGAGGGTTATTTTTAACGAATCATTGTGAAATTAATATATATATATATAATACATCTGTACTGATAAGTATAAAGGATTTAAGTCCAAAAATGTCGATTTTGAGTTAAGTGGATAGTCAGACTCAGAAAAAAATTATCTATCGATTGGTATAAAGGATTGAATTCTATGTCATTTAGTCTTTGAGAAAATCCATTGGTAAAAAAAGGACCAATTTAGAAATTTACCATTCATGTATGGTATAAAATATTTAATTCAATTTTTCCCGTTATTAAATGAAGGTTGACAACCACTGAATGGTATAAAGGTTAAAAATCAACGAAATACCTTTTCCCTAATCCATTCTTCTGATTTGTTTTTAGCTAGTTAAACTTTATTTTTCGTCTCCTGAAAAATCAAGAATATGGACTTAAATCCTTTATACTTATCACTACAGATATATATAAATGATAGATAACGTAATAAAATTTAATCTTAAAATTTAGCAATTAATAGATCTAAAACAGTACCAACACACAAAAATATAGAACTGAATTTAACTTAGAGGAAAGACTGACACAAAATTGTTGCGATTTAGATTAAGAACCAATAAGAGACAATAATAACTTAAAATACATACGCCGACATGAATGATAATAAAAAAGGACCATTAAACTTAATGACAAAGAAAACAAATAATTATATATATATCTATCTATATATATATATATATATAATTTGAATAATTTAATTCCTTTACAACACTCAGCAACTGAAAGATATATGAAAATACCAACATATGAAATTTTAAATGAGATGTATTTCGAATAAAATTATTGTCACGATGATAATTTAATTTAAATACACTCAGTAGTAAAAACATTTTAAAGTACTTACGCAGAAGAGAAATGACACACATAACACATAAGCCTAATGGTGAGAAAATTTGCATAATCCATTAATCCAATAGAAACATTTACCAAATAATAGAAATGGAAAGAGATAAATTAACCAAAAGGATCTGTTCAAAGAAAAAAGAATTCATCAAATGAAAAATAGAATTTTAAATGCTGAAAACCAGAAATGATCATTCATCAGGAAACTTGCATCTCTGTCAGCATATGCAAGATTTCGGATCACTGTATAGCTAATTCAAGCAATATACAACTCAAGTTTCTATCTTGGAACAAAACAAAGTAAAAAAGGAAATTAGATTAAACATTAACACAACCAGAATTGAAAAAAATATATATTTATAATGATAAAAATCAACTAGATTTTTTTTTTTTGTGTGTATGTATGTAGAAGCATTGCTCCCCCCCCCACACACACACACAAAAAAAAAAAAAAAAAAAAAAAAAAAAGAGGGAGGAGATATTTAAAATAATCATACTTAAAATTTACACCCTAGGGAATGTAAATTTTAAATATGTGTATTTTTCAAAACAACTCGTCGATACTTTTAAACAAATTATTGAAGCAAAGATTTGTGGCAAACAAAGTTTAAAACAAAGTTATTATTATTATTATTTTCAATTTAACAACAACAACAACAGAAAAAGCAAAGAGGTCGTCTGTAAGGTACAAAATTGAATTTCTCTCGACATTTAGTGTAATGCTTCTCTGATATGAAGAATATCTGTGTTCACCATGGAGAATAATTTTAATAAATAATTTACACTGCGTGAATTTTCATAAGAAAATACAGAAGAAGTATTTGTCTCAAAACCTTCTTCAATATTTTCTTATTGCAAATGGTCACAAAACATTAAATTATTATGTTTTTCATTATATTTGAACCAATCAATGAATAAACAAACAAAATTATTTCTACAAAAATTTCATAAATCATTTTTTAGTTTAGCGTGGTATTTTCAATTATTGTCTGTATTTTAAGTATCAATTGTGTGGGGTATCATTACATACCATTGTGATTTAAACCAAATTACTTTTGACTATAGATTTAATAAACCATATTTATTGATTTATTTGGAATATTATCAAAGTTTCTTTTTTTAATATTTTCTGAAAATATATTTAAAAAAGAAAATCCTTTCAAGAGACATTTACTTTTATTTTTTATTTTTTACTTCATTATTAATCTATTAAAAATCCTTTGTAGGCGAGAAAGTGATAAAGAAAATCATCCACCGCATCAAGATTCTAATATTAAGACAGTAGACAACACACCATCGGTCAAGGAAGTGGTATCCTTCACTGAAACTTCCACAAAGGTTTGTAATTCTTCAAGTATCTTTTAATCAGAAATCTATGTTTATAAATTTGTTTTTAAACCCTCTCTTTTTTTTTTTTTTTTTTTTTTTTCTTCTTCAAACTGAAACACCTATAAGAAATCTACTTACCAACAGGGTGAACTTTCAGTTTGATTTCTTTTAGGGCTTTTGTGAAAAATTCAAAAATCATTTTGATGGGATGATTAAAAAGTAAATAAAAAACAATAATCCGGAGCAATGATCTAATTATTGCAGTTTAAGGTGTAAGATATGACGTACCTTATTCAAACATTTCTAATGTTGTTCAAATTAATTTTTAAAATGTTTTATTTGACATACCTTTCTGTGTGTGGGCTCCCCTCAGCCACCTGCTTGAATATTTCAGCTACATCCATGAAACATAAAACTGTTATTAATTTTTTTAATTTTATTTAAAATATTCAAAAAGTTTCCGCATACACTGCTATTTGAAATTTATTCGACAAGGTTTAGTAGTTCTGTATATTATCACCAAATTACATAAACATCTACTAACCGTGTTCTTAATTGTAATACACATACAAAACTAAATAAATGAATAAATAAAGTAATAAAATATAAATGAATGTTGGACACAATTTAAAATGCGCTTCAAGCTGCTTCCAAGCATAGCACTAGCATATTGGAATTCTTTTGTGTGGCCTTGTAAACAAAGTATAAATATTTTTTGTACCATGCCACATGTAAAACACGCTTTTGTGTATATATAAAAAATATTTGCCAATTTCATTTTATTTAGTGTAGTCTAAAGATATTAAACTGTACCATACCAGAAATTTTACCCTTTGTATCTCCTTGTACAAAACTAATAGAAAAAATTACAATGTTGCAATAAATACTCAAAATGTGACACATTTATAAAACGCAGGCATTGGCGCATGTGCTTTGTCAAATTATGGGTCACTTTACTCAATGTTTGAAAGCTTATTTCTTGAATTTCATATTCAATATTTGCTTTCAAGTCATCGATAATGTGTGGATTATTCAGATAAACAAAGGTTTTTAGATTACCCCAGCGAAAGAAATCAAAGAGAGAGACCGTGGAGGCCACAGTTCTTTGGAAACGAGGTTTGGAAACACAGTTCTTTAAAAACCTGCACCCCGTCCAAAATTAGTATGTAGATTCAACTTTTTCAAAGCCTTATATACAGTTCTGGATGATAAACTCAATTGCGAAAAAGCTTTCTTACACTCTTCGTCGACAACTGCAAAATTTTACTTTGGCTCTGTTTATTTTATTGGGTATAAAAATAGACAGGCGGCCACTTTTTCTTTTCGTGAACAATTCAAGTTTTTCAAAATTAGCTTATCAAAACTGTAAGTTTTTGTCTTGTGGCGTTTTTAAATATTTGGATATATCTCTTTCAATGCTTCAATGACTTTAGTGAAAGTTGTTGCAAAATGGCGCTCAATCTTAAAATTTCTTTATTAGTAGTAAATTCTCACCTCCATCGTATACTTAAACGATTCTTATAGGCATCAACATGAATTGTAACTGAAATTTTCATTGCTATATAAGACTTTCAACAGTATAAGTATTGACAGTGTCATCTATCAAAATAGAATCTTATTATTAGTTTTTCTTCTTTTGTACATGATCTTTTTCTTTTAATTTGGGTTACACGAAATTGTGTTTAATCCAATGTTTTACATGCAAAGTTTATAAAGTTTCTTTTAATTTTATGTTTCCAAGTATTATGTTTCCTCTGACGCGTTCCTACTTTCATTCTGGAATTGTGCTTATTTTTTTCATCTAATTTTTCGTTTGTTTTCATCTGAAACAATCACATCGTGTGAGTAAAATTTTTGGTGTTTGTTTAAAGAGTTTTTATGTTTTATCGTTCAACACTAATTATTTGGTAACTGTCGTCACAAACATGAACAAGTAATTAATATTTATTACACTTGAAATCTGAAATAGCCTTAATAAATATTATATTTATGAAATCACTGCATGTTAAATTTACTCTATATTTTTATGACATTTGTTTTTGATTTACCTTCATAAATAATCATTTTAAAAATGGTTATTTAAAATATTTCTTCGTAAGTAATTTACCTAAATAATCATTTACCTTCTAGAAATCCAGATCAAGAGTAATAAATATCTGAAATAATTTGATTTTCATGCATTATATGAATTTATTGTACCTTAGAATACATATATATATATATATATATATATACAAGAAAATGGTTGGAAACGTTTATAAGTTTGACTCTCTAGATATCACTCGATTGGTTTCCCAATAGTGATAATTTTACACTTTCTTTTTAATTTACGACTTGTTTTGTCAATAATAGTTATAAGAAATTACAGAAACATTAAAAGCAAAATTTAAAAAGTTTTAGTCTGTGTTTAAATGTTGATAAAGATTGCTACTTGTTTTTCTTTCTGTAGACAAGTGAAGAGAAAGAAGGCCTAAGGATTAAATCCGTTACAGTAGTTCCAGACACCAAACCATTCGAATCTTTCTCGGCTTCGAATGTCGAGGAGCCTCCTAAAGCTTTATCTCAGTCTGTTGAGCCATTTCCATCTTTTAAAGACATACAGTCATCGGCAGGAGCCGACACTTGCACGTCTTCCAAGGAAGAATTTGTATCCGGGGATGATAAAAATTTTACGAAAACGAGAGTGGAAACAAAACACGAAGTATGTAAATAAAGGTTTGCACTGTAGAAAAATGGACTTACATCTTTTTAACTTTATATATATATAAGAAAAAAGTACAGTCGACAGCAAAATTATTGAAGCTCTAGCAATAATTCCAACTTAAAAGATGGAAACCTAACCTTCCAACCTAATACTGTTTTATTAAGTAAATATTTATCGAGTCATGATCTTTATCTTAAACTGTTTATAAAAAAGTAAGTTGATGATAAAAATTAGCGATCAAACTAATATTTAAAAGTGATCAGTTTAAAAAAGTGCCCGTTGATTTTTCTTATTTCCCTTAAATATGACGGATGTGGCAACTTTTTTAACACTGAAGTATAATTGTTTGGACCTTGTTTAAGTGTGGGAGACAGTTGTTGAATAAAGTTGTAACACTCCAACAGTGTTGGAAATCCAACACTGTTGGACTGTTACAACTTTATTTGTGAGGTAAAACAGAAATGGAGAAGCACAATGTTATTTAATCCTGCAATAATTTCATTTATAAAAAACAGAATTTAATTCAACTTTTTTACTTTATCATTCCTACATTACATTTATAATATCATTATCATTTTTACATATCATTTCATAGGGTTTTCAGAGAAGTTCTACAAACATCGATGAATTAAAACAGATAACTGAAGAAATCTCGTCAATAATGCTGCGAAGTGTGTTAAAAAACTTGGTTCGACGTGTTCTTGTTTGCATTCAAAATCATGGCGAACATTTTTAACATTTTCTGTAAGGAATGAAAATGTAAAAAATTTGAATTAAACTATGTTTTTCAAAAATTAAATTATCAGAGGATTAAGTAACACTATGCGTCTCCCTTTTTGTTTTACCTCACAAATAAAGTTGTAACTGTCCAACAGTGTTAGAAATTGTCTCCCACACTTAATCAAGGTTCAAACAATTATACTTCAGTGTTAGAATATTTGCCACATCCGTCAGATTTAAGGATAATAAGAAAAACTAACGGGTACTCTTTTAAACTGATCACTCTGTATATATATATATATATATATGAAACGTGTGGATGTGTGCATCAATAATTTTGCTGCCGGCTATATTGTATTCGTAAAAATTTTCAACCTCTGATTTCCAATGAATTATTTACTTCTTGACTTTTTTTTTTTTTTTTGCACTTTTTGAAATGTCCTGAACCAGTTTTAACCTATTTTAGAAAATGTCTGTCTGTTTATGCGTATGTATCAAATATTTTGTGAACGCTGTATCTCACGAACCAATTAATGAAATTTAACCAAACTTAACTTTTAGTTGGACCTTGGCTTAAATTTGTACTGATTACATTTGGGGATCAATCGCTCAACAGCTGGCGCTGTCATCCCACTTTATATTAAAATTTTTACTGTGACAGTACAGGACAAAATTTCTCAAGTTCATAAGAAGTTTTTTTTTTTTTTTTTTTTTTTGTGAAAAACCCCTTATGAATAACTCACAAATCGTAGTAAATAAATAAAAGCATGTTAGAGGTACATGCCTATAAGAGTTTTTTCTCAAAAAAGAACTTTTGCAACGTGGTTGAAAAAACTAGATCTTCAAATTGAATACGCTGCATGTGAGAAACCCCTAATGAAGTTTCCCCTTCCGTGGAGGAACAAAATTGTGATGGCATGTCTCCGGACCACCTCTAGGGGTATGTCCCAGACCGTCGCCAATTGGCAGCACTAGTGCGACGTTAAACCCAACCATCCATCCATCCATCCATCCTAATGAAGTTTCAACTCTGGAAAATACCTAAAATATAGCTCGTTCTAGTGCCAACAATTTGCTTAATTTTTACTCTTTCCGAATGAATTTTTGAAAACATGTTGCCCAATATATCTAGCTTTCAACCCATGTAATAACTTTTTTTCTATCTTTCGGGTATGCACACTAAAATATTTACTAATGTAAAATATAAATGCTCATATCTCAGCGAATATTACACGTGAGAATTTTACGTTTCAGAATAATGTTTCTCTAATGTTTTGTCAATTTTTCTGTAAATTTTGTAAAGATTTATGGAAATCCGTTCTAGTTATAAGCAAAAAACTTTTCAAAAATAATAATAATAATAATAATTTTTTCAAAATATTTATATCTACCTAAATAATAGCGCAATTTCCACTACAAAACATATAAATATTATACATAGTATGTACAACAATGTGCTGAAGTTACAAGTTATTTATAGCATTTTATGATACAGGGTGATCCAAAACATGTGCTCTCTTCTTCAATTTGTGGTTGGTCCCCTAGTTGCATTCTGAACTAAATGGATAGTGGAAAATGTTTTTAAATGTTCTTTGCGTGTCTGAAGTCCCACGCCATTTTGTCTAGTACTTAAAGAAAAAAAAAACGAATAATTTGATCAGCCTTTGTATTAAATACCTTTGAAACGAATGGTTGAACCACTGATCTGTGATAATTTAAAAACAAAAAATTAATGATTTTTTTTTTTTTTTAAGCAAAAAAAAAAAAAAAAAAAAAAAAAATAATAATAATAATAATAATAATAATAACATTTAGCGTTATGCTTCTTTGAGATGAAAGTCGTCTGCATTCTTCATGGGAAATAACTTTATCAAATAATTTGTGCTGCGTGAATTTGTCAGAAGAATATAGAAACATTTTTACTTTCCGAACACTATAGTGAGGAAAGTATTGTAATCATGTCAAAAATCCGAATTCGAAATTTTGATGTTTCTATACGTTTTGAGGTCCCCTGAGTCCGTTTTCACTATTTTTACGATGATGTATGTATGTGTGTGTGTATATGTGTGTATGTGTGTATGTCTGTGAGTGAACACGCTAGCGTCTAAACGCTTTGTTCAATTAACCTGAAAGTTGTACGCATATTGTAAGTCACCATAGTACGAACCCTATAGATTTTGGTGAATCTAGCACTTATAGTTTTTTTACAGGGACACAAAGAAAAATTCTTTATCATTATGGCCTATGGGAGCAAAATCTTAAAAGTGCGATAGCATCTAAACGCCTTATTCAATTGAGCAAAAAATTTATACACATATTATAGGTCACAAATACTCAATCTGTATAGATTTTGGAGAATCTAGCACTTATAGTTTTTTTACAGGGACACAAAGAAAAATTCTTTATCATTATGCCTATGGGGCCAAATTTTTAAAAGTGTGATAGCGCCTAAACGCCTTATTAATCTGAGCAAAAAATTTGTACACATGTTATAGATCACAGTTGAACTAACTGTATAGACTTTGGTGAATCTAGCACTTACAGTTTTTTTACAGGGACACAAAGAAAAATTCTTTATCATTATGGCCTATGGGACTAAATTTTTAAAAGTACGATAGCATCTAAACGCCTTATTGAATTGAGCTGAAAATTTATATGAGTATCAGTGTTGCACTAACGATAAGAATTTTGGTGAATTTAGCATTTATAGGTTTTTACAGGGACACAACGAAAAATTCTTTATCATTATGATCTATGGGCTCAAAGTTCAGTAGCGTCAAATAAAACATCGTGTAATAGATGGAGAAAAATACTCAAACACTCTATTATGGTTTTCTCTCTTTTGTTTGTTTAACAACTCCTCTTTCTTTACTTTATCTACAAAACTGTTAATTACTCAATGTTCGGAAAGTCGAGTGGAGTCACTCCAGATTTTTTTTTTTTTTTTTCCTGACCACAGCTTACTAGTTTGTAACAATTTCAAAAGTAAACAATGAAACAAATAAAGTATAAAGTTGCTGTGCTTGCGTAACACCAAATGATATATGGCCATTTCTGATGCAGTGATTTATATATATACTAGCTGACCCGACAAACGTTGTTTTGTCATATAAATTATTTCTAGAGAATATTTTGCTAGAAAAAAATAACTAACTTATTGTAAGTGTGTTAGGATGTGGTATATAAGTGGAAGATGTATGGAGCGCTGTGAACGGTGAAAGAATATAAAAATAACAAAACACCAATCATTTATTTTTTTAATTTATTAAAATTGATTCTTTAAATTATATTCATATCGCTACTTATAACAATATTACTAAAAAACAATATCATTCCCTTAATGCAACAGAGTGTACAATATTTTTTGTTATCCCATCTTCCGCCAATACAAACAAACTGGATGGTTTGCCCACTCGAGAGCCACGTATAATTATTCGTGTGAAAAACATGATGTGCTCAAATCTAAGCCACAGACAGGCATCGTTTGGCCCTGAGACTTATTGATAGTCATTGCAAATGCCAATCTAATTGGAAATTGAGGGCGTTTAAATTGAATTGGCACATCTGTGGGTATAATAGGAATTCGCAGTAGTAATATATTTTCACCTCGGAATTTGTCATTTAAAATGATGGCTTCGATAACATTTTTCATTAATTTTTTTATGACTAATCGCGTGCCGTTGCACAACCGTGGTGGGTTCAAATTACGAAGCAAAATAACCGGAGATCCAACCTTCAGTTGTAAAATATGCGGTGGCATGCCTGGTAAATCCAATGAGTTTAAAAAGTTTGTTGGATAATTTACAGCTTCGGTGGCATCGCAAACTGTATCATTAGATTTGTATGACACCAAGTCTCCTGGTAACAAATGTTGTATCTTGAGATTCAATTCGTTGACGTCCACATTTTTTGCTGCTAAAATTGCTCTTTCTGCCAGCCACTCATGATTTGTGTATCGTCTGTGTACATCGGGAAATATCTGGTCAATAAGAGCATCTTGAGAATCAATGATTGTGCTGAAATCGGTCGGTAATTTTATGCATCCAGTTTCATCTGTAGTAACTTTTCCATCGCCGATATCTAACAATTGTTTTGAGAATGTTTCAGCGGATGGATCTTGAAGCTTTTGAACGCACAAATTTACTTTCAGTTGTACTTTTTCAACATTAAGCCACAATGACGATGATTTTAAGCACGCATTGATCTCATCAGCGTATGTTGAACGCGGAATAACGGGAAGTGCTTGTCTGAAATCACCTGAAAAGAGTAACAGAGTGCCGCCAAATAGTTTGTCGTTGTTTTTTATATCTTTCAATGTCCTGTTCGACGCCTCAATCGAATGTTTGTGTTCCATAGTGAATTCATCCCAGATAAGAATTTTACACTATTTCAGCACTGTGGCCATGGACGATTGTTTTTTTATGTTGCACACTGCGTCTGGGTTATTTTGAATATTTAGTGGCAGTTTAAATAATGAATGAGCTGTTCTGCATCCATCCAATAAAGTTGCCGCAATGCCAGATGATGCAACAGCCAATGCGATGCCATTATTTGATCGTATTTCGGCGAGAATTAGCGAAATAAGGAATGTTTTGCCAGTTCCACCTGGTGCACCCCAAAAAAAAAAAAAGAATCCACCTTGTCCTGCCAAAACTGCGAGCATGATGCGGTCGTAAATGGTTCTTTGTTCTTCATTCATTAGTGGGACATTGCGAGCAACAATCGCTGCCATTTCTACAGTATTGTATTGTAGTTCACGATTCAATTCAGTGCTTATTAAATCAGATGCATTTCGATTTGTTGAATGCATACCGAAATGACTGAGTGGTAAGTTGGCAATGATAATGCAAAGATCTTCAATAGCAATCAATGCTTCATTGTACATAGCGTCACTGAATACTATCGTTAGATCGTTGCACCGTGAACGATGTTGATGCAATATATCATTAGTCATTGAATCTTTGTGATTATCCCACAATGTCTCTGCTCGGGCCGAGAAACATGTAGTCAACACTATAGCGAATAGTAGACGAATTTGTTTTGCTGTACAGTTCAGTCCTACTTCAGCAAGCTTACACTCTCACTGGTTGTCGTCTTCCAGCAAGCCGAGTGCAAGGTATGCATCTTTATACGTTGGATACTGTTATCCATTCACTTTACGTAAATCTTGAAATGACAAAGGGTCGATGAAATTAACCAATAACAGTCGAAGATAAAAGCACTCAGTCTGCCTTGGATTGACCGTAAATACTCGTTCCAAGGTGTTTGATTTGAATAAACCGGGACATGCATCAATCGGCGTGCCTTGCTTGCGGGGCATCCATTTTTTTGTTGGAGCCCATGTGAAATAGCGTGGTACTTCTGAATAGAGTAATGTCCGTGCAAAAGCACCAAAAGCATCCGCACGATTACACAATTCAAAAAATTCGGTGAGTTTAGTTTTTGGTGGATTTATAGCACGATCAATCACTGTTTCGCTCGTGAAATATACGCGCTGGCCATTTTCAAGATGGACGGCTAAATGAAGAACTGCTGAATCCCGTTCATGAATTGGGAAACCAAAGATACGCCAAACAGCTTCATTGGAGCTCACGTACTGGCCAATTTGGTAAAGTCTTATTTCATCGTTGTTATTCACCGGAGGAGCATTCACATTGGTATTTTCAACTCGAAATACAGCCATATCACTGCCTTTATTCACATACTTGCAAATGTATTTGATGCTCTTCACTGAACTGCAGAACTGAACATTAATATGAGCATTGAATGTTTTGCTCAGCAGAGGCGAATATGGGACCACCCAACGGTTATCAGTGTTAATATCTATGTTGTTGACATAGATGACCGCCATAGATGATAATATTGTCCGCCATGATCGGGATTTCTTTGACGATATATTGGATATCCGTCAACATTTGTGATCGTGAAATTTTTCGGAAAACTTTTAGTACATTTTCCATCTGCACAAATAATAATGGCCTAAAAATTCATTTTTCATTTTAACATAAAATAACGCCGTCGGATATTGACGAATTTTTTAAAAGAATATACCATTTTAACTAATTTTAACATTTTAACAATATTAACGTTGAAAAAATATTTTAAACACTTACGGTTAAAAATTCATTTTTCATTTCAACGTTAAATAAATACTGACATCGTGTTTACGATTCTAAAATATTAACTTTGAAAAAAATATTTTAAACACTTCGTAAGATACGATTACGATTCTAAAAATATTAATTTTGAAAAAATATTTTAAACACTTCGTAAGATACGGTTAAAAATTCATTTTTAACACGCTTTTATTAGCTTCACCTGTATGTATGTATGTATGTTTGTTTGTTTGTAACTTCTCTGGGAGCAAACAAAAAATTTATATTGTAAAAAAAATAACTTCCCTACGTGAACGATGCGGCGTCGAGGTAAGGCGCGTTCGATCCCCGTTAGAGGAGGTTTTTTAAAAATGGTTTTTGTTAATTCTAAGTTATTTTAATTAAAGATTTAGATGTATGTAAATATTACGGTGTGTCACTCACACGATTTTCTCTTACCCTGAATTTTAATACTAAGATAGATATTTCGTGCTTTTTAGTTCACATTTCTATAAAAGCGTGTTCTTTAATTTTTTTAAACTATAATATTATTCATTTCAACATTAAATAAATTCTGACATCGTGTTTACGACAACTCACGCCATCTAGGTGGAAAAGTAGTTGAAAGAGTTGGTTAAAAATTAATTAAGAAAGAACTAATTAAGTTACAACTTTCATTTGTAAATCTAAACCATTCTCGAATCCACCTGAAGACACACAAAAATTTTCATTAAACTCAGTCCAGCCGTTTAGGAGGAGTTCAGTGACATACACACGCACAAAAGAAATATATATATAAAGATATATATATAATATACGAAATACTCAATATAATTTTTAGACGAAAATTCAATTGCGATTATACGAAATGCTCAATATACTACATAAAACTTTTTTTGTTTTTGTTTTTGTTATATTATGATATAATATATAAAATAAACAAACACGTTTTAATTTAATATACAAAATAAAAACTATTTATTTGTCAAATCCAAACCAGCACTAAATCACAAAAAATAAATAAATAAATAAATAAAATAAAATGTCCATTACTGGGCTACTCTACCTTTGTTTGCAGTTACTACTTTAATACGTAAGGCATAGTATAATACAGTTTTTAAACATCATTTTCAAAAATTTCACTGTGCCAATCTCGTAAATAATTTTTCTAGTTCTTGCAAAGTTGCAGGATTCAAATTTTGAATTTTTTTATTGACCAAACAATTCCAATCGTATTGAGAACGGGACTAGTTCCAGGCCATGGTGAAGAAGAAATTCCAAGATATTCTTTGTAAGATTTACCGTAAGCTGCAAACACTAATTACACAGGCCTACAAAAATGAAGTTGACAAAATTTGATTTGATGATTTCAGCTGATCTTTATGTTTTTCGATTTGCTGAAACCGAAAATGTATCCCATTTTTCTCTATCACGTATAGATTTTTGCCAATACAGGGTGTTTACCGACACGATTTCTTACATATACTATGATAACAATCGGTTGATTGGTTGGTTGATATAGTTTTAAGTCTCACTAGTGCTTCACAATTACAACAATAGGCATCTATGATTAATTAATCATGGAAACATACTATAAAACTCACTATATAATTATATTGGTGGAAGAGTAATGGAAGAAATTGTATAGGCATACACCCTGTATTGGCAAAAATCTGTACGTGATAGAGAAAAACTGGCTTCATTTTCGGTTTCAGCACACCAAAAAACATAAAGATCAGTCAAAATTATAAAATCAAAATTTTACATGTCGGCCTGTGTTATTACTTATAGATTAATATGTGTCTATGAGCATGGATACAAAAAAGTCTACAATGGGAATCTTAAACTTACCCCAAACGTCATGTGGTAAAGTGCATTATCATCTTGAAAATTTGTTTTTCTTAGTCTGAGATACCTCCAAAACAGTCGGTTAGGTTAGACTCTTCTTATTTGTAATGACCGTGTATTTTTTCGAGTTGTTTCTTTCGACATTAAATTTTCCTAACTCCTTCAAAAGATATGCACCCTTACATATATATATAAAAAAAAAAACCACTAGATTCCAACCATTAACTGACAAATTTTTAACTTTTGGCCCACTGAAACTTTGTTTTCTTAATTTTTTTTTTAATATAATTTAAAACCGGCATTATCATAATGTAGAACCATAATTAAATCATTGATAATTAGATTCATCGAGGATCGGGATACCAAAATTATTATAGTAATATATTCGAATAATTTTGTTATAGATTAAAGATTATATTATTCATTTATTATACATTATTATACGTATATTACACAGATGAACTTAAAGTATAAATTTCAACATTCTTAGATAAGATCATTTTATTTTCCAGATTTTTTCATATCAACAATTTTAAATCAACTTTTTTATTGTCATATTGTAAAAATTTCAGGTTAAAGATGGCACTGAAATGTCCTTCATGAAGAAAGAACAAGAATCGATCTCGAAATCGACGAACGATTCGCAAGCTATGCCAGATATCACTCTGGACACCATAGACCTCAATAACTTGATAAGTGAGACTCAAAAAAGGCTCGATAGCTTTAAGAACAATTTTAAAACTGATGGACTCTTTGATAATTCACTTAGTGAAATCAAGAAAACAGAAATCATCAGTTCGTCGAAAATCTCAGAGACAAAATCATCAGAAGCAAAATCATTCGAAACTTCTAGTCTTCTAAATGGCGATGTGTCAAGTCAGAAAGAATCCAAAAATCTGGAGAAAAAGATTGAAACAGAGGTCTCGAAGCCGGTAAGTTACTCCTTAACTGCATTTTTATTTATTTATTTATTTTGAGTTAAATATGTCTATCAAAATTAATAAAACATTCCGTGAATGTTGTTAACTTTAAACGGTGATGGTGTTTGGAATTTAGGCCGACTGACTACGCGAGGATTCTAAGCCTGGTAGGAATGCCCTCCGTGGGAATTTTTCTAGGGTATACTTGTCTATACTGCCGCTAGTTTAGGCATAAAAACAAGAGGAAAATCCGAATTATTGTGTCTACTAGCTTGACCTGGGTTCGAACCTGGCACCTACCGTTTACTAGCATTGACATCAGAACCTCTTGGACACTGGTGAGAATAACTTTAAATGGAAAGATAAAGTTATAAATCATGTTAAACAACATTAGTTTTCAAGCTCTTTCTTCTTTCAGCAGTTTACAAGCAGGAGTGCTATCCGATTTCTTTCCCCTACGTTTTTTTTCATGTTTGTACGTTCTTCGTTTTAGCTAATGATTTCCCGTGCATAACTACCTATTGCGGTTCCCCTGCCAATTTCCCTCTTCTTAAATTGATTTTTTTCCGTGCTGGTCGAGAAACGTGTCCAAGAAAAACTCTTAAAAATCAAATCGCATTGACGAAGCCAAACCTATAAGAGAGGAGTCTTCAGTTAGAAGCCTTAACCAAGATATTCCGGACACAGCTCTTTTTTGTGGGATGCTTGAGTAGCTCGAAGAGTAGTTGATCGCCATTCGGTGATCTGACGTTATTCTCCCTTTGGACGGTATCAAATTCGTTAATCTTGGCCCAGTCCAGGTAGGTAGAGGTCGTCTAGAGGTTTCCAAGATTCCAAGTTATAAAACATGCAGTCTTTCTATGCTAAAAGTTTTCTTAGAACAAAGGAATAACGATTTCTTCAAATTAGCAGCAGCACTGAAGGGAAAGGGGGGGGGGGATGCATAGAACAATAAATTTGACTTTTTTTTTTTTTTACAAATATTATAGAATGCAGAAAAATTTTAATGAATAAAAGATAGAAAGCCGATTTTATTCTTAAATGAAAATACTCATCCAAAAGCAGAATAGTTAACGCTCTAGCCTTCAGTTACCTGATGCTGGGTTCAATCATGGATGCTTAAAATAGTTTGGAATTTACTTTAAATCGTAGGTCCTGGCCTAATGAGCATCAAATCCAAACTAATATGAAAATAGTAGAGATGCTACTGGCAAGTATTTCTTATACACTGAGCGGCATCTTTATTATGATCACTCCGCATTGTTCGCACTGACTTTTGATTTTCATAGTCCACATAAAGCATAGTACGGTACACAGAGCGTTCAGATATAATTTAAGACAGTCTTGGTAAAGATCTGCTTCAATTTGCTACTCTTTTAGGATTCTGTTTTCTGTTACAGGATATTCATTGTTAACAGTGGGTGCAATCAATCATTGTTACATGCGATCATTTACTCCTCGGTGACGACCACAATTTACCTGTTCAGACCCAGTCTTTTGCTTGACACTCCAGTCTTGATCGTGATACACTTTCATTATAAATGCATGTAAAAATTTCACAAATGAAAAGTTTCGGCAATACTTGCTTCATGTACCTATCTCTTACTATCACTCCCACTTTTAAAGTTCATCAAATTACGTTTTCTCTCCAAGTAATTCCCCACTACTCAAAGTATTATCTCAGGAAATCTGTTATATTCTTTTCGTACTACCCTAGTCCTCTAACAGCAACATTATAAAGCAATAACTCATTTCCATAAAACTGTCTAGTTGTCATAATAAAATGACCTCTTAGTGTATTATATCTGTAACACTTATTTCAAACCTAAATATTTTATTTTGAGATTTATTTGTAATAGTTTAGTACAAATTTTGTCGTTATGAACCAATGGTATAAATGAATTATAAAAACAGATGTCAGCGACAGCCTAAAAATCGTGTAAACGTCGTATCATTTATGTGTATTTATTTATTTATTTATTTTTAAGTTATAAAAGTTCGGATGAGTTTGGAAAGGTATACTATATAACAAAAAAAAAAAATACCTTGTAAACAATTTACTGACTATGATTTAGCAATTTGTAAAATTAAATTGAAATATTATAATTGATGACCTTCTTCTTGTTGCTTTCAGTCAGATTTGACTTCTTATGGCTTATCTTATTTCAAGCGCATGTACAATTTAACATGTTATTAAAGTGATCTTTGAAATATTCTTTATTGAAGATAAGTTTTATTTAACTCTTTAATGTAGTTTGAATCATGCTGAAATTTTGTATCGTGTCATTATTTATAACCAATCACTTTCTTAAACGTTTCTTTATCTTTTATAAAAGAATATTATCATTAAGTTTTTATTGTTGTGCAAAACAAACTAAATGTGCATAAATTAATATAAATGCAAGAATGACAGGAAAAAGTGGCAACATCTACTCGTTATGCATGTATTTTGTTCATTCTTATTAAGCTTCCTATTTAAAGTTACTTACCTTTTTTTAATTTTCAAAAGAATCTTCTTCTTAAAATATGTTCTTTTTCTATTTTTCTTCTTGTTTATTTTACTCATTCTTTATGTTGTAACTTTTCCTTTTCTGAAGCCTGATCCTGCAAAGAAAATTCCCCCACCAACACTCCCAAAACCGAAAATTAAGCCTCCCCCATGCTTTGATGCCTTTAATGAGTGCCTCAAAGAAATGAAGATGGTAAGCTGGAGAGTTGCTGCTGCTGAATGCTCTTAGAAATTGCTTACAGAAAAGAAAAAATTGTGGGCTTAACCCACATAAGCGAAAAGTGGAAGTGAAAATTTCTATAGAAAATAATTTCGTAAATCAAACAAATTCCGCCATTCATATATACTAGATGCATTAATTTGTAAAGATCTTAATAAATAATTTTAAACGCTGTTTTAATTTATAGTTTAGTTTCAAGGTCTCAAATTAAAAAATATATATATACACACAGAAAAATAAGTTGGTCATAGTGACCAGGCAAAGTGCTCAGTTGACAATACAGAATTGACTAACCTAAAAAGCTGACTAGGAAATATCAGTTAAAAAGTGTACTAGCTGAACTAGTCTCCAAAACAATACCCCAGACTAGGAAGGTTAATATTATCAGACAAAGAAGGTTAGTCAACAATCGTAATTATCTGACCAGAAGGGTTAGTCAACAACCACAGTTACCAGACAAGGCAAGTTAGTCAGAATCTACACTTGAAAAAATTAAAATACAAAACGCCGTTGTGTGGACTCGATCTGAGGACCTCCGTATCACAAGTAAAACACACTACCACAGGACCATCCGTTCTTACTGCAATGTCTGTTCAGTTGGTTTTTCTCTAAAACAATACCCCAGATTAGGAAGGTTAATATTATTAGACAAAGACCAAGACGGCTAGTCGACAATGGTAATTATCTGACCAGGAAGGTTAGTCAACAACTACAGTTACCAGACAAGGCATGTTAGTCAGAATCTACATAATTTCTTCTTAGTCGACTGACAAGATTGGAATAATTTATTTTTATCCTCTCATTTGACTAACCAGTCAAATGTGAGGAGAATGACAACTGTACCAGGGAAACCAGTCGTCTGATAAGTTTTAGAGCCAAAACTGATCATCAGACGAAACATTATTAAAATGCATAGTAAAATAAGATTGTCATGTAGTGTTTTGATTATTTAAAATGTTGCGTAATTTTAAACAAATTTGTCAATGTACTTGGCAAACGTCTAGTATTACAAAGATGGCAAGTCTCTTGACAAGTTTCGATTTTCCATTTTTCTGTGTGTATATATATTTTTTCACTACGCCACAAAATCTGAAATGCCCCTTCTGGTCTTTCTCCTTTTCAGCATTTCATTCATTTCCTTTTAATTACCTCATTCTTTATAAGAAACTTTCCCTATAAAATGAAATTGTAATTGTATTGCATAATGATTGAAAAAAAAAAAAAAAAAAAAAAAAAAAAAAAAAAAAAAAACACGCTTCCACCTAAAAATTAAATTGCATGAATAAGAGTGTAGAAGTTTCTTACATGCGACAAAACCCATATGAGACATTTCATTACTGACTTGGAAAAGACCAATAATATATAAATAAAAACCTATTCGTCATTTCTTTAGTGAATTTTGACCAAAAAAAAAAAAAGAAGAAGAAGAAAAAAACACTCAACAAAATAAAACCAAATTTGAGATTTTTAAAACTAACCAAATTTTAGGTTTTTTTAATAAACGGTATTTATTATAATTTCTAAAATTGATAGCATAATTAATTTTGTTCTCTTTTATCTTTGAAATATTTGAGAATGTGAGAAAAAAAATGTTTAGCTAAAAAGTAAATTTGAAATTCTTTTATTTTGATAAATTTTCTCCTATACTGTACTTTCAAAATATAAAATGGATGGAAATTTTCTCTTTCTCTGTGAAATATTTGTGTGCAAAGAAAAAATTAATAAATAAAGAAAGAAAGAATTACGAATTTTGTTTATATATATTTAAACTGTATACGTAAATGTTTCGTAAAAGAAAAAAAAAAAAAAAAAAAATGTTTTGCAAAAAACGATCCATTTAAAGTGTAAATTTTAAATATTTGGGCTCTAGATAAATGTACAAATACTATCGAAATAGTTATTAGTGCTTTACATTAACTTAGTGCAGAGTTTGCGTGTGTGTGAAAACATAATATATTACATTAGATACAGCATGTTATGCATTATTGGTATTGTATAGAGAGAGATTATATTAGTATTGTATTGATATGAGCTGATTTGAAGGCATAAAAGGTAATTTACATGCATGTACTCTATCCCATATTTCGCAGTAGAAATGATGTGAACTGCAGAAAGTAAATTTTATATTTTCAATCTGACACATGAGATGCGATTTTTCAGGACCCTGTATTCTCGCTGCCAGATATTGGATTTACAAGCCAATCCTCGGAAACTTCATCTGTTACTACGGACATTCCTTTTGGTACCAGCACAACTACTCTCACAAAGAAGAGTAAGTAGATCTGTTAAGTTCGTAAATATTTTGTATACATAAAGAGGAAAATCTAAAAAAGTGTTTTACGTTACTGATTATTTATAAAATTAATTTTATCCTTAACTATTTTTTTTTCTCCATTGAACGATGTAACTGAGAGCATACTTAGTTGTTTAATGCTAAATTTTCGGAAGCTACTGATGCGACTTATAATTTTATGCATAAAAATTTCGAAAATACAAATATTACTTAAAGAAAAAAAAAAAATCTGGTGTGTCACTCACACGACTTCCTCTTACCCTGAAATTTAATACTATAAATACAGGTTGGAGATTAAGAGGTAAGATAACGATGTTATGTAAACCTATGTTAAACAATTCAAATTAGGCTTCGGAAGAGTTTTATATGATAATTAGTTCTGTGTGAGGGGGGCTACCGCCCTCCTGAACCCCCCGTTTCATTCATGCACATACATTTATATAGAATTTAATTCGGTTGTTAAAAAATAATTCTGTTTTTAAAAAATAATTTATTAAAATAAAAAAATTATCTTTTATGATAACGCAGACGATTTCCATAAGAAAGGTAGTGTAACACTAAATTTCCAAAAAAAGTCCATTTTACTCTCAATATTTACAAAAAAAAAAACGATTTTTTTTCTAAGTTTTTTTTTCGTTAAAATTAAAAAAAATCTATAACTTTGTTTTAAATTATCACAGATTTATAGTTCAACCATTCGTTTTAAAGGTATTCGCAAGCTCTTTTGAATGATACCCATCATGAAAATTTACTCCCCTCGAGGGGGGACTTCCCCCCCAGGGGGGGAGGCGAGGCTCCTACATACACAAAATTTTTTTCCCAGTTAACTATCTCTATTACAAAAAATATATGTTCGTTTCACTTGGTTTAGTGCAGTCTATAGACGTTAAACTCTACTTACCTGCAATTTCCCCCATAGACGTAATGTATTAGAATTCTCTTGATTGTCCCTGTACACGAACCATTTGCTTGATCTTAACGAAAAGCTTACTGTAGCATCCCTATATGATACACATTTAGAATACCAAGTTTGAACTTTCTGCCATAATTTGTTTTTGAGATATGCTGATAACAGACAGACACACACACAGACCATTTGCTAAAAACATGATTTTCGTATTCAGGGGACCTCAAAACGTGTAAATATAACAAAATCTCGCGTTCGAAAATTTGACCCAAAAACAATACTTTCTCTACCTTATGGGTAAGAGAAAGTAAAAATTATCTTTTATGATAATGCAGACGATCTCAAATTAGAGAAGTAGTGTAACACCAAATATCCAAAAAAAGTCCATTTTATTCTCAATATTTAAAAAAAAAAAAAAAAACGAATTTTTTTCTAAGGGTTTTTTTTTTTTTTTTTCGTTAAAAGTAAAAAAATCGATAATTTTGTTTTAATTCATCGCAGATCGATGGTTCAACCATTCGTTTTAAAGGTATTGGCGAGCTCTTTTGAAAGATATCCATCATGAAAATTTACTCCCCTCGAGGTGGGACTTCCCCCCCCCCAGGGGGGCAGGTGAGGCTCCTTCATACACATTTTTTTTCCCAGCTGACTGTCTCTATTACAAGCAATATATATTCGTTTCATTTGGTTTACTGCAGTCTATAGACGTTAAACTCTACTTACCAGCAATTTCCCCCATAGACTTAATGTATTAGAATTCTCTTGATTGTCCCTGTACACGAACCATTTGCTTGATCTTAACGAAAAGCTTACTGTAGCATTCCTATATGATACACATTTTGAATACCAAGTTTAAACTTTCTGCCATAATTTGTTTTTGAGATATGCTGATAACAGACAGACACACACACAGACGTATTTAGGGGACCTCAAACCGTGTGTAAAATAATTCTCGGTTCAGTGGTATTTGAAGTCTAAGAAAAAAGGAACAAAATCGAACGCTTGCCGGATTCTTTAAGCAAGAGAATGAAAAAAGGGACAACGATGCATTATTCTTTTTGAAGTTTAATGATTATAATAAAATTAAAAGATCTATTTACACTTTAAATACACTATTTACAGAAAAGAAATACTTAAAGGAACATAATTCCAAATCTAATAAACTCTCATAATGAGAGATCGAAAAATTCTATCTTCGAACGCAGTCGAAGAATCCAAATCTAAAACTAAACTTACTGGCTGTTGCCAAAATCTAAAACAAAAACATTTAAGTTCTTCTGTTTTCTTTCAGTGGCGACGCAGCGCCGTCTAAAGGGGATTGATTTTACTACACCGTGTAAATGTAACAAAACCTCGTGTTCGAAAATTTGACCCAAAAACAATACTTTCTCTACCTTATGGGTAAGAGAAAGTTAAAATAGTTTTTAATGAAAGGCGGCTGTAATAATTTACTAAATATAGTCTTTGGAAAACAATTGTTGTTATTTAAACATAGATAATTAAATTATGTATTTTTACATGCGTGCAAAATTTATATTCAGCAAATGTAATTTTACAGTCAGTGTACGTAAATTTTGTGTTAATCAATACTGTAATATTTGATAAAAGTTTATCAGCATATTATTTGTTTTGTTTTATATTATCTTTACATCAAATCTGAATTTAATTAAACTTATCCTGTCAATTAAATCATAACTTAATATAAATTCTTTGTATAATTTAAGAATAATTGAAATAAAATCAATGTTTAATACAAAATTATCTATCTATAATAGCTAAACTAGTTCTGAAAAAATTCAACAATGTTCTTAAAAACTTCATTGGCGATATTTATTCCACTCACGAAAAATATAATGTGGTATAAATGTAAGTGTAGTATGAAAAATAGTAGCGCAGAGAAAAGTTATATAAAATACATAATTCCTTAATATTATTTCGAGTGTCAGTTGGACGGTCTAGAAATTTATTAAGACAGAAAAAGAACACAATTCTCTCCTTTATTATTTCTAAAACCATAGTAATAATTTTGCAATTTCCTTGTTATGCGTGTATGAACCCAATCTGTATGAATTTCTATTTTCTTTTACCTTTACACATACCCTTAGCCTATGTGAACCAAAATTGCAAGGAATTTTGACATGAATAGAAAATTTAAATAATCGAAATTTTAAATTTAAATAAGCAACCAAGGATTTTTTCTCTTATATCGGGTGCAATTAAGTTTTACAATTTTAGGGGGGAGGGGAATCTAGAACTGTACGTCTAAATTAAAAACTTCGCTAAGGCGCATGCCTACCTTTAAAATGCAATTTTCGGTCAAAACTCCGACTTTCTGTTTTTGGTTTAATATTAAAGCCTGACATTTTAGCTTTCTAAATCAGTTTGAATTTTGTTTCTATCTTGCTTAGAACTTCAGTTACAGGCATTTTAATATTAGTCACTCGGCAGATTTTGAAACCGTAAGTGACCGTAAATGTTTGTTTACATAAATGTTTTACTCAATATAAGCATAAAAATTTGTTACTGCATATAAAATGAATTCAAAAAAATATATAATAATAATAATAATAATAATAATAATAAATAAAAAAAACTTTGAAATAAATCAGGAAACATATTAAAATTATTTTTTATTTAATAAGTAAAATCTGGTTTTTAATTACGTTTTCTGCTTTTTCTCAGAATGAGATTTTTAACATTTTGTTTTATCGTAAAACGTCATAACTCCAAAAGTTATGATTGAAACCTTATGAAACTTTGACAAAATACTCTAGAAGAGTTGTTTCAGGGATTGAACTACTACAATGAATCTAGCTACATTATTTTTTATTTTTTTGTCGATAGAAGTTATGAACTGTCATGACTTTTACTTTCCGAACACTATAGTGAGGAAAGTATTGTACTCATGTCAAAAATCCGAATTTGAGATTTTGATGTTTCTATAGGTTTCGATGTCCCCTGAGTCCGTTTCCACTATTTAGCGATGATGTATGTATGTGTGTGTGTGTGTGTATGTATATGTGTGTGTATGTATGTGTGTGTATGTCTGTGAGTGAACACGCTAGCGTCTAAACGCTTTGTTCGAATAAGCTGAAAGTTGGTACGCATGTTGGAAGTCCCCATAGTACAAACCCTATAGATTTTGGTGAATCTAGAACTTATAGTTTTTTTTACAGGGACACCAGGAAAAATTCTTCATCATTATGGCCTATGGGGGCCAAATTTTTAAAAGTGCGATTGTGTCTAAACGCTTTATTAAACTGAGCAAAAAAATTATGCACATGTTATAGGTCACAGTTGCACGAACTGTATAGATTTTGGTGAATTTAGCACTTACAGTTTTTTTACAGGGGCACAAAGAAAAATTCTTTATCATTATGGCCTATGAGGCCAAATTTTTGAAAGTGTGATAGCATCTAAACGCCTTGTTCAATTGAGCTGAAAATTTGTACACATGTTAAAGGGGATAGTTGCACCAACTGTATATTGAATTTAGCCCTTACAGTTTTTTTAAAGGGACACAAAGAAAAATTCTTTATCATTATGGCCTATGGGACCAAATTTTTAAAAGTGCGATAGCATCTAAACGCCTTAATCAAATGAGCTGAAAATTTATATGAATATTATAAATCACTGTTGCACTAAATATAAGCATTTTGGTGAATCTAGCATTTATAGGTTTTTACAGGGACACAACGAAAAATTCTTTATCATTATGATCTATGGGCTCAAAGTTCAGTAGCGTTAAATAAAACATCGCGTAATATATGGAGAAAAATACTTAAACACTCTATTATGTTTTTCTCTCTTTTGTTTGTTTAACAACTCCTCTTTCTTTACTTTATCTACAAAACTGTTAATTACTCAATGTTCGGAAAGTCGAGTAGAGTCACTCCAGATTTTTTCAGCATGTAAAATGTTATGTTCTCTAAAATATTAAATTACATGGTTATAGTTTTGAGAATAGTTCACTTCCTTAAGGACCTTTCAATAATCAAAATAAATTTGCAGAATAAAAATGCCTTTATTTAAATTTGACTTATGATGTTTTGAAAAAGTGCTTATTCTTTTTGCAAATTTTGGGCCTAAATATCAAAATATTTTAAAATTTGCATATTTTTTCATGTTATTCACTATCTTTAACTGTATTCTATTATATAATGCACATAAATAGGCAATTTTTCAATTGTTAAAAAAAATCATCTCCGACAGTAAACAGGCACCTAAATTAAACTTAATCTAAGACAAATTTCGCACTATATTTTATTTTATTTTTTTCTGTGGCGATTCTTCATTGTGAAGTGTTTCCAAGCAAACTTCAATTATACGGGTATTTCAATTAGTTTGATCAGTAAACTATTTTCAGGCCCTTTCACGGACAAGGTAATTTTGCTTATTTAAAATCAACTGCCGCCAGCTTTTACAAGCAATGTTGCACTAAAAATAAATTCTGTTTCTGACATGTGGAAACTAAATTGTGCCTCTAGTAAGTATCATTCCATGCCATCCATGTTCTAATTCCCTTTGTTATCGAGTTCTACAAACCCTTCTTAGAATTTTAGATCGTTTTCCTATGTTATCGTGGGGTCAAACTTATTTTAAAATCTCTGCAAATAAAAGCGAACTCAAGAGGCGAGTTTTAGTAACTATAATTATGATTTATGACACAATTCTATGAAATCAAATGAGAATTTCTCGCAATACAAAGGATCCATGAAATTCATAATATTGTTAAGCCATCTAGAAAAGTATAGACTAGAAATTGTGCAGCGATTTTCATAATTTAAGGAAGAGTTATATCTCAAGAACAATTGGGCGAAATTGCATAAAAAATTATATGTGGATGCTATAAGGTTATGCTCTGTATCTAGTAAAATTAGAAAGGAGTGATGCGTAATGAACTACTGGAATCACGTGAAATTGTCAAAGACGATGTCTACTGACAAAAACTAATACACTTGAAGCGAGTTATAGGAGAGAAATTGCCAGGATGGGTGAACAGATACAACAAAATATTTTTTTCAGCATGACAACGCAAAACCACATGTTGCATATATTGCGAAAAAATATTTAAAGTATCAGGATTGGAAATTTCTACTCCACCCGCCGTATTCACCAGACATAGTACCTTTAGGTTGCTATTTGCTCTGATCGACGCAGTCGTCTCTTTCTGAATAGCAGTTGAGTTCTCACACAGAGATCGAAAATTAGATTAATAATTGGATCGCCTCTGAAGACCAGAATTTCTTCAGAGAGGAAATCAATCAACTGCCTGAAAGGTAGACGAAAATTGTAGCTGCAGATGGGGCACACTTTCTATAAATATTTTTTTTCATCTTCTAAACTAGCAAATGTGTTTTATTTTACCAGAAAATTGCTGATTCATATTTACACATCTAATAGTTTTGTAAACATACATATAAAATGGATGGCATAAAAAATAACTCTATGTCATTAGAAGACTTTTTGTAACTGGAAGTATACTGCTAATATTAAATAGTTTAAAAGTTAGTTTTCTGATCAATGAAATTAAAACACCTGGTATATACGAACAGAACTTAATTTTACATAAATATATAGCAATAAAACAAATACTTAATTCACAATTTTTCTGGCTTCTAAGTGAAAATTGTAATTTAAACATTTATTCATTTATTCTTTAAACGGTGCTTTTGAATTGATATATTCTTTTAGCTTTCTCATTTTGCAATGTTACAGGCCACTGCTCTGTGCTTTAAAATTCAAACTAGTGTTTTTAAATTTTAAGTGGTTATTCTTAATTTATTGGCGTTCAAAAAAATATTTTTTGGCTTATGAAGGCAGAGAATATTTGTTCAATAAATACTAAACTATTGTTTTGTTCCTAATCTTATTTTATTATATTTATTCATCTTTGTTTAAATAAACCTTTGATGATATTTCATTTCAAATATTATCAAAGTTTTATTATCTTATTATTGTTGTTTTAGTTTTCGTATTAAGTATTTTTGCAATAGCAACTTCTGAAATGTCAAAGAATTGTCTTTTAATATTATAAATCTTTAGTGTTTTTGTTTTAGCAAAGTGATTATATATATGTGTATTTCTAAAATTTTAAACTAATATACAAGATGTAACAAAACTAATAGTCACAACTGTAAGGGTTCATACAACTTGTCAAAACTAACAACTTTCAGTACATAATGTGGGGTCGGAAAGCACAGAGCGAGCCACGAGAGGACGTTTTCTCTCGGGTGGATGAAACGTCGCATACAGTCTTACCCTTTAACCGTTGCAAACGGCTTTTTCCGTCACTTAATAGTTGAAATAGAGGCTAATGTGGCAAATTTTGGAAAAATATGATATTTTTTCCTAGAACATAAGATTACTGAATATCCATTTATTTCAAAAGCTAATATGCTTCATTCCTACTTCACTTAGTATTGATTTTATGAGTTATTAAACAGATACGCTAAAAAACTTGACACGGTTAAAGGGTAAAAATAAAATAAAATAAAAAGTTGCATGTGCAAAATTTTCAAAAAGAACTAAGTAAGTAAAGCCACAACAATTAGTTCATATTTGTATCCTTCTTGTAACTTTCAGTTAAGTACTCGTAGAATATAGTTTGAGCTTATATAAATTTACATTAGTTTCTATCATTATCATACACTGCTATGGGTTCCAAATTTTTCAATCATATGTCAAATGGATATACATTCCTGCTCAAAAGTTTAGCAAGATTTGCAAACGATCAGTTTTTTTCAATTTAAAAACTTATCTCTCGATGAAATGTTTTCAAACATTGGGTATTTAAAGAGCTGGGTCTTCCACATGCTTTTCAGTGAAGATTGGTTTAGGTCAACATTTGTGACCAGTTACAAATTGAGCAAAATCAATAATGCTTGTGATCACCCTGTATCGTTAAGTGAACGAAATGATCTTTAACTTTTTAGGGTATGTAAATATAGACCCAGTTCAATGCGTGGATGAATTTGTGTGACGATAGCATGTTAAATAACGGAAATATAAGCATTTATTTTAAAACTCAAAAAAAAAAAAAAAAAAAAAAAAAAAAAAATCAGCATGTTTTTAATTTATAATATACAGAGTTTTAAACGACAATTATTCTCAAATTCAGATAAATCGAAAAAACACTTTTGAAACAATATACTGCAATCGGGATACAAATATCTTAAATATCTCATGAAATATGAGAATTTTCATGAAAAACGTTTTCACTGCGCGATTTTTATTACATAGGTTGAATTATATTGGGCATCTTTTGTCAAAAGTTCATTTGAATAGAGTAAAAATTATGCAAATTGTTGGCAAAAGAACGCGCTAGATTTTGGGTATTTTCCTAGAGTTGAAATTTCATAAGGGGTTTCTCGCATGCGGCGTTATTAGTTTGAAGATCCAATTATTTTAACAACTCGACTGCTTATGATTAGGACTATGGGCGATACATCGATACATAGCGAAACATCGATTTAAAGCATGCAATTTGAAACCGTTAACGAAATCTTTCAGTTGGCGATATATCGCAAGCTCCACGATTAATAGTAACTCATCTGTGAACGCACTGCGAGCGATTCCGTGAGCCCATCTTTTCATCCCGTGATAGCCGATGAGAGTGGATGATACACGTATAACGCATGTGTGATATTAGACATTAGTTTCATCTGAAATCGCTACTCACAGCTACGATCTGAATATTCGTTATCGCCTTTTATGATTATGATCTTGCTTTATTGGGAATCGATTTTCAGCTGAGCAATAACGCATGCGTGATATCAGACTGTGATATGACTGAGACACTGCGTGATATTCACCCGATCTCTTTATTCACTGCTACGATATGAATATTCATTGTCGCCATTACAATATTAATACAAAACTAGTATTGCCTATAAATACAATTAACAATAGTTGATGCAATTAATTTTATTAAGAAATAGCTGAATAATTTCGTCATTTATATACATCCATATTTGTTTAAAAAATAAAAAAATAAATAATATTCTGGGTTTTTTTTTTTTTTTTTTTTTTAAAGATTTTAACTGTTTTGATTTAAATAATTTATTAAAAACTTTTTCATCAATTTATACTGAATTTGTTTTTAATATTTTAACAATTATTTAATTTCTTTCAAATATTTTATCATATCTGATCAATATAGCGAAAATTTGGTGATATTTATTTTTATATTTTTATTTCGTTAAACAAACCAAAGCAATTTCTTTACTCAGGATACTGATTGTTTTCTACTGTGAATCTAATTTCAGAAACGGCAGGAAGGAAGCGCCTTTATTTTAGAAATTTTAATATTCTATAGTACAATCTATATATAAAAAAGAGTAAACTCACTGATTCACTGATCACTGACTCAACATAGCCGTGCCGATTCTATGAGAGATACAGTTGCAAATTTTTGTGAGCACGTTGGTTTTAGGACCCTGACGCCCACTAAGACGGAATTTTGCTAAATACCCCCCCCCCCCCCGTTACCCCTTCGATATGTCCTCTCGGAGGGGACTTACCCCCAGGAGGAAAGCGTTGCTTCTGTGTGTCCAATTTTTTTTCTACTTGATTACTACTATTATAAACAAGTCTTTTTAATTTCATAATGATTCTTTAAAAATAATTCTCATTGTGTACGTTTATAAGAAATTTTGGTCTATACCACCAAGTTATGAACTCAGAAAAACCCGGATGGCAACGCTACCTGTTGGACGATTTTCACCAAAAAGCAATAAGCACTATTTTATGTCATGGTGCAACTGCATATAAATTTACATGTAATTCTGTGCAGTGTAATAGTTCCTGAGATACAACTGGAACAAAATTTTTCTCACACAGATAGACATTTTTTAAAAATGGTCAGTCATGTTCTAGATATCTCAAAACATGTAAATTCATCGAAAACTGGAAGTTGAAAATTTTTATGAATCCAATACTTTCTTCTGTTGAATACAGAAGAAAGTAAAAAGATTGAATTCATGATGTAGGATAATATATTACAGCTATAGTACGAAATGGAATTAAGAGAATAAATATAGCAAGATTAAGGAAGAATGGGTTTTACGACGCTCTAGAGCGTAAATATAGGGGGAAAAAAAAGACATAATGGGAAGATCACTAAAACTTAATTAAAGAGTTTTATAAAACTATTTGTATGTGGGTTAGTATTTTTTAAACCTTTTTTTAGGCAGCAATGTTTGTTTGTACATGAGACGACACGAAAACAATCATTCATCATTTATTACGGGGGGGGGGGAGTGGGCCCTCCCTTTGCCTACGGCCTTGCACATAACATCACATTAATACAAACTATTCCCATTTTTTTTTTTTTTTTTTTTTAAACTGAGTGACTACAAATAATTATTTTCTTAATTTGTTTATCGTTGGTTCCCTAAATTCTCATGGTTAAAGTTTTAATGGATAAAATGGTACTTCTATCTTGTTTGTTTACACTGGCGGCTTTGAACGAAAATTAATCTAATAATTCTCAGAAAATTCGAAAATAAATCCTAAATTAAAATTAAACTGTAATACGATTTTATTATTTCTTACAGGTACTACTTTTATAGAACTTGGTTGATATAACATATTTTAAAGTTATGAACTTTTTTGACGTGAACTATTCAGCTTAAGCATGCTCAAAAAATAAATTTTGATGTAGTTTTATTGAAATAAATGATATTTTTTCCATGTAAAAATGTAATGTGTGAGTTTAATTTTACTTTAAAATTTATAATATCGAGTTTCAAGTAGGTTATAAATATACGAAAAATGGAAATTTCCGAAATTTGTAATTTGAATAACGAATATTCATTATAGAGAAAAATTGGGTATATGTTATAACAATAACTATAACATACACACATACGCGCGAACGAAACCTTATATTAACAACTTTATCTAAATTAAATGCGCATGGCTGTTAGCGTTACGCGAGAAACACCACGGGGAGGTCGCCATGCATCGTTTCTCACGGGGCGTTTTGATAAGGTAGGCCCCCTTGCCTACTGCCAGCAAGCATCCCGAGGTAATTTAGTCTTTCACACTACGAATGCAACAACAACAACATATTTTCAGAAAATTTCTCAATTTTAGGAATTTCTTTTTTTTATGATGTTGTGGAGAAACAGAAACTGGTTGATTTTCAATAACCGTTTCCACTGTCTGAGAAAGAACTGATTCCACTTCGATTTGAAACGGGGGTTCGTCAGTAGAATTATCAGGCAGTGCAGTAGAAACTGTTTCTTTTTCATCGAGTGTGTCCACTACCTGAGACTGAACCGAGTCCACTTCGGTTTGGAACGGAGATTCATCAGTAACAGTATCAGGCAGTGAAATAATATTATCAACTTTTGGCAGCTTTTTTATATCCAACTTTGGATGCTTGCGAATACGAGCTTTATATAAAGCTGGTTTATAAAATTTTTGATTATCATTATTCATTAACAAAAAGCGTCCAGCAAAGATGGAAGTCACTGGACATGTATACCTTTCCCGAGCATCAGGATGATGCTCGAAAAATTTAAAAATAAACCACATGAGGAACTTTTTAAAAAAGTAACTCACGACTATGAACGACTATGAAGAAAACATCTAAGAACGAAAGATAAGTCATTCTCAGACGAGGGTCAGTAATTAGACTGAAGAAAATTATTAAAAAGAGAAGCTTTTCATTGTTGTAAAAAATATATATATAAACATTGTTGTTTATCAAACAATTATTTTTTATTAAATTGATGTTGCAATTGTTGATTCAATTGTTGAACTGAAATATTGGATACCTTGTTAAAAAAACAAATTATGGCAAAAAATTGTATAACACGAAAACTAATTTTGTATTCCATGTCATGTAAAAATGTCGATCAAATTAAAATATGTCATTAGAAAACGATAAAGTTAATAGGGAATAACATGTCAAATAGAGGAATCCTTCTATAAACTGGATTGCAGCAAGTATTAAAACTCCTGATATTTTTTATTATATGCTGTTGAAAATCTGTTGCCAGATGGTATGAAATTTTGAAACTTCATCAGTTGCAACTATATCACGATGAAAAATTTCACCATAACTAAATATCAGAAAGCTCATAATGCACAAAAATGTGTCAACATATTTAGCAGTCTAGTCTTATGGCAGTGTCTACTATAGCCTCTAAATTTATATGCTGCGCTGTGTTGTGTTGTGGATTTTAAAGCCGACTACAACCCGATTGGCTTAAGTCTGAGTGAAGTACCCCTTCGTGGAGATCTTTCTAAGCAGTTTTATCCATATATATAAAAGAGTAAACACAATGATTCAATACAGCCGTGGCGATTCTATGGGAGACAGAGTTGCAAATTTTCGTGAGCACGTTGGTTTTAGGACCCTGACGCCCACTAAGACGGGATTTTGTGAAATACTCCTCCGTTCCCCCTTGGGGGTCGCAGAAGGGAAAAATACCTTTAGAGGCATAACTCAACTCCAAATTGCTTCACGGTGAAGAAATTGCAGAGGGAGAGACTAGACTTGAGTACGAAAAAATAATTTTCTGCGATTTTGGAATTTTGGATTATTAAGGGGGGAGGAGGAAATAACAACAATTTTCGGAGGCAAATTTATCAAAATACGGATTTTCGAGTAAAACTCTACCAATAATAATAGCACAAGGACATAGAAAAACCACCAAGAGTCTTCTTGAGGATATTTCCAAGTACTCATTTCGGATATTTTGCGATTTTCGATTTTTTTTTTTTTTTTGGGGGGGGGGGAGTTGTGAGGGGACAAATTCGAGCCCCCCTTTTAGCGCTAAATTCGTCCAAGGAAATCTATAGGAGCTGAGGTCACAAATTTTAGTGTGTGGCTTATTTACGTGTGTCCAACACCCATTGTAACGGGATTTTGAGAAATTCCCCCCCCCCCCTTTCCCCCCTTGGGGGTGGAAGGACAATAAATCCGTTTAAAAGCATAACTTTTTTTCAAATTACCTCAGCAAGATTAATTTTTATGTGTGGGTTGTTTATGCCTTCCCAACACGCACTGTAAAAGGATTTTATGAAATCCCCCCCCCCCCTTTTAAGGGCGGGGAAGGCAGAAGCACGCTTATAAGTGTAACTCTGCTCCAAGTTATCTCAGGATAGCGATTTTTGGATAGGTCGATTGGTTATGCGTACTCAAGACACATACTACAAAGGGATTTTGTAAGATTCCGTCCTATCCCCCTCTTGGGGGGTGGGGGATGGGACAAAAAGCTTGCTTCCAAGCATAACTTTGCCATGCAAGATAAGACTATATCGCAGTTTCTATAGCGTATCGATGCACGAAACTTGATAGGAATGAGAATAGTGACGAAAAGCTATGTTTATTCAATTAGTGTGTATATTGGCTGAGAAATAATGCTGTTATGATGCAATGTAACCCTGTTTACGGGAAAGCAATATATCATCTTCTATTATATATAAATGCACCAAACTTAGAATGTAAAATGGATATTTGGAAAAACTATGCTATGTCAATTTGGCAATTTACAGTTGTGACCGAGAAGGAAAATCGGTATATCACTAATTGATGGTCCTTACATAGAATTACATCTATTCATTTAAATTGTCTTTTATTCTCGATTTATTTATTTCATATCGCAGGTAAAATTTATTTTTTCTCTATACATTGCTGCAATTGTGACGTCAATTTTTTTTCTGTTGAATCGTCCTTTTTCAGTTATTTTATTCATCCCTCCAAACCACGGAAAAAAAATTATCTTCTTTATTCTTGTAGCTATGACATTAGTTTCAACATTATCTCGGGCAAACTTGGCCTTTTATTTTATTAAGAAGATTTTGCAAAAGTTTAATGCCTTAATTATGTGTTTTAGAAAAAAATTTTAAGTAAAATTCTGAGACGATTGAATGTGTTTAAATGATATAATACTGCTACACGACAACACATTAATGTATAAATTAAATTTTTGCATAAATGTATTTTCATTATTTGTTTTTCTATATTAATGTTGATATGGTGTTGCATTAATAGGAAATTGTGCATTTAAAAGTCGTTAGCGTATTCTATATATTTTATGATATAATGAGTCTGTCATATTCAATTCGAGCTTTTTTTTCTATATCTAGAATCGACATTTAAATTAGCATTATGAAAGGGATTCAAAAATATTAAGTCCAATATCGTGATACATCGTGATATCAAGATTTTGCCTTGACAAATATATCGTGATAATGAAATAGTGACATCGCCCATTTTTACTTATGATCTCACAAATCTTAGTAAATAAACAAAAATATGGTAAAGTTACAAGCTTATAAGGGGTTTTTCACAAAAAAGTACTTTTGGAGATTTGTTGAAATAACTGGATCTTCAAGTTAATTACGCGGCATGTGAAAAACTCCTCATGAAATTTCAACTCTCGAAAAATACCTAAAATCTAAGTCGCTTTTTGACAACAATTTGCTTAATTTGACTCTATTAAAATGAACTTTTCACAAATGTTGCCCAATATATCTAGCTTTCAGCCTATGTAATAAAAATGTTTCTATCTTTTACGCATGCGCAGTGAAAACTTTTTTCATAAAAATGCTCATATTTAATGAGATATTTAAGGTATTTGTATTCCGATTGCAGTATATTGTTTCAAAAAAAAATTTTTTTCTTTCATTTATCTGAAAATTGGAATAATTTTTGTTTAAAACTCTAAATATTATAAATAAAAAACGTGCTGATTTTTATTTTATTTTATTTTATTTTATTTTTTCAATAAATGTTTATATCTCCGTTATTTAACATATCGTCACGCAAATTCATCCACAAATTGTACTATGTCTGTATTAACATAGCCTAAAGTTAAAGATCATTTCGTTCACTTAACGATACAGGGTGATTACAAACGTTATTGATTTTTCTCGATTTGTTACCAGCCCCCTAAATGTTGTCTTAAACCAATCTTCACTGAAAAACATGAGAAAAATCCAGACTTAAAATGCCCAATGTGTGAAAAGATTTCATCCAGAGATAAGTTTTTTAATTGAAAAAAACTGATCGTTTGCAAATCTTGCTAAACTTTTGAGCACGAGTGTACTTCCCATTGAAAAAATGTTTTTAATTTTAAAATCTTTTACTTTTGAAAGAATTCAAGTCAAATCGCAGATTTAAAGATTTAGTGCATTTTTGCAATTAGAAGTATATTTATGTGGCTAATTATTCAGGAAATAGTCGTTGGGCACGGTAACAGTAGACTAGTAGACACTATATATATATATTCTTTTCAACAGTTCAAGCTTTACTAGCTGGTTTTTCAAATTATTGGTTCAAATATGTAGTATGATAATAATTTACTAATGCATTAAAACGCTATTTATAAAGTTAAAATAATAATTATAATGAGATAAGTAAATTAATTGTCCCTTTTAATCTATTTTAAATTTTAAAATAAAAAGACACAAGGTGAATCAAAAGTCCGTCACACATTCTAAGCTTTAATATAAAATCAAATTAAGTGACGTACAAAAATATGATTTGCATTATATTCTTTATTACGGTGAAAAGTTTGGTTTAAGAAAAAAAAAAAGGTTCCAAAATTTTTCTTCAGGTGGCGCTACTCCGCTATGGGCACCTCGCTCCCCTTCTTGACTTCTTGTGGGGCTATGTGAAAGACAAAATGTATGTTTTCTATGTGTCTGACACTAAAATATTAAAAACGCGAATAATCATCTAGTCTCTTTCACAACCTATGCTACCAGTTCGAGATTATAAAGGGTGCATATATTGAAACTAGTTAGTTGTAGGGCGACTAAGGCTCCCGTTGAAAAATGATCATTTCATTTTATTTATTTCTCACTTCCAATAATTCATTTGCTAGCAAGCCCGTACGAAATTTTCGCACTTTATTTATCTCTTCATTACCTTTAAAATTTAAAATTATTATTATTATTTTATAGACGACATATTTTCATATGCATGAGCAAATTTAATATTATATATATATATATATATATATTTTTTTTTTCTCGTGTGAAAGCATATTTTATTTTATGCTGAAAAAAAAAAAAAAAAAAAAAAAAAAAAAAAAAAATCACAACAATTAAAAATTTAAATGTCTATTTTAAAGCTGTTATTTTCATATTTTAATTAATTTTAAAAAATCTAATCAAAAATTCGTTACAAATAAGGTACCAAATGAAATGGGCGATTTTTCTGAATCGTCGGATTAAACAGCTTATCGATCGGACAATTAGATTTTTTTAAATTAACTAAAGTATGACAATTAGGAGACAGAGTCCAAGAAATTCTCTTAAGCCTATCTCTCAAACCTAAAGCGTGACAGAGAGTCAGGCACTGATGAGCGTAACTATATACGCTGATAATGTAGTGAGTTTCGCAAAATAAATGCTCTTTAACTGCTTGTTTTGGGTTTTGGTGAATTTCTTGGTCTTTTGAAGGTACAACACCATCTATAAGCAAAATTCTAAATTTGTTTTTTATTACTATTATTTGCTTAAACTAAACTTTTCATCATAAAAGGCATTGTAATACAAATCTCTTGTACGTCAATTACTTGATAATAAAGTTTGAAATGTGTCATGGATTTTTGACCCACCCTGTATATTACATTTAAAAATATGCATTAAACTTTACATCTTTTTTTCCCCTATTAGAGAAAATGTTTTCGTCTTCCAGTTTTTATGAAGATCCACAAAGTACATATCCAACCGTGGAGGAGCAGGTAGAAATGGCTCGTAAAATCGCCGACTCTTTAGCCGACGATACCAATAAGAAATCCAAAGGGGCCAATATGTTCTTCAAAAGGGTAAAAAGATCATCTAAATGGATTCATGAGGGTAACTTATTACATACGAGCCTTCTATAATTATTGCTTGAGCTGTCTGTAGTGAGTAGTTCAACGCCTTCTGCTCAGAAAGCTTATACAAAATGAATCAATAGATTTTTCATAGAGGTGTAGCTAAAATGAGTTGGCGCTTGTAGTGTTCAATATAACTAACGTATGATCAACTAAATGATTAATCATAACACTATGGTGAGGAAGGATACATGGAAGTCCAAAATAACAAAATACTTATTAATGCATGCGAATTTTCTCCACAAAAATCTACATTATTTTCAATTTTAAAAAAGGCAAATATTTTTGCTTATATTTTGCTTATTCGTTTAATTAAAGCAGCTTTCACATTGAACTCGTGCCTACATTTTTTTCTTCAACTGATGGCCTGAAGAAGGGCCGTGATTAATTATTCTACTTGAAACAAGTGTTCTCTTTGTTGCATTTTTACGGTGTTAATGAAGACTTTATTATTATTTCTTAATTATGTTTAAGAAAAATCTTTATTTTTTATCATTAATTTCAAGATATTCTTTATTGAAGCATTAATATTGACATGAAATGATTATTATTGTAAAAAAAATCACTACGCTAGTTTCTTTCAATCAGTCTGCTATGTTTACTGATAAGTCCATATGAACACATTTTATTAGTAATGATTTAAGCTTTCGAGTTATAATTTAGTATATTTAAATCAGTACAACTGAACAGGGCATTAAATAAGAAAATAAAATATTTCTGTGTTTTTCCTCCTTGCATGTAAATTAATATTTAATATTTTTTCTCCTTTGGTATTAATGCATATAACTTTGCTTAACCTATCAGTTTTATCCTCTGCTTCTTCTTCTTTCTAAAACTGCTTTTATAGACATTATTATATTAATTTTGATGCAATAGTGAAGATTTACTTATTAGTTACATTTGCAAAAATCATGTATATGTGAAATATTAGATATCAATTTAAAAAAAAAAAAAAAAACCCTTTGTTTTAATATTCTTCTATAAAATATCATTTTCGCCGAATACTATTATAAATAAACTTATCGCATAACATTTATTCTACCATAAATAATGCAAAAAAAAAAAAAAAAAAAAAAATTAACACATTTCTTTTTAATGTATGTAAGCCTAAATTTCAAAATGCCCCATTTCTGTTACGAAGGTCCCGAGCCGAGCGATGAATCGGCTCCTGGAACCCCTGAAGTCCAAGGAGCAGAGCCTCCGACTCCTGATCCATCACAAGTTCCATTCCGGCCATCGAAGGGTCCACCCAAGCTAAAGCTGGTTCTGGACCCTAGACAGATCCTCAATATTGATGCTCTCAGGTAAACTTACAAATCTAACTTTTTAAAAAAGATTTACATAGAATATTTTGATATTACAGATACTCTCAAGTAAACCGGGAATGGGAATGGATTATTCGGAACTCTTCAAAGAAGAAGTAAATTAGTAAAAAGAATTAATAAGGATTAGCAAAAAGCACCTCAAATGATAAATCAGGAAATGTAATTTGAATGGTAAATCTTAGTGTAGATACTCGTTTTATCCAGTATGCTATGGGTTTTATGAAGTATTGCAAATTGTGGAATTTAGTCAGTATCAAATCAATTCATTTGACAAATAACATGTGACGTAGCATCATGGAAAGACATGCATTTGTGATGTGCAAACGACTGAATACGCAAGCGAAGTGATGACGTCACTGGCCGTTCGTGGATGCAAGAAAAATATTTCCTATGTTAAACGCCCATTGGATTTTTTGTAAAAAAATTATTAAAAATCGAGGAAAATTATTTCCCGATTTTAATCCCCATATTTAAGTATAGATATGTATTAGTTATCACGTGCATGCGTTAAATTAAGTTGTTTTTGTTCTAAAATTGATAAAATTTTAATTTTAAATTTCAAAACTCTAGAAAAAAAAAATGGCAAACTTCCATATTCAATTGAAAACATAAGCATTTCATTTCAAAGGATGATATTTACAAAATAAATATCCAACTAATATACTAATTAAAAGGAAAATGATACATATTCTATCATAATTTTAAGTCAAATTTGTTTTCAGATGTCTAAATAAAGTACCTGATATAAGATACTAATATGTTGCAGCGGAATAGATTTGATATCGGTCATCCTTGGCAGAAAAAAAAAATCGCTAAATTATCTGGCGAACATAATTTAATTCCTTTCAAAAAGCATGGTTATTTTAACAACTTTTATTGAGAGAGTAATGATTAATATGAAACGATATTTCGTACAATACATATTACGAAAATATATATCTGGCACGTATACTTTCGTATTACGTTTTTGATCGCCAAATAAAAAAACGCCAAGGACAATAGAGTTTTGAAGTTTAAAATTAAACTTTTGTCAATTTGACAACAAAATAACTCAATCTAACACATGCACATGATAACTAATACATATATATACCCAAATATGTGGATTAAAATCGGGAATTAATTTTCCTCGATTTTTAATAATTTTTTACAAAAAATCCAATGGGTGATTAACATAGGAAATATTTTTCTTGCATCCACGGACGGCCTGTGACGTCATACTTCGCTTGCGTATAGGACGGCCATGATTAAGCTTAAAATCACATAAGTTTGCACACCAGTCAAATTCACTTATTTTTCTTCCCCATGTAATCATCCTATAAGATTTTTGTTGCCTGGTAAATTAAGGATATCTCATTGAAAAATGTTTTTTGAATTCTGCTTTTTGATTTCCATTATTTTTTCACCACTAATTTTCAATAGCATAAAGAAATATTTAAATTTATTTAAAAAAGAATAATACTGACTAAGATAAATGGTTAAATGTTCAAAGAGTGAAATTCAAAACAAAAAATTCGAAGAACTTCATTTTCAAGTGGGATAATCTCATAACACAAAGCAACAAAATCCAATAGGATTATATGAGGAAGGAGAACGAATAAATTTGATTGATGAGCAACCTTAAACCTGAGTAGACTGGGCCATACTACCGTCTCTGTTCGTAATGTATGTATATTTTTTACGATTATGCACGATTTCTTGTTATTTAGACTATTCGCTAATTAATGTAGATAATAAAAGAATAAATGAAATTCTAGATTACATTCCTCAGCTCCACTCATGAGAATTCAAGATGATAATAAAGCACGTTTTAAAATTTACCAAGAGATAGTTTTCAACTACAACTTCAATTCAAAGAATTCAGTGAAATCAGCTTGCATCAAAATCCAACAAATGAATTATTAAGCTTAGTATTTAAATTAAACCTCATTAAATAAGTTTTTAAGAAGCTTTTTCTTTCGGTTTCAGACAAAATGGCAAAACGAGAAACTGAGTTAAAACAAAATAACAACACATGGAAGCTGCATGATATTTATAAAGAAAATGCTTGTTATAACAGAGTCGTCACAAGATCACAGATACCATTTATACAGATTAAAAACACGGAATCCGACCTGAAGCTGTTTGCAGACTTTCAGAAACATCAACCACCAGAAATGACTCACCTGATGGAAACTCTGAAGGGCGAGTTTGGGGCCATTCCTAGGACCAAAATAACTAGAAAACTGGCAGAAAACATATCCGTATCAGAAGATCTCTGCGTTGCTATCGATAAATATAAAACTGCGATAGTGATAGATAAAGAAATGGAGAAAAAAGAATCAAAAGAAATGGAGAAAAAAGAATCGAAAGAAATAGAGAAAAAAGAATCAAAAGAAATGGAGAAAAAAGAATCGAAAGGAATGGAGAAAAAAGAATCAAAAGAAATGGAGAAAAAAGAATCAAAAGAAATAGAGAAAAAAGAATCAAAAGAAATGGAGAAAAAAGAATCAAAAGAAATAGAGAAAAAAGAATCAAAAGAAATGGAGAAAAAAGAATCAAAAGAAAAAGCAACTAATAGCGAGAAAGACTAGAAAGAACCAAACATCACTGAAGGGATAGGATCTTTTATGAAAACATTTTGGTAAAAAATTACTCTGTTTAGAAAAAAAGCACAGATATTAAGCAGCGAGGATAATAAAATAAATCAAAAACAAAAGTTTTTCTTGTACTTTTTTATAACTAAGAAATGGTGCATATTCATTATACTTAGCCACATTATATTAGCGACAGACGAAACGCGATAATCAATAAGTACAACATAACTAGATTAAATGTGAGGTTAAATCATGGGTACAACTTCAGTATACACCCACAGCTGAATTTGGCGATTTTTCTTTGGCGCCGTTTTGAACGATAACGATGTCGTTCTGGACTGTTTGCGATATAATATGGCAGCCTATATGTTGTTTATTTTAGATCTGTGGTTTTATGATTTAGATTATGATTTTATGATTTATGATTGAGCCATAATCGCCAAATATCGTTGCGGGTGTATACTGAATTTGTTCCAAATCATGTTAATATTTAAAAAGGAGCAAACTTATTTATTTATTTATTTATTTATTTATTGGTTCAGATTATTTACATGCCTCACTCTAGAACCCCTTTGCCATTATTTAAATTTTTGTCGCCTATTTGTCGATGTATTTTTCTATATAATTTTCTGCTAAAAATAATCTAGTATTATTTTGATTACACTTCTTATTGTTGCATTTTTTTAGATAATTTATGGCAATATTTTATGAACTATATTTCTAACACACGGCTAGATTTAAAATAGCGTTTGCAGTAATCAAGATGCAGTGCAACTTTAATAAATACATTTATTTTTTCTATAAAATGATCTAGTCAGACACATTGAAAATGGATAATTTAAATAATAATTATTATATATATATTTTTCCATTATTTTGTAATTAGTTTTTATTTTACGTGGGTCAGATTTAAAATGACTATCGCATTCTCGAAAGTAAAGTCCTTAGCTAAAAAGCCCAAGCTATTTTGGCGCCATATTTCAAAATTTGCAAAATGAGTACACTACATGAGTACTACACTACAGCTGTATCGACACTCTTTCCTTGGCGACTTTTAAGATTTTTAGCAACGACTTTTTTTCTTTTGGTACCTATGAAAAATTAACCTGCGCCAACGCTAAATTTTGACAAACGGAGCTATAAAACATGTCAATCTAAATAAAAATAAATAAACAAGTTGGCAATTTTAAGAACATCGCCAACATTCTCAAAACTGCAACCCTTCACGTTAATAGAAATGTAATTTTAAAGTTAATTTTAAAAGAATTTAAAAACAAAAATATATACAGACACGACATTATTTCATTATTTAAAACATGAAAATCTGACATTGACAGATTTTAATTTAGTGCCAGAGGCCTACTGCTAAACTTGTTAATATCGACAAATTCTTCTTTAGTTAATTCGTGACGATCTAAATTCCATGATAAAGTTTTCATTAAATCAAACCAATGTGTTTCAGCTACAGATACTGTAACAAATAACGTTGGAAGTCCAAACTGTCTTATAGCCGCAAAACAACGTTTTTTCTCTTTTTCCCAATGAGGGGGAGGTGTGCCTTGGGGGGGACTCATGTCAAAGGTGTGCCTTGGGGGGGGGACTCATGTCAAAGTTGTACCTTGGGGGGACTCATGTCAAAGTTGGGCCTGGGGGGGGACTCATGTCAAAGTTGGGCCTTGGGGGGACTCATGTCAAAGTTGTACCTTGGGGGGGGACTCATGTCAAAGTTGAGCCTGGGGGTAGACTCATGTCAAAGTTGTTCCTTGGGGGGACTTCATTCAATAAATCCCCATTCAATAAACTGACTGAAATAGGCCCTTAGCACTATTAAGAGTGACCTATAAAAATTCGACAACGCTGTACCGACTGAAATAGGGGTACCTTGGGGGGGGACTCGTGTCAAAGTTGGGCCTGGGGGGGGACTCATGTCACAGTTGGGCCTTGGGGGGACCTCATTAAATAAATCCCCATTCAATAAACCGACTGAAATAGGCCTCTAGCACTAATTAAGAGTGACCTATAAAAATTCGACAACTGTACCGACTGAAATAGGCCTCTAGCACTAATAAATAAATGAAAAAATAATGTATAATTTCTTGTAAAAAAATAGAAAAGTAATTATTTAAATTACACATTTTATTATCGCATTTTTTCGTTATTTAAATGTCAGAGAATTCATTTGTTAACACAAAAAGACAGTACTAAAAATTTCTTACAAGTAGGACAAAACATTTAATTTATTAAATCCCCCTCATAAAACAGTTATTACTATTTTTTTAATCAATAATTGAATTTATATATATATTTGTATATAAAAAAGCAATTGTTAAAAAAAAGAAAGAAAACAAAAAAGAAAACTGTCGTAATTGTGTAAACTACAGTGAAATGTTGCCGAATGAACAATCATTCTATCTTTCACGTTTTTTATTAATTTGTAAATTTAATGTGGGGTAAAACTGAGTTTCTCCGATACACTTATAGAAAAGTTGAACCATGGTTATGTTTAATTATAAGTGTATGCTTATATGTGTACATGTGTGCACTAACTAGATTCCTGCTTTATCAGTTAAACCAACTAACAGCGACAATTGGTAACTGCTAGTAGTGAGCGTTATACACTTATAACGCAATTTTCTATTCTATGAATTATGTATACATCACATTCTAGATGCAGGTAATTGTAGATATACCACAATGTAAATAGTTTCCCAGCCCAAATCATATCTGCGCCTAAAAAAGTATACGTTATTATGAATTACATATTACTAGTATATAACCCCGTCAAAAATGACGGAATGTGAAATCAGTTAAGGTAGTGAATCAACGAATGCTTTGCCAGCTTGGCTGGACACTATATTTAAGGGGACTAATGTGCAAGGTGTACCTGACGGGACTAATGTGCAAGTTGCACCGAACGAACAAACTATTTCTTTTAACGAGAATACCTACTAACCCTGGACGATAGGTCTAATATAACGTATCATATTATATATCGTATTTATCGTAATAGAACTCAGTACTTATTTAGCTTCCTTCTTCGATTCGTTTTAATAAGTATTTTTTATATGCATGGGTGTAGTGTCGCATCGATTAATCGTATCGGACTTAAAGTTTCGGTTTAAGTTTGTCAAAACTGTATGGCAACGATAGAACTTTTCGAACAATGACAACACTGTTGCTATTTTGTTTGTGATCCAAAAAATGTACGAAATATTATATTTTATCGTAATTAATTGAGTTTAAATAGTAAATTATCAATTCTAAAGGAGTCAGAGAAGCGTCATCTTCATTTATTGAAACAACACCTCGCTTCATTTGGTGACCTGCGTTGAATATGTCAGACGACGAGAAGAACAAAGAAAAGGAAACTGCAACAAACGCTGCTGTCGCTAGAGTTAGCGTCAAAGTTCCTACTTTCTGGAAGCCAGATCCGAAGATATGGTTCCTCCAATTGGAAGCTCAGTTTCGAAATGCGAACATAGCTGCTTGTGAGTGTTCACACATATGTTCTTTAAAAGTTTATTTATTTATTCAAATTTAAGAAATAACAAAAAGAGGGATTAATATAGGTAATTAAAAAAAAAAAAAACTTTTTAAATTTATGTAATTGATTCAATTGATTAATTATATAGAATTTCCCGTTTTCTTTACAAATCAAAAATGTTTCATTTAATAGCGTTTCTTTGTCTTTTAATAGTTACAAACACATTGCTCTCTGAATAAAATAAAGCAATTTTAATATCGGGGTTTTTGAAAAGTAATTGTGTTTATACTTCTTCCCCGAAAGAATTAAATCATTTTAGCTATAATTATTTATTTTGAGAATGTAATTCAAAAGTCGTTATCAGCGTATTTCTAGCATAGGTAGCTATTAATAAAATAAAATAATTATAAAATAAAAATAATTTTATAAACCATGTTTTTTAATTTTCTGTTGAATCATATAAACGCTACTAAAGGCAGCCGGAACCCCAGCAATTGGATAAAAGTATTAAAAAAATTCCTTGCTATCGTCTTTTGAGCTATTATAAAAGTTTCAAATGGCTATCTAGCCAGGAAGTTAGTTAAAAGTTGATTGCAAGCTTTGTACTGGAAACGCTGCCGAAGGCAGCAGGGTCCCGAAGCAATTGGATAAAAATACTTTTAAAAAGCATTTTCACCGTATTCTGAACTGTTCTGAAAGTTTCAAATGTCTAGCTACTCGGGAAGTTAGTTAAATGAATTTTCTGTTGAATCATATGAACGCTGCCGAAGGCAGTAGCGACCTGAAACAGTTGACTAAAAGTATTAAAAAAAATATATTGCCACCGTGTTCTGAGCTATCCTGAAAGTTTCAAATATCTAGCTAGTCGGGAAGTTAGTGAAAAATCGATTGCAAGCTTTGTACTGGTAACGCTGCCGAAGGCAGCAGGAACCCGAAACAGTTGGCTAAAGGTATTTTAAAAAAAGCATTTTCACCGTGTTCTGAACTATTCTGAAAATTTTAAATGTCTAGCTAGTCGGGAAGTTAGTTAAATAAATGTTCTGACGAATTATATAAGCGCTGCCGAAGGCAGCGGGACCTGAAATAGTTGACTAAAATTATTAGAAAAATGTATTGTCATCGTGTTGTGAGCTGTCCTAAAAGTTTCAAATGTCTAGCTAGTCGGAAAGTTAGTGAAAGATCGATTGCAAACTTTATACTGATAACGCTGCCGAAGGCAGCAGGAACCCGAAACAGTTGGCTGTAGGTATTTAAAAAATGCATTTTCACCGTGTTCTGAACTATTCTGAAAATTTTAAATGTCTAGCTAGTCGGGAAGTTAGTTAAATAAATGTTCTGTCGAATTATATAAGCGCTGCCGAAGGCAGCGGGACCTGAAATAGTTGACTAAAATTATTAGAAAAATGTATTGTCCCGTGTTGTGAGCTGTCCTAAAAGTTTCAAATGTCTAGCTAGTCGGAAAGTTAGTGAAAAATCGATTGCAAGCTTTGTACTGATAACGCTGCCGAAGGCAGCAGGAACCCGAAACAGTTGGCTAAAGGTTTTAAGAAAATGCATTTTCACCGTGTTCTGAACTATTCTGAAAGTTTCTAATGTCTAGCTAGTCGGGAAGTTGGTTAAATAAATTTTCTGTCGAATCATATAAGCGCTGCCGAAGGCAGCGGGATTTGAAATAGTTGACTAAAATTATTAGAAAAATGTATTGTCACCGTGTTGTGAGCTGTCCTGAAAATTTCAAATGTCTAGCTAGTCGGAAAGTTAGTGAAAAATCGATTGCAAGCTTTGTACTGATAACGCTGTCGAAGGCAGCGGGAACCCGAAACAGTTGGCAAAAGGTTTTAAGAAAATGCATTTTCACCCTGTTCTGAACTATTCTGAAAGTTTCAAATGTCTAGCTAGTCGGGAAGTTAGTTAAATAAATTTTCTGTCGAAACATATAAGCGCTGCCGAAGGCAGCGGGACTTGAAATAGTTGACTAAAATTATTAGAAAAATGTATTGTCACCGTGTTGTGAGCTGTCCTGAAAATTTCAAATATCTAGCTAGTCGGAAAGTTAGTTAAAAATCGATTGCAAGATTTGTCCCTGACAAACACACAAACCCACAAACAAACACACAAGAATCGAAGTTAATAATAAAAAAAAAAAAAATAATAATAAAAAAATAATAAAAAAAAATATATATATATATATATAAAAAAAAACATGGTAAAAAAAAATAGTCATTTCAGTTCACATTTATTATGCTTGTGTTTACATTAAAAGTCATTATTACTTTTCGAGTAGATTATTATAGTTCTAAAAATAGATTTCTAATGGATATTCCCCGCCTGTATGAAAACCATCTGTTTTTGTACATTGTATGATTGACACCTGGCGCAGATTTTTAATGCCAAGTCGATCTGATTTTCGTAACGACATTTTATATTCTAAAGTTTTGTATTAAAATATATTGTAAAGACAAAGAAATGGCTTGGCATTCTTTTGGCTGAATTTTAACGATGCCAACCTTGTGGGGTTGCACTTTTCGACTCTGAGACTGGCAGATCTCATTAAGTTTTTCGCTCTTGACTCGGTTGGTTAAAGACGTGATTTTTATTGGTCTCCTCCTCCCTCTCTGTCTAAATAACTGGAGTGGAACTTTTTATCATCTTTGCATATAGAGTGAAGAAATACAAAATTGTTTGTGCCTAAGAACATAATTATTGGAATGTTACAACAATAAAAACCCAGTAAAGAATGGATTGTGTGCTGTTCACTTAGACGTAAGGTCTTCTACATTATTTATACATAGTTACGATCCGGCCTTTTTAAAACAGAACCTGGCTCTACTAATCAACGTTAAACTGCTGATCAAACTAAGTATGATTATGTTATAAGTTCCATTGAACCGGATATTTTGTCGCAAGTATCCGATATACTGCTTACCCCACCTCATTATAATAAATACCAGGCTATAAAGGACAGGCTAATTTTCTTATATGCTGACTCGGAGACTCAGAAAACTCAGAAATTACTGAGCGAACTTGAACTAGGAGATAAAAAGCCGTCACAGTTACTTTGTGAAATGCGCAATTTGGCCGGTGACAAAGTGACGGACTGTGGCTCCAACGCTTACCAGTTAATATGCGTGGCATTATAACTGTCAATGGAGAGGATTTACCAAACTTGGCTACTATGGCCGATAAGATTTGGGAATTAAATCCCATTACTCCTCAAATAGCCGCAACTTCGTCCATAACCGTGAGCACTGGACTGATAGAGAGCCTGCAAAAACGGGTTAGTGAACTCAGTTTGCAAGTTTCTGCTCTATCCAAACAACGGCGTAGCAATTTTCGTTATCGCTCTAAATCAAGAGGCAGAAGTCCCAGCGGTAGTAGGCATGATATTTGCTACTACCATAGAAAATTTGGGGATAAATCTTTCAAATGCAAAAAACCATGCAACTACCCATTAACAGCACAGACAAGCAGCTCAGAAAACTAACTCCCCGTCTCTCCCTGACGACGGAGGGACAAGGGGTAGAGCTGAGTCGTCTTTTAATCAGCGACAAAGAATCAGCCACCCAGTTTTTAATTGACACCGGGGCGGAACTGTCGGTTATTCCTCCCTTACCAGCTGATAAAAGAAACGTCTCGAAATTAGAAATGTTTGCTGCAAATGGCACAAAGATCAAAACATATGGCCAAAAGCTACTCAAGCTCGATTTTGGACTCCAAAGATCATTCAGATGGCCTTTTGTAATCGCAGAAGTGAATAGACCCATAATAGGTATGGATTTTCTTGCCAATTTTAACCTTTGGGTGGATTCTAAGAACCGTAAGTTAATTGATGGCATTACATTTTTAACTATTAATGGAATCCTTTGCTTTCAAAATAATAATAATATTCCAATTTTAAATGCTGTTAACGACCCATATAAAAATATTATCAATGATTTTCCGGATTTACTAAAACTGAGTGGAATTAACAATAAAGTTAAAAATCATAACACCGAACACTACATCGAAACCAGAGGCCCACCCGTTACCGCCAAAGTCAGAAGGCTATCGGTCGACAAACTTAAGGCTGCTAAAAAGGAGTTTGAATTCATGCTCCAAATGGGTTTATGCAGACCATCTATGAGTAACTGGTCAAGTCCACTACATCTAGCTATGAAGAAAACGGGTGACTGGCGACCTTTCGGTGACTACCGAGCGTTAAACAACGTCACAATTCCTGATAGATATCCTCTTCCATTTTTAACAGACTGTAGTTCTATTTCAGCAGGAACAACAATTTTCTCTTCCATTGATCTCATTAGAGCGTATCAACAAATCTCAGTTCGTAAGGAAGATATACCGTAAACCGCAATTCTCACGCCTTTCGGCTTATTCGAGTTTCCATACATGACATTTGGTCTTCGTAACGCAGCTCAAACTTTCCAACGTTTCATAAACACTATACTAAATGGGCTAGAGTTCATATTTTGTTATTTGGATGATATCCTGATAGCCTCTACTGACGAAGAAACTCATCGGCAACACGTACGAGTAGTACTTTCGAGGTTAAATGAATATGGACTGTGCATTAATGTGGCAAAATGTACATTTGGTCGAACTAAACTTGCATTCTTGGGATACGAAGTATCGGCTGAAGGTCTTAAACTACTTCCAACGAAAGTCGATGCAATCGATAATTTCCCAGAACCAAAGTCATTCACTAGTTTAAGACGATTTTTAGGTATGGTAAATTTTTATCACAGATCCATACAAAATTGTGCCAAATTGCAACAACCTTTAACAACACTGCTCTCAGGCATCAAAAAGAACTGCAGAAAACCAATATTCTGGACGGAAGAAGCAAGAAATGCCTTCCAAGCTTTAAAGGATGCACTCAGTCATGCTTCCATTTTGACTCACCCATCAAAAAAGGCCGAAATAACATTGACAACTGATGCTTCAGACACTGCTATTGGAGCGGTCGTACACCAAATGGTGAACAATGCAAAACGACCCTTGAGTTTCTTTTTACGCTCTTTGACACCAACACAAAGAAAGGATAGTGCCTACGATAGAGAGCTATTAGCCATCTATACAGCAGTGAAGCATTTCAAATACATCTTAGAAGGACGACCTTTTTCAATATATACAGACCACAAGCCAATCACATTTCCCTTCCAACAAGATTTGGAAAAAGCCTCACCTCGGCAAGCTAGACAACAGTCATACATTGGCCAGTTCACAACCGATATCCGGTACATCCAAGGAGATGAAAATACCGTTGCTGATGCACTCTCTCGTATTGAAACCATTTCCGTACCACATGTAATAGACTTACAAACTATCGCAAACTCTCAAGAAGATGAAGAGTTAGAAATACTGAGAAATAATCCACACTTGAAAATTTTACTGATCCCTATATCGGACAGCGACAAGAAAATTCATTGTGATACTTCTACGAATTATAATCGTCCATACATACCTGCAGAATTTCGACGAAAAATATTTTTATCCATCCATAATTTGTCTCATCCTGGAATAAGATCCACAACCTAATTGATCACAAAACGTTTCATATGGCCCAATATGAAGAAAGACTGCCAGATATGGACTAGAGCAGGTTTACCACGCCAACGATCCAAAGTTCATAGGCACACTCAGTCAGCTTTGGGAGAATTCAAAGTACCTCCCCATAGATTCCAGCATTTAAATATAGATTTGGTTGGTCCGTTACCGATTTGCAAAGGATTCAGATACCTTCTCACCATCGTCGATCGTTACACTCGATGGATTAAAGAGGTGCCTTTTGAAGATCAGTCCGCTGAATCAATCGCTAAAGTTTTGATTTCCACCTGGTTTTCTCGCTTCGGAATCCCGAATCGAATAACATCTGACCAAGGCAGCCAATCTTTAGAGCCTTAGGAAAGTATTTCGGTTTTCATACGAATACCACAACTGCGTATCACCCACAAGCTAATGGCTTGATTGAACGCCAACACAGGACTTTAAAAGCTAGCCTAAAATGCCACCTGCTAGAAGCAAAATCATGGCTGGAAGCATTGCCTTTTGTTCTCTTAGGTATAAGATCTGCTGTCAAGGAAGACTTAGGATGCTCATCCACAGAACTTGTATACGGAACCACCTTGGCGTTACCAGGAGAATTCTTTTCAACAATACCTCCTATGAAACAATCGGAATTTTCCCAAAACCTCCAGAAAATTATACAAGATATGAAGCCACGACCTACAACAAAACATGGAAACAGAACAGTGTTTGTTTCTAAACAACTGTGCAACTGTTCTCATGTATTTCTATACAACAACGTCAATAGTTCTTCACTACAGCCTGTCTATCTTGGACCATATCCTGTAAAGGCGAGAAAGGATAAATATTTCGATATCGAAATCCAGGGAAAAGTCAAACGAGTTTCCATCGACAGAGTGAAGCCGTGTTTTATGTTAAAAGAAACAGATATTCCTTTTCGAGAGCTACATATCACGAAAAATGAGCATAATGAAACGCCTGTACTCAAGACTACGGAAGTCCAGCGACTCAGCAGGAGTCGCTGGACAATGAAAAACAACCAAAATTGGCAGATATGTGAAGTTTCCTAGTCACTTTAAAGACTATCTTCTGTAATCGTTTCACTGGTAAAGGGGTGTGTAGTGTCGCATCGATTAATCGTATCGGACTTCAAGTTTCGGTTTAAGTTTGTCAAAACTGTATGGCAACGATAGAACTTTTCGAACGATGGCAACGCTGTTGCTATTTTGTTTGTGATCCAAAAAATGTACGAAATATTGTATTTTATCGTCGTTAATTGAGTTTAAATAGTAAATTATCAATTCTAAAGGAGTTAGAGAAGCGTCATCTTCATTTATTAAACCTTGCTTCAATGGGCAAATTTGATATTTTTTAATTTTTAATTTGTCGCGTGAAAACATTATTTCATCCAACGAGATATATGAATTAGAGTGCTGATTGTGCTGATTCAATGGATGAAGGATTAGCTTTCCGTGGTTCAAGATGAATCACGTGACATGCTCCAATAGGTTGTTGTGTTTGGCCCTTTATCGCTATTTTGGCATTTAAAATATCAGTTCGACAAATTATGATTATTATTAAGTAACATGACAGTCCTATGACCGAAATAAATTGTTTTTAAAATAATTTTACACATATTTCACATTTTAATAAATAATAAAATACTTTTTTTTTCATCGTTTCCCAACAAAGTTTAAAAGTGTTTATAAATGAAAATTTAAATTTTTAAAGGGCTAAATTTAACAACAAATAATAATTTTTCAACTTTTTTTAAGCATTTTGTCGGTTAAAGTTCAACTACACGAAATAAAAAAGAAGTAAAATCAAAATCAAAATGATTTAGAACAAAAGACTATTAAACTACGTAAGTAAACAAAAACATTGGCGGTTATGACTTATGCGAAGAACAATCTCCAAACCGTTGCCATAGAAATTTACTGAAAATAAGCTGTTACCAAGGGAACCACCGAATACGCAGGTGCAAGGAGAGCATGTCACATGACTCATCTTGGACCTTCTCAAGGGTTACCATTTTTCACTCTACTTTATATATCTCGTTGATTTCATCTTATGCCCCCTTCTCAAATATATATATATATATATATATATATATATATATATATATATATATATAACAATAACTGGTGAAATTTTTTTTGGCAACAATCATAAATTTAAATGTCCAATTTTGAAATTATTTTCATATTTTAATTAATTCTAAAATATCTAATCAAAACTTCGTTACAAATAAGGTACCAAATGAAATGTACCATATTTGTAACCTTATTTATTTTAACTAATTTGATAAATATGACGTCACAATCAACTGTTTGTTTATATCAGATAAGTACATTATCATGATTGCAAGAAAATGCTGTAATCCGCGTTTGTAATGATCGATAGATGGCGCTCTCTGAACTGCAGTTGTTAGTAAATATAATAGCCACGTGGATTAATAATTGTTCTTTCTCCGCCATTACATCATGGAAAATCGATTGCATAATATGATGATATGCAGTGGTGTGATAATTTCACCTTAGCCCACCAGAGGGCGAGCATTTCATTACAATCGCGGATAACTATCAGCCCATAATTTTTATGATTGAATTTTATATTACATTTTAATTTTATCCTCCATGGGATTTTAGAATAGCAATGGTAGTTATAATCTTTCGTTGAAATCTTTTTACATATTGAGATTAAGGGAAAAGTGTAAGCAAAAAAAAATGTTCAGTTTTGAAAGATCTTTCTAATGATGTAACATTTATGTAGATTAATTAAAAAAAAAAATAAAAAGTAAAAATACACAGCATTTCTAAGAAAAAAAAAAAAAAGAAAAAAGGCTACAAAAAGTCTCTGTTTTGAAGCGGTCTAACCGGAATTGTTCCTGACAGAAGATGGTCATTATTATTATTAATTATATGAACTTTTTATCAGATTAACTTTACATCATAATATATATGCTTATCAATTTTACTTTTATAAAACTTGCATTGTTTCTTTTATTAACAAACGAATTAATTTGCCTTGTGTTAAATATTATTAAAGAAGTTGATGTATGATAATTAAATTTTTGTCTTTCAGATCTTCAGGGTACGTCATTAGTGAGCACAATGTTATAAGTCCCGAAGTTTGTCATGGTCTAGTCAAAGATCTACAATCACCAGTTGGAAAAGGTACTATATTTGAGTTCTCATCATTTTCTATAAGGGCTAGATTTCAACTAGAGACCGATGGACTTCAAGTTCTCCCTTTTTAAATGATTTAGATGTTTATTTTAGAACTTTATTGATGTTATTTTTACTTTCTTCTATATTCAATAGAAGAAATTACTGGATTCGTAATAATTTTCGACTCCCAGTTTTTGATGGATTTACACGTTTTGAGAGGTACAGAACATGATTTGACCATTTTTAGAAAACGTCTGTCTGTGTGGTCTGTTGTATTGTGTGTAACAACAATTTTGTGGTGACTGTATCTCAGGAATTACTACAGAAAATTACATATAAATTTATATGTAGATGCACCTTGACCTAAATTAGTGCATATCAACTTTTGATGTCAATTGTTCTACAGGTGGCGCTGCTATACAGCGATTTCGATAATTTTAAGGAAAGTTATATCTCAGGGACTACAGCATAAAATTTCATATAAAGTTACATGCAGATGCATCTTAACTTGAATAAGTGCGTACTAGGTTTTGGTATTGATTTCTCAACAGGTAGCTCTGCTACGATTTCTACAATTTAAGAAAATGCTATATCTCAAGAATTACTGCAGAAAATTACATATAAATTTATATGTAGATGCACCTTGACATAAATTAGTATTTGTAAACTTTTGGTGTCAATTTCTCAACAGATGGCGCTGCTATACAGCAATTTACGCAATTTAAGGTAAGGCTATATCTCAGGTTCTTTTGCGTATCATGAAACAAAACTTGATAAGTTAGAAGGCCATTATGATACATTATGCTAACTGAATTTTTATGCATATCGACCAATAGATGGCGCTGCTATACTGCAATATTCTCCGGGAACGGGAAGATAATATCTGAACTTCTATGACGTGTAACTGTATGAAACTTGAAACGGAGATAACCATTATGAAAATGCATTTTTTGAGATATTAGTTATAAAGAATAAAACTGTCTTTATTTGGATATTTAGTGTTAGTTTTCTTAAAGATAAAAATCGTCTGCATTCATTACGATAGATATTTTTAATAAATGATATTTTTAATAAATTATCTGTACTGAGCGAATTTGTATACGAAAATACAGAAGAAAGTCTTGTGGTGGCTACAACATACTTGTTTAATTCTGAATTTTTGCAAGTCTAGGAGTTTGGGCAATTGTTTTCCAAAAGAAAAATCGCGCTCCATGCATCATATAAATAATTAATTTGACAATTGCACGTTTTGATTAATTATGTAATTATTGTGCTACGAAATATACTTAAAAAACTTCTTTGACTATAAATGGTGCCTATAATCTGTTTTTCTCATATCCTCTGTGTTAAAATATTTTAAAGGTAACTAATGAACACTGTAATTATGTTCTAGAATTGCAATTAAAATTTATCCTTATATTAGCGATTAATTTACATACATTTTAAGAAATAATATAATGCTTTTGACAGATTTCTTTTCTGTACAAATGCTTGTTTTAGTACATTATTACTTTCTTCTATATTCAATAGAATAAAGTATTGGATTCGTAAAAATTTTCGACCTCTGGATTTTGATGGATGGTTTTGAGAGCTGTAGAACACGATTTGACCATTTTTACTTTCTTCTATATGTAATATAGAGAAAGTATTGGATTCGTAAAAATTTTCGACCTCGGGTTTTTGATGGATTTACACGTTTTGAGAGCTGTAGAACACGATTTGACTATTTTTAGAAAATGTCTGTCTGTCTGTCTGTCTGTCTGTGTGTGTGTGTGTGTGACAAAATTTTGTGGCAACTGTATCTCAGAAACTACTGCACAGAATTTCATACAAGTTGGTATGTAGTTGCACCTTGACATAAATTAGTGCCTATGAACTTTTGGTAAAAATTATCCTACAGGTTGCGTTGCCATCCCGCTTTTTCTAAATTTTTAACATGGTGATATAGGACAAAATTTTGTATAAATGTGCGTAAAAAGAATTATTTTTTAGTAATCATTATGAAATTTACAAGAATTATTTATAATAGAGATAGTCAACTGGGAAAAAAGTTTTGTATGTGTAGTAGCCTCGCCACCCCCCCCCCCCTGGGGGGGAAGTCCCCCCTCGAGGGGAGTAAATTTTCAAGATGGGTATCTTTCGAAAGGTCTCATCAATACCTTTAAAACGAATGGTTGAACTATAAATCTGTGATAATTTAAAACAAAGTTATCGATTTTTTTTTACTTTTAACAAAAAACAGGTGGCGCTGTGATCGTATTTTTTCTAAATTTTTAACATGGCAGTATAGGACAATATTTGGTATAAATTTACATAATGAGAGTTATCCTTAGCCTGTGATTGTGAAATTAATATGAATTATTGATAATAGTAGTAGTTAATTAGGGAAAAAAATTGGGGCATCGCTCCCCCCCCCCTAGGGGGAAGTACCCTCCGGGGAGGGTAAATTTTCAAGATGGGTATCTTTCGAAAGGTCTCGTCAATACCTTTAAAACGAATGGTTGAACTATAAATATGTGATAATTTAAAACAAAGTTATCGATTTTTTTTTACTTTTAACGAAAAAAAAAAACTGAAAAAAAATCGTTTTTTTTTTTTTTTTTTTTTTTTTTTTTTTTTTTTTTTTTGTTACTGCGTGAATTTGTATAGGAAGATATAGAAGAAAGTCTTGTGGTGGCCACAACATACTAGTTAGAAAATGTCTCTGTCTGTCTGTCAGTCTGTCTCTGTGTGTGTGTGACAAAATTTTGTGGCAACTGTATCTCAGGAACTACTGCACAGAATTTCATACAAATTGGTAGGTAGTTGCACCTTGACATAAATTAGTGCCTATCAACTTTTGGTAAAAATTGTCTTACAGGTTGTGTTGCCATCCCGCTTTCTCTAAATTTTTAACATGGTGATATAGGACAAAATTTTGTATAAATGTGCATAATGAGAATTTTTTTTTAGTAATCATTATGAAATCTACAAGAATTATTTATAATAGAGATAGTCAACTGGGAAATTTTTTTTGTATGTGTAGGAGCTTCGCCACCCCCCTGGGGGGGGGGAGAAGTCTCCCCTCGAGGGGAGTAAATTTTCAAGATGGGTATCTTTCGAAAGGTCTCGTCAATATCTTTAAAACGAATGGTTGAACTATAAATCTGTGATAATTTAAAACAAAGTTATCGATTTTTTTTACTTTTTTTTTTTTTTTTTTTTTAAACGAAATGTAACGAAATTTGGTGTTTAGTTGGCCCCTGACATAAACTGGTGCTGATTAGTTTTGGGGATCAATTGCTCAACAGGTGGCGCTGTGATCTTATTTTTTCTAAATTTTTAACATGGCAGTATGGGACATTATTTCGTATAAATGTACATAATGAGAATTATTCTTAACCTGTGATTGTAAAATTAACATGAATTATTGATAATAGTAGTAGTTAATTTGGAAAAAAAAATTGTGCATGTGGGGGGCATCTCTTCCCCCCCTAAAAATAACTGGGAAAAAAATAGCTTTTTTTTTTTTTAATATTGTTGCTGAGTGAATTTGTATAGGAAAATATAGAAGAAAGTCTTGTGGTGGCCACAACATACTAGTTTTGATTTCGGGTTAATAAAAGAGAAAGAATAAATAAGAGATTCATGCATTTAAACAAACAAGTTGAATTTTTACTTTCCCTTAGAGAAAGTATTGTTTTAGAGTCAAATTTTCAAAACGGAGTTTTTGTTGCATTAACGCGTTTTGAGGTACGCTGAATCCAAAAAACAGGTTATAAGCAATTAGTTTCATTGTGTGTGACTAACTGTGACTAACACTGCGTGTGTCTGATCAACATATCTCAAGAAAAAATAGTAGCAATAATTTAAACATAGAAACTTCTTTGTACGTCATAAAATAAAACAACTCGCAACAATTGTTTAGTGTCGAAAGAAAAATATCTTTCGTCAGGCGAACAAAGTAGGCACGAGTGCCGCAAACAAAATGGTCGCTTTGTTTACAGCACAATTGTTGCTAGTTCTTGCTTTTCCCGGTGTTTATTCAAAGATTTTTACTTATAAACAAACGCCAGCTTTGTGGTGCTTTTTTACAATCGTATTCTTACATCTGTTAAGTTAGTATTTCGCCTACATCAAATTTTTGAAAAACATGCAATATTTTAAAAAACTAAACAATCCTTAACTTTTATAAAATGAAATTAATATGTATTAAAGCATTAAATTTAAGTGTTGTTCAAGTGTGTCATTTATGAATTGTTTATGTTGTTAATTTCAAGTTTGATAATGTGGAAGAAGTTTTATGAAACCTTCTCTCACAGGCGCAGCTTTATTTGCCAAGCGAAAAAAGAAATCAGAAGAATGGGTTGTTGATGAAGAAAAAGTTAAAGCACTTGTTCGAGAGCAAGAAGAGAAAAAATTTGCTGCTACGCCAATGAATACAACTTCACCCTATCCAACAATCGGAAGACAGGTAAAACAATAATTAATTTGTATCAGAATAATAATAATAATAATAATAATAATAATTCTTTGTTCTCTACCTTTATACCAGAAGAATAAAAGCTTCAGTTAAGGAAAATGTCATTATCTGGGAAAAATGATGCTATATAAGAATTCTCGTCGATAAAAATTCAAGCATTTTAGGAAAATTCATCAAAAATAACTTTTTTTTTTATTTCCGCAGAATTTCCTTTGCTGAATTTCCTTTACTCTGAAATTAAGACCTCAGGCTTGATTTCTAACCGTTGAATTTCTGTGTTTAATTATTGATTTTGAATTCTTGATAACATTCCTTAAAATGTATATTGTGTTAATCTTCTCAGTTCAACTAAATAAAACAAATTATAAGCTTTTTTCTCTGAGAGTACCAAAGAAGTCGCATAACTATTTTTTTCTCTTTATTCTATAAAATTCTTTTAATTATTCTTTGTGAGACAAAACAGACAAATGCATCACTAGCAAGGCCGTAGCCAAAAGGGAGAGGAAGGCGAAATTCGCAAATTTGTCGAAAGTTTTTGAGTTAAACTACATTTTAAACACTTAACATTATGCACTATATTAAAACAGTAATAAACTACTACGTCATAAACGCCAAAGAAAAATTATTGAAGTGCATACAGCTGTTTCGGTAGCCTAAAGTAGCCTTCAGTGCAAAAAGAATTCTGAATCTGGAGAAGTGCTCGTATATATAGCAGAGGGATCGGATTTAGTTCAACCAATAGGATTACGGAAGAGGTGGGGAGTGTGGCCAATAGGAATTAAGGAATGTGTAGCTGTGTAAACAGTAGAAAAATTAAGGAAATGTGGACTGAATGTAAAATTTCCAACAATCAGACAAATAGGGAACAGCGAAATCACAATTTACAAGGTTTTTAAAATTTTTATAAATATGAAAAGCTTCAAAGAAATCTAGTTCATGAATGGATTTAGGTCTGCAAATTATTTTAGCTGAATTAAATTTAAAATTATGATTTTCCTCCCAGCAATGTTTAGAAATAGCCGATTTATTGGTTTCTTGTTTTCGGACGTAATTCATATGTTCTTTTAGAGAAATTTAGACTCTCCTATATATACGAGCACTTCTCCATATTCAGAATTCTTTTTGCACTGAAGACGGTACGCTTTAGGCTACCGAAACAGCTGTATGCACCTCAATAATTTTTCTTTGGCGTTTATGACGTAGTAATTTATTCCTGTTTTAATATTCCAACGCCAAGTCTCCTGCTTTTATTATGTACTATAGTTCGAATCCCCTTCTAAAATATGTTCTGGCTACGGACTTGAACAATCCTCGCACTAGTGCTTAAAATTATCAATGGCCTCCTGTTTAATTACAAGAATGTATTTTATCTATTCTGTAAGCAAAAACGAACTAAAATAATACACATATTTTATGCATTTCCTTTGCAGAAAATCTTCCATATTTTAGTAACGTAAATATCTGAGAGGTAGGTATAAAAAAAATAAGTGTAAAAAATATTATGAAATAAAAATGCTGCCGTTTATATATTTGAACTTTGGACTAATTAATCATGTCTTTCAATTATGCTTTTATTTCCCCTTCGAATATTTTTCATATTATTATTATTATTATTGTTATTTAAAGCTAAATTTCTTTACTCTCCCAGGAAGTTAAACTTGTCAAATCTCCCTGGGAAGCAGCAATGGAAAATCCCTATGGTTTCTGTGATACTGCTTTTGCAAGAGTAAATCCCGACCAATTAGCAGACACTGTTATTAAAAGAGCTGATTACAAAAGAGCTGAATCCTTGAGCAGGGAATCTTCAAGGATGGAAGGCTGCATTTCTCCTCCAGTGGTACCTCCTCTCACCCCAGCTGGTGCTATGTATGATATTTACCATGCAAAAGCTCCTAAAGGATGGCTTGGAAACTTTGGAACGAGTATATGTCATTTATTATTATTATTATTATAATTGTGTGGCGCAAAAGTTTACGTACAAGGTCAATTTTTAATAAAGTGAAAAAATATACACCGAAATGCTTCAAATGTTTTACCATATCTAAACAATTAGATTACAAATTTATGTTTGGAATTCGGAAAGAATTAATTGAAAGGAAAATATAATAAATTATTAAAAAATCAAAATTGTGATGTCGGAAAAGTTTATGCAGAAAACCGAAATATTTATATTTTACAAAGCACAAAAGTCTTTTAATAGTCTATGGTGTTTCCATTGCAGCTGATGAGACCAAATATGCGATTTTCTATTGATAACACGAGATTACGGAAAGTTTCGGGAATGAGTCTGTACAAGGTTTCCTCGATCACTAATTTCAGTTCTTGCACTGAGTAATACTGCTTCCTGTTCTTGTAGACATCACGTGATAAGAATCCCCAGATATTCTCTATTAAACTGAGATATAGGCTGAGTACTGACCAGTTCATCAAATTGATATTTTGAAATCTAAAGCGTGGATTCCACTGAGGTTGGAACTTCGAGGTTCAAAAAGCCGTTAATCACGCTTCTGAGACAAAGAGCCAAAGGTCTTGTCATCAATTGTAACCTTCTTTTATCAGATTGCGCAGTAACTTCAAAGGAAAGCCTGCAAAATTGACAAAGATGAATGCCTCTTGCCCCTCAATTATCTCAACCGGAGGCTAGGTCTCTAGACTTCCAACCACGTTCAACCGTTTTGAGCCCGCTTGACCACATCAAAAGATTCTGAATAGCGCCGCTCGAACCAACCTCAGTGGAAACTGGCCTTAAAGCTGTTTTCAAACTCTGGCAACTGAAGTAGAGCTTCAAAGTCATAAATTATCCATTGTCCGAAAGTGACCCTTGAAATTTTGCACACGTTTACAATGAAGAACATACTTTTTATTGCTCTTTTACCAAAGAGACCCTAATCCAGATGCAATTATCGCACTAGGAGGTTTGTGGGCGACGCCTCCAGCAAGCAACGACTCAAATACCACATCAAAGGAATATGAAAAGAGGCCGGCGGTGAAGCTTTGCAGTTGCCAGAGTTTGAACGCAGCTTAAGCCATTCTTTTGTAAAACGGAAAGTGTGTATCGATGCGTTGTCCTGCTGAAACGTCCACTTGAGACCACCCAAGAGTTCACCAAACGGCAACAAATGCTGATTCAGAATTTCGCGACATTTCTTTGAATTTTGTCTTCAATTTAGAAAGTAAAGAGACTTTTGTCCATTGTAGCTAAAAGCTCCCATACCAGGAGCAAGCCAAGCCACTACCTTGTTTCCTGCTGAATATGTTCTTTGGTTCTTTCCTCAAATCACGCCAATAGAATTAGAACCCATTTGGACCATCCAATTTTCACTTTTTTAATCAGATAAAAAATAACACTAATCCATTTGTCACGATAATGCATATGCTGCTTTTCCCATTGCTGCTTTTCCCAGTCTTGCTTGTTTGTGACATTGTTTCAAAAAAGACTCAGGTGCTAATTTTTGTTTTTTGATGAATCCTGATTCGATTATTCGTTTGTGTACGTTGTCACGTGATGTTTTGAATCCAAGTCGATTTTTCATCTGATTAAGAGATAAATTGTCAGTTAGTCATTCTTTTTATTCTTCTAGCCTCACGAAATATGGTTTTTCTCGACTTTCCTGGGCGATACGAAATTTTGAATTATTCTCCCCGTTCAAAAACACTATAAATACCACGTTTGGACCTATTTAAAATAGGTGACATTTGCAAAACCGATTAAACGTCCGTTTTCAGCTTCCCCACTATCGTAACTTCTTCAGACGAGAATTGCAGCGATTTCGGCATATTGATAACTCGTACGGCGATCGCTACACTTTAAAGTGCATAAGTCTCACCCATTCTCCATCAGTCACGTTTAAATAGATACTTGTATAAAACCTCATTTGTGCTTAAACTTTTCCGACATTGCAATTTTGATTTTTTACCATGCTTTTATTAACTTCGGTTCTTGTTTGTTTCAACGAGATAAATAAAATTTATCTCGTTGGTTTGTTTGTCCGGTACAAATCTTGCAATCGATTTTTAACTAACTTCCCTACTAGCTAGACATTTGAAATTTTCAAAATAGCTCAGAACCGGAGGACAATACAATACTTCCAAGCCAGATTTTCGAATTTTTGATTAGTTTTCTTTTAATTAATTAAAATATGAAAATAATAACCTCCTAATAGCTTTAAAAATAGCCATTAAAATATTAGCAGTTGTTGCCAAAAAAATTTTACGAGTTCATTTTCTTTCGACATAAAAATAAATACATTTGATTAAACGTGAACGTTAAAAAAATTGTAAAAAGTTAAATTGTGCATCTCACAAAAATTGACGTCATTATCACTTTAAAAAATTTATACAGATTAACAAAGTGCTAACGTAGTATAGAACAGAAAATTCACAAACAATTCAACAGAAAATTTAAAGAGATGGTATATAAAAAGTTTTTTATCTTATAATTATTTTATAATTTATTATTTTCCTTTCAATTAACTGTTTCCGTATTCGAAACATAAATTTGTAATCTAATTGTTCAGGTACAGTAACACTTTCGAAGCATTCCTATGTATATTTTTCATTTTATTAAAAAATTTCGCTTGTGCATAAACTTTTACGCTGCATTGTATCATTATTATTATTATTATTATTCTGAATCTGAAATATTGCAAACACTTTGTGTATGGTGGTGTAACTTTTTTAATTTTGATATTTTGTAATTTCCATTTGACAAGTAATTCACGTCAACGGCAAAGAATTTTAATATTATCTTACTATTTAGTATACGTTTCATTAGGACATCAAGAGAAAAAATGTCTATTGTGAATCGTAGGACAAGACGTGGCATTCTTGTACTGTAAAAGTTTGGATTATGACCCCATGGCAGTATAATTTTTACTTTCTTCTATATGTATATATAGAGAAAGTATTGGATTCGTGAAAATTTTCGAACTCCAGTTTTCGATGGATTTACATGTTTTGGGATATCCTGAACACGATTTGACTGTTTTTAGAAAATGTCTGTGTGTGTGTATCACAAATTTTGTGGAAGCTGTATCTCACGAACCAATGAACGAAATTTAACCAAACTTGGTATTTAGTTGGACCCACTCTGAACTTAAATCACTCTGAACATCTGTCCGTATGGACGTGGATGTGTGCTTCAATAATTTCGCTGCCGACTGTTGTTTTGTTCTCTTTGGAAAAATTAATGGCGAGAAATGATACATTATACATACCAAAGCAATTAACTCCATTAAAATTGAGAAAGAGTTTACTAATTCTGGCTATCATAAAATATTTTCTGCCAAATTTAGTTGCTAATACCGCCAAGTCGTCAAGTTTTTCATCAACGCAGATTTTTTGTTTTGTTGTTGATTTTGGCGACTCGGTGACCAAATTTATAGTTTACAGTTGCTAAAATTTGGAAGCTCTAGCTTCAATAAGAACAAGGTTCTGGAATTTTCCGGAAAGATTCATTGATTTCTAGCGCTGAACTAACATCTTCGAAAGTTCTATAACAAGGCTATTTAAAAAAAAAAAAAAAAAAAAAAATGATTATTGATGATTCTAGAACATGCCTATTTCTTCACGTGCTACTTTCTCTGCGGTATTACGGCAAAATTGAAAAAAGATGGCAGTCTTTTCATTTTCTCGAAGGTGGACGTTGACTAAGTGTCAAATTAGTCAATTTAGCAATTAAATTTGATGAAAAGCAGTAGTTTAGGATTTCTAAAGTTTGGAATCTCTAAAATTCAATAGGTGTTGGTGTTTAGGATTAAGGCCGATTGACTGCTGTAGGTCCTGGGCCTGAGGGGGAGTGCCTTCCGTGGAGGTCTTTCTAAGGGGTCCTAGCCCGTATTTACGCAAGTTTCGGAGAAAACCACGGAAAACTCCGAACGGCTAGGCCGACGAGCGCGACCTGGGATCGAACCCGGCACCTCACGTCTACCAGCTTTGAGCGCAGAACCGCTCGGCCGCTGGTGGGCCCTAAAATTCAATAGGAGTCGAGTGGATTAATTGGTTCCTACCATCGAGCAGATATACTAGTAGAGTACGAATTCCCTATAGTGGCTATTAAGAAAAATTCCCGGAACATCACTGCGGTTTTTGCGCCTTCTTTTGGCGATAATCGCTTTCTTGGCAACTGGTTCTTGGTATTTTACATATTTTAAATGGTTTGTTCCTCTTACCACCAAAACACGAAAGAAGAGTCAAACAAAACAGCTTTTAATCAATAACAAGGATTAGATTACTTGCTTTAATTTCAGTTAGTGCAGGTTGTGGTTTGTTTTTAATTTATCCCCTGTCGAAATACAAAACAGCAATGGAGGAAATTTGCTTTGGTGGAAGTGGAATGTCGGTTTGGCGAATGAAATGGTGGAATGGTGGGGATGTGATCTTCGGAAGCAAAAAGTTTACTAGTCGGGGTTTACTCTAATATCTCGTCGATGATTCCTAAAGCAGAACTACCTCGGAATTTCTGTAAACCACTGACAAGACTCCAGGCCCGTGCTGGCCAGGGGGGACAGGGGGATTTGTCCCCCTGCGCCCTCTGTCTGAGACTTTCTTGGCGCCCTCAGTCAATTAAAAAAAAATGTCATAAAATTGAGTCATTCTGCACAAAAAATCAATGTGTTTTAAAAAATATAGAAAGGTCAGAGTTCTTATCTTTTTTTATAATAAGAGAAAAACTGTCGATTTCTATGGAATTACGATTAATACATATAAACATTTGCAAGAACAATTTCCTCAATTTTTGCCTGTATAGGCTGAAGAACACAAATTAGGAGCCTTTTTTCATTCTTATCAGGATGGGGAGAGTGGAGTGTTAGTAAAATAAAGTGTCCAGGGTATTTAATATCCCCTTATATCGTTCTGAGAATTTTCATTCTCATGCTGGGTAGAATCAGAGGCAGTAAAAATCCCCCCGCCCCTTTCTTGTAAAAGTAAAACAGGTGCAAATCATTCGAATAACATTTATAAATGATCAGCCAGTCATTACGTAGGCACCCTCCTAGGATAGGAGAATGTAAAGGAAACGAATTTTGAGAAAATGCCTCTAGAAGATAAATTGCATGAAAACTGGAAACACAGAGTGCGAGTGCAAAGCTATAATTGAGAAAAAGTCGGTGAAAGAAAAGTATTTTATTCTAATAATTTCATCGAGGTGGTACAAAAGCAGTATTAAGGCAAGGGCATCTTAAAATCGTTTCATCTAATGTTACATTCTAATATGGGAGTACATAGGTCGAAGAAAAGAATTGGTGAAGAATTTATTTTATTCCAATAAATTCTTTGAGAGGGGCACGAAAGCAGTGTAAAGGCCGCCCATGCTCATAATTTAACTAACTTTCTTTTAATTATTTTCCTTATTTATATATTCACCTTCTTATTACACGATCCTAAAATTAAAAGATAGCTCCAAATTCCCTTTAAAAAATTTCTGTAAAGTATTACAGTCGGTCACAAAACTGTCCGAACACTAGCAAAAATTCCTATATAAAAAAAGTATAAAAATAGCGTTCCTATATATAAAAAAAAAAAAAAGGTATAATAGAGTTCATACAGTTTTGTTAAATAAATCTTTGTCGAATCATGTTCTTAGTCAGTCTAAAAACAGGATTCGACAAGAATTTTTTTAACAAAACCGTATGAAGTGTACTTTTTTTTATATAGGAATTTTCGCTAGTGCTCGAACACTTTTGTTACCGACTGTACATTACATATAGATATTTAACTTTAATATTATATTACAGTAAGGGCAATAACTACGCAACACGACCAGTACAATGATCGGTGAGAAGAAAGACTGGATTTCATTTTAATAATTACATTGAGAATGATACAAAAACAATGTTAAGAGGAGACTAAAAACACACGTAATTTAAATGTAAAATATTTTATAATTGTGATTATTCATATATTAAAGATTCTTGTAGCATTATTGTAAGGGACTCAAGGACCAATATACAGCAGCATGTGAAAGAGGGGGACACAGGACATCTGTCTTTGCAAAAATATACATGGGTGCAATATCAGTTTTAAAGAGGTCGTCTGGCACACCAAAATATTTCTTATGCTTTCCTTAAAAAAACAATAATAATAATTTTTTACTTATACATATGACGCAGTGCAAAAAATGCATGAAGAATGATAATTTAGACGCATTCTTTTCTAATCATTTCAATATGCCAAGCGCCATATCAGTGTCATAACACCATTAAATGTCTTTAATTTAACTATAAAAAATTGTATAGATTTGATTGATTATTTAAACAGTTATTATGAAATTAGTTGGCCCACAAGGGCTCGCTTCGGGCTGACAAGGTAAAGGAATAACTTCTTTTTCTTTACTAATTATTTCATAGGTGTCATAGCAGTATAAAAGTTGGCTATAAAAGCTCCATAATTTTTATATATTTATAATATTTTCATTCAAGCTTCTATAATTTTTCTTATTAATATGTTTAATCTTGTCAAAATTAGGCTTTTGTGGGGTGGATTTTATTGTGAGGGGAGCTTTTATCCATGACTCAAATTTTTAACTCCCTCCTTTTTATATTTAGAGCCCAGGAAATGCAGTGAGGAATAAGCTCATAAACGGAAGGTGCATGGCTCAAAACCAGCTCGCGGTCATTGGTCTCGATGTACAGAATTTTCTGTGATTTTCTCCAGAAGATACACTATATTTTTAAACGCTTTCCAACAGAGTTGAAAATTGCTTATGGCTTCAGTATATTTCTTGTCAGTCTGCCTGTCCACGCTCTTTTTTCTGTAAATATTTATGGAATGCTTAAAACTGGTATATATTCTCAGGTTCACAATGACATGTCCATTATTGAAAATGGTATTAATAACACTGTTTGTGGACAAGGGCTCACAAAAGTATTGCAATACATTGCTTTCTATAAGAGGCATTTTTAAAGCCCGTTTTTATACCTTTACACTGCACAAAGTATAACGTAGTTAACATGCATTATAATATATATATATATATATATATATATATACATATAAAAAAGCAAGTTTTGCAATAGAATTCGTTATGATTAGTGTTAATTTTTGTTTTACAGGGCCACTCAAAATAACCAGATGCATTGTAAAATATAAGTGGATATGGCTCGAAGGGTATTTAATTTGTTTTATATGGCAGGGATGAAGCACTGGCACAGAATTCATACCCCTAATAATAAAACAAAAAGTTCTACTTTTTAAATTGACGATATTATAAGTAGAAAAATTTCTTAAACAAAAACCAGTATGAGTTCTGCACCAGTGTTCCACACTTCATATAGTTTTTAAGAACACTTTCTAACAAACTTAGAAAATGTTTGTCTGTCTGTCTGCGATCTAACTTATGGTAAAATTAAAGACATGACTAACATTTCTGATAAAGGCATGAATTTTTTTATTATAATTTTTAAAAAGAAAATTAGAAATTATTTTAATAATTACATTTTTATTGTTAATGATTATATAAAAGTATGATACTATTTAAAAATACATGATATGACTGATCAATCCATAACTTAAAAAAAATCAAGAAATATTAAGAAACACAATTAATAAAGTTTATACAAAGTTCTTAAGAAATTTAAAATGTTTTTCTGTCAAATTTAATCCCCCCCTCTCCCTCCAAGTTAATTGTATTGAATTGTTGTTGATTCGTTTTCTACTGATTTCCCTGAGTAGTAGTTTTTCAAAACACATTTTAAGAGTGGACAATACCTAATCTCGCCGGCTGCCTTCGCCCATGTTATTCTATGGGAAAATTTGTTAACATAATTACTCATTACCTAATGAATATTTTTCAATTCTGTTTTCACATTTAGAAAATTCATAAGCGTTCAATGAGTACTTGTTTTCCAAAAATTGATTTTTTAAATTTTTACTATTTCATTTTGCGACTAGAAAATGAGAAAAATGCATTTTGTGAAAAATCGCATTTTTGAACTCAAAATTAAAATGTAAAAATTAAAAAAAATGAATTTTTCAAAAATGAGTACTCATTTAACGGTTATGAATTTTCTGACTGCGAAAACAGAATTTTAAAATATTCATTAGGTAATGTGTAATTGTAGCAACAAAATTTCCCATAGAATAACATGGGCGAAGGCTGCCGGCGAGATTAGGTATTGTCCCCTCTTAAGTATGCAGTTGCCAAAATTTCTCGCTGTTTACATTAATTTATAATTCATAAAAAAATAGATTTAAATATTTCTTTTTTATGATAAAAAATTAGTCATTCACTGAGTTTCATTCAAAGTATTATTATTATTAATATTTTATGTGTAAGCTAAAATAAAAACTGATTAATTAATATATATATCCAAAAAATAAACTTTTTTTCTTTAATGCCATATCATTAATAAATGAAAGTGCCTTCATTCTATAGATTTAAGATAGAGAAAAGTGAAATCGGACTGATGAATAATCACAATATATTTTATTAATTTAAAGTAAATAAATTCATTATTCTAATTTTAACTTACAAATTAAATTAAAATATTTTGCTTGATTATTTTTCATTTAAAAATTTATAATTAGAAATCAATGTACGCAAAATAACAGAAAACTAACTTCGGGAAAAATTTACCTAAAAAATAATATAAATTAAAATTAATTTTTAAAAGAGATAACTGTTCTTTCGATTACTCAGCCATTTTAAACAATGCGAAAATATTTATTTTATTATGTAGAACAATACTTCTTACTAAACCAAAATTAGTTGCATTCTTATAAAAAGAAAACTAGCCATAGTTCTTTAACTATCTCCTTGAAGGACTATCTAAAGGTCTTTAAATATTTCATCCGTATTTATTATTATTGTTATCGTAAAATTAAGTTGGGAAAAATTATTTTTATGTTTTGATTGCTACATGAACTCCACATGAAAAAACTTAAATATTTAATTTTCTTTTCCTTATTAAGAGCCTACAGCTAAAAAAAATACCAAAGTTAAATTTTTGTATTTTTAAACTAAAAAATAAAATATTGAATATTAAAAAAAAAAAATCAATTTTTATATAGAAATCGCATTTAACGGATGCGAATATTCTGAATGTGAAAACGGAATTTAAAAATATGTATTAGATGTTGAGTAATTCTATAAACTTTCCCATAAGAATAATATTGGCTTGAGATGTCGGCAAAGACAGGTAGTGCAGGGCCTTAATCCTATAAAAGTCGTAATGTATTAAATTAAAAATAATAATAAATAGAAAGAAAAAAAAATAGTAATGTAAAATAAATATAGCAGTCGTTTTTCAAAGTCAATCTAACAATATAAATATCTGACGTCACACTGAAAACACCTGCATGCATAATTATGCCTCAGCATAGAAGGCGCCCTTGTGACACCCCTGTCCACCGCCCTCTAAGGTACCCAGCACGGGCCTGCAAGACTCTCGATGGATTCAAATTCTATTCAGACTTCGAGCTGTGCAGTAATTGTTCCTGAATTAGCGAAATTCCAGTTTTGTAGTGTAGTTAATCCTGTTGACTTTTGTAATACGAATGACTGTTCTAATGGATTGTTTCGAGAATATCCGTTTATCATTGATTTTTGTAGTACAAAAAACAGTTTTATTGAACTATTTCCAGAATATTCATTAAATAAAGTGCATTTCGTGACTGGAATCTGCTTATGTCTTATGAAATTGCTTTCTACGCGCAAAAATGACGAGAACCTTCATAACAACATCATTACGGGCTCTATCATGAGCTTCTTTTGAAATCTCTATGACATACATATAATGGCAAAAACATTAGTATTTTTGGTCTTTATGAATATAATTTTCGTAAATATATCCAAAACGAAAAATCACAGAAAGACCAAAAAAGTGCATGCACGACTAGATGTTATGACAAACCTATATATTAATTTGCAACGTTCTACGTCCAACCGTTTTTGAGGTATGCGAGACACACACACATAGATACATACATACACATATACGTACATGCAGACGTTACGAAAAATCATGTAAAATTGTAGATATTTCTGAAATGGGAGCTCGCGTCAAGAGCAAAATTCGAGGTGTACAACTAGATGTTATAATAGTCTCAAATATAAATTTGCAATATTCTACAATTATTCGTTTTTGAGTTATACTAGATACAAAATCCATTTCACAAATCGAGATTACAATATTTCCTTATAGTAAATTTGTATAAAAATAAAGATATTTTTATATATCTTCTTGGCATCATAAGAAAATACTTTTTCTTTTTTTTTTTTTTCTGAAACACACATTAACCATACCTTTCGAACGATACTACTCTTAAATGTTTATCTATATTACTAAATATAGGGTGAAAACGTACAAATTTTATGTGTGTTTATTAATTAATACATCGATGCTAAAAATTAAAAACATTGCAAAACAATTTTTTAAATATAACAAATTGGTTGAACATTTTCAAAAATTTTAAACAGTAGATTTTTCTTCTTCTTCTTTATTTCTACTGGCAGGCTTTGCCCGCTTCGCTGTTTACTATAAAGTGAAATCTTTTCTGTATCGCTTTATGAACAAACAAACAAGCAAAAAAAAATTAATTTAATTTAAATTAATAAAATAAAATAAAAATAAAATACTGAAATTGCTCACATCTCGCTTCAGGTAGCCGCTGCCGATCATCCGCAGAATATTGGGTGCCTGTCCCTATTGCTAGCGACAATGGCTTACCAGTGGGCTTCCATTTGGGTGATTATTAGATGACAGTTTCGAAACGGCAGTATAGAAAAAACTGAAGTAGCTCTTTTATATTTAAATCCCAGTTACATATGAACAACACTATGCGTGGTGTACATAATATTCACGTTATTTCCTATATTTATTTGATTTATCCGACCAACCATAAAATGATAGCAATTTCACGCCAAATATAATATTACAATATGCTATGATCAGCTACCAGGGGTGAAAGTTTTGACGGAACTCTTCCACCGGTATTTTTTAGCAGAAATCACAATCCTATTTAATCGGAGTATATTGGTTTAAAAATACACTCAGTTTTTCTAAACAAAAATAGTGGTGCCGATGATGATAACCACTTTCACCCCTGTCGGCTACGTCTATCGCATGAGACAATTAGTTTTTGTGGTTATATATATTTCATGGTTAGTTAATAGTAGTTGGTATACAGAAAAATAAACATATAAATATGTAAATTTGATCATGGTACAGCCTTAATATAGCTCCCCTTGTGTTCAAAGAGACCCGCTGGAAAAGTGTCTAAAGCGACCTCCTATATATCTCCTTATTTTTTAAATGCAGGATAAGAGCAAGTCGTGTGAATTCCAGTGTTTGTTGGCGAAGGTTCAAAATTTATTGAAGTAGGATGACTTTTTTATAAATGGGATTTTCAAAAGTTGCCTAAGAAAATTTCATCAACTCTTAACAGTTCATGCAGATTTAGGAAGTAGCTCTTGGCCTTACACAGCTTTATAAAACTAACGAAGAAATACGAAGAATGTGCAGAATGTGCGCTGCCTCTAGAAAATATTAAAGACACTTGACTCACAATCATGGAAAATAATCCAGAGAACGAAAGTTTAATATTATTTATTAATTTATTCATTAACGAACTATCAGGCTTTGCCCACTTCGGTGGGCACTATACTTAATTGAGTTGTCAAAATCTAACATCATTATTAACAACTTAAGTTCTCACTGTGTTCAGTAGAGGTTTTTCCCGCTCGCAACGTGAGAATACAGGTCCACACTGCCTTCGGCAGCAATTTACCCGCTTCTTACATCTCCTTTCCCAGCGGGTAAATGTGTTTTTAGAAATATCCTAGAGGACACACATGGCTGTTTTCAATACCTTTGTACCATTTTTCGCAGAGCTCTACTCAAAAATCCGGAGTTTCTGAAATTTCCCCCCAAAAAACGATTTATCCCCTTCCTCCTGTAAGAATCAAGAATTCCAAAATCGTACATAATTTTCTATTTATACTCAAGTCTAGTCTTCTCGTGTGCAATTTCTTCACCGTGAAGTAATTTGGGACCGAGTTATGCTTACAATTTTTTTTTTTTGCCTTCTGCCCCCCAGAGGGAAATGGGGGGGGGGGATTTCGATAAATCTTGTTACTTTAGGGTTTGGATACATATAAACAATCCAAGCACCATACTTTGTAACCGCAGCTCTCATAAGTTTCCCAGGACAAATTTAGCGCTAAAAGGGATGTCTCGTATTTTTCCTTCGTAACATATATCCCCCCTCCCCCCCTTCCCCCCAAAAAAAAGACCGATCACAAAAAAATCAAAAATGTGTTTTGGTAATATCCTAAAGAAGGCGCATGGCTGTTTTCAACATCTTTGTTCCATTTTTAGTAGAGTTCTATTCAAAAATCCGAAATTTGCAAAATTTCCCGCCAAAAATTAATTTTCCCTCCCTCCCTTTAAAAATCGAAATTTCCTGAATCGCAGATAATGTTTTATTTGTACTCATATGTAGTCTCCTCATCTTCAGATTCTTTACTGTGAAGTAATTTGGAGCCGAATTATGCTTACAAATGTGTTTTTGTTTCCTGCCCCCCGCCCCCAAGGGGGGAACGGGGTAATTTTGATAAATCCCGTTACTTTAGTTGTCGGATACATATAAACAATTCAAGCATCGAAATTCGTGACCGCAGCTCTCATAGATTTCTCAGGACAAATTTAGCGCTAAAAGGGTATCTCGATTTTGCCCCCTCGTAACCACTCGCTCCACAAAAAAAATTGCAAATCGCTAAAAACAAAAATAAGTTTTTAGAAATATCCTAAGGAAGTCGCATAGCTTATTTCAACACCTTTGTTCCATTTTTGGTAGAGTTCTACTCAAAAATTCGGAATTTGCGAAATTTCCCGCCAAAAAATCGATTTTTCCCCTTCTTCCCCTTAAAAATCAAAGATTCTTAAATCTCAGATAATTCTTTATTTATACTCATGTCTAGTCTCCCCATGTGCAGTTTCTGTTCTGTGAAGTAATTTGGAGCCGTGTTATGCTTACAAACGTGTTTTTGGCTTTTGCCATCCCGGGGGGGGGGGGGAAATCGAAAAAGTTGATAGATATAATTTTAAATTGGATAAAGAACTAAATTCTTTCCGAGCGCCGTTGAATTAAGTCCAGCTGCTCTCAAGTGATACCTGGACAAAAATAACGTTACAGACATACAGACACCATGACACATATACTCATACACACACACAAGCAAAATTTTCTGAAGTCATTTTCGGATTTCATGGTATATGAAACGTGAAGATATCGCAATTTTTTTTTTTTTTTTTTAATTCTGACAAATTTATAGACAAAAGTCTGATTTTATTAATATAGATGGATGGATAATCCTAATGTTCCCATAGAAACGTGAAATGTTTATGGTCAACGCCACAGAACTAACAACGCTGTAGAAGCATGGAATTCAAAATTAAAGACTGCAATAGGAAAGAAACAGCCAAATATATTTTACCTCATACAACAGCTGAAAGAAGAAACCAATTTTTTAGTTCCCCATCATACTATAGGTATGGGGAACTTAGGTAATCGTGAAAATTTTCGACCTCGATTTTTTTACTTTTTTACACGTTTTCAGGTTTGAGGAATCCGAAAATGACAAAATTTCTTTGGTGTCTGTTAGTCTGTTAGTGTGTAAGTCCGTTAGTCCGTTAGTTTGTTAGTCTGTGTACACGATATCTCAAGAACAAATTGTCGCAGAGAGGTCAGATCAGTTTTAAAATATTACTTTCGATACTGGCAAGAACCCTATTCATTTGCAACATTCGAATTTAAAAACTTCGTAAGTTATTAGAAATTTACGATTTTCTTAACATGGGAGAATAGGACAAAAATTCACTTAAACGTGCATTAAATGGAAACTTTTTACTGTAAAAATGTCAGACCAGTTTTAAAATATCAGTTTTGATGCCGGAAAGAACATCAGTAACTATAAATATGCTACTTTGAAAATTTCGCAAGTTATTGGAAATTTACGAATTTCTTAACATGGCTGAATAGAGCAAAATTTCACATAAACGTCAATCTTGAGGGATATTTTCATCGTAAAGATGTCAAACCACTTTCGAAGTATTATTTAGGATACTGGCATGAATATCATAGACTATGATTTTTCCAATTTAAAAAATTCGTAAGTTATTTGAAATTTACGATTTACTTGACATGTCAGAATAAGGCAAATTTGAGCATAAACTTCCATTTTGAGGATCATAAATACATTAGACAACTTCAAAATTACATTTATGATATTTGTTTGAACATGATTGAATACAAATATTCTAATAGGAAAATTTCGTAAATTATTCGTAATTTACGATTTTACCAACATAGCGAAATTGTAAAATTTTCATATAAATATGAATTTTGAGGATTATTGCATTGGAAATAGTAGCATGAAAACTAAACAACGGAATTGACCCTGATAAACTAAATTAATAGATTAGAATAAGATAAATATATCGAAGTGAGCGGTGGATAGCCTATTAGGCGGAGATTTCATTCTGTCACTGTATCAAGCTTTGGTCAAATTCATTTCTTTTAACATTATGTCTCGCACTAGAAATTTCTGAGAACATATACATAATGGGGAACTGAGCAGAGTCCACCTATGCCAACTAGTTTATAAATAAATTACAATCAAAAACATTAGGAGGTCATAGTACAAAAAGGAATAAAATTTATGTAAAAGTAAACGAGTGAATTAAAAACATCATGACGGAATACATACTTCTAAAGATCTCAAAAAATGCCTGACCTCATTAAGCTACGTTGCAAAGTTGGACTAATTAAATGTTTTAAAATGATTATAAAATTCGGAAAAATTATTCTGAACATTACGATGTAAAGAAGTCCATGCATCTGTACAAGATTTCTGATTAAAAAAAAAATAATAATAATAAAATAAATAAATCATTAAATCCGTGCAGCAGCACTTTCAAACTTAAAAGCCTAAGTTTTTCATTTATTAATAATTTTTAATTTTCAGCACTAATTTTATTTATTTACGAAGTATAGGACGTTCACTTAATAAACGTACTTTAGAAGGGTCGTTTTAGAACACGATCGCAAAATAGGGGATCTATAGGATCGCTTCAAACACGTTTTGTAGCGGGTCTCTTCAAACACGGTTGTTTCGAGCACGCCACCTATCGGGCTGCATGACTATTTCCAATTTCATGAAGCATTAAAAATAAAATTAGGATTGTTGTTGTAACTAATATATATATTTTTTTCCCCTTTTAAATAGAATAGTAGCTATGAATGTTTGTTTAGATTACAGAAAAAAATATGCTTTACTTCATAAAAATAACTGTGTTTTAATTATTCGTACATATTACATTTTTAAGTCATTTTAACTCAGTTCAATGTCCTGTGCCTCCTTAAGGAAACGCGTGTTTTCTGAAATGTATAGCGTTTGTTTATAAAGTTCTTTCCTTTTTTTTTTTTTTTTTTTTTTTTTTAATATGTTTTACAATCAACCTGTATTTTTTCTTTTTCTTTGCAGCCAATTATTCTTCTCCAGTTCCGTCGAATCCATACCCTACTGTATCGAGCATACCTGTTCAACAACCATCAAAACTTCAGAACGGATACCAGCCTAAAAAGATGACATTTCAGAATTTCAATACAGTTCCTAGGTGCTGGAAAGGAACCAGTGTACATTAAACTTTTGAATGTATTTTGCTATTGCCTTCAGCATCTATTTTTGAGAGAAGATGCTCCAGAGAAGCTCACTATTTCCAAAATGAAGCACTGAATATATATGATGATCGAAACAAATTTTAAAATCTAAATTTTTCTTCCAACCTAAAGCATTGTACCTTGGGAAAGAAAATAATAATAATAATAATAATAATATAAGATACTCCACATGAAACTGATTATTGCTATTTAATTGTACCTAAACTCTTTAAAGTAAGTGAAAAGATAATTGTAGACTAACAGTTATCAAATAATAACCCAGAAGCTAAGTGTGCATTCATACTATTGTCTTTCTTGATTAAGAACGGCTAAAAATGTACAAGTTTGAAACAAAGTGCAATTTATGGAAATAATAACAAAACAAAATCTCACATATAATCCTGCATAAAAGTGAAGTTTCAATTCTGGCTGCAAAGTTATGAACGCAGCATGATAATCACAAAAATGCCGCCGCGTCTTTTAAGTGATTTTCTAGCATAATCTCACAGTTCAATATTGTAAGCATATTCCGTCGAACCTCGTTAATGTGAATCTCAAGGGAGATAAAAAATTTGCTCATGTTATATGTAGTTCATGCTAACAGTGACTAATCTTCATATAACTAAACTAATCTTCATTTTGACAGGGATTGGGGAAACAGTTTATGTTAAAAGTAATTCACGTTAACCAGGTTCGACTGTAATATCATTGACAATGTTATGAATATTCTAGCAGTTATTTCAGTAGCTTTCCCGAATCATTTATGTGTTATATCTATGTTTACTTTTTGATAACTCTACACTTGCATTCTAAGATTTTTTTTCAAGGGCAATTTTATTTTTCCATAACATTTTATTGCAAAGTACAGTATAAATTAGTAGTAAATCGTAAAACAATAACTTTCTACTTTGTTTTTAAAAACATAATTATCAAAGATAGTGGACGATATTACGGCGTATCAGTTTTAAAAGAATTTACTATTTGTGGTGGGAGTTTTGGTTAACCCTTTGTGGCGCTACTGCCACCGGAATTCATGAACTAAATTAAACCAAAAGAAATTTTAAATTTTAAGGTTTAAAAAAACGGCCTTTTCTGATATGTTATAAACGTGAATTTTTCCTAGAAAATTTCCGGGATGAATTTTTGCAGCTGGATCTTAAATTTTGCGTCCTCGCAACGAGGACAGCGCGCGTTAAAGGGTTAAAGAAAAATAAGTTAATTATCATGTCATTCTGTTTCATATATTTTTTTCCGTGTTACAGAATACTAGTTTTAGTAATTTTAATTCATAATATTTAAATCAGTGTGTATTTAAACTTGTTTATGCACCGCTTTCTGTTGTGAGAAATTTTTCTCTAAGTTTTTGATGAATTGACTATTGTTTTAGATTCAAAAGCTATTTCCTCTAACCTGTGTTAAGCAGTACGTCCCACAACACAGTATTAAAATAATCTTTTCAGGGCCTTTAGCAGTCCCTATTTAAAATATCACTTAATATATATATATATATATATATATATATTAAACTGATGTAATCGTTTGTAATATTTTTCTTCTATTGAATAACACGAAGGTTGCTATAAATAAATATAACAGGCTGTCGCTAAAAGCCCTGACATTATGAAGCTTCTACCTTTATCTTGATTAAATGTTAATAATCTCTTATTTACAATACTTTTAATCCCTGAGTAGAGGATATAAATTTACTTTGCTATTTTTAGTCTGTAACTTTAGTATGTATTAATTTCACATGTTTGAAGTAGTTAAAGAGAAGAAAGATCATTTTTAGCAAAATTGGAATTTTTTACAATAAATCATATTTTTTCAAATATTTAGAATTTTATGTTAATAATTTACATAGTGAAAATTTTTAGAATTTATGCTTCATTAATCTTAAAAACTTTTTTTTTTATTTATGTCTTGATCTGTCTTCATTCAGATTCATTGGAGAAAAATTCATATTTTAAATTCTGTTGATGACCATTTAAGTAAGGAAAAAAAATGTTCATACTTTTTGGGACAATCGATTGATTTCATGTATCTTATATTACTTGTTCTTGGAAATGAAGATGTTCTTATTTATGTAGCTTGAGTATTTTTCATGTATATGAATAAAATAAAATACAAGTTGTTTTCTTGTTGTTTATTTTTCTAGATATTTTGGCATAAATATATCACATAAATGGAAACGTTTAATCATCAGGTAGAACTGCATGTTTTGTTTATTTATTTATTTATTTATTTTTTAAGGGAGAGAATATAATAAAAGGGAAATTTTTATTATTACTGTGCATTTCCAGGCTGCCGCTATATCCTTTACATGAATCACTTACAATAAATCATGACTGAGAATCGGTAACTCGCCTGACCGTAACATGAGAACGTACTAATTTAATCCTTAGCAAACTTAGTGCCCACCACCTTCTTTCCACACCACCTTTTTTGTAGAGTAATTTTCTCGAACATATAATTACGATTAAAAAAATCCCTTTTCGGCAAACTTAAAGGCAATGGTAAATTCCTTTACGTTAATGTTTCAAAAGTAAAGAAATATTACATATGCATTAACACATACTTAGCCTATGGCATTTTTTCCACACATTGCATTATTTACGTCGCTATTCTGTTTTCAGGAAATTTAATTTTTAACTATAAAAGGGTTTTATTCATTCTACTTAAAATTTTAGCCTAGATTTATTGGTCAGTAGGTGTTTCAATTTTTTTTAAATCCAAGCTAATAATCATTCAACAAATAGAAGCCATACAGATATACAATTTCGTGACAAAACTTGCGACTTAGCAATGAAATTTGTGATTTGGCTGCAAAATTTGATAGTTGACGACGAAATTTTTGACTTGGCGATGAAATTCGTTATTTGATGACAAAATTTGGCGAGCTTGGCGATGGAGAAGGACAGCTTTGGCGTCATTATAACTTCTTCCCACGCGAAAACCTCATATCTCTTCACAGACCAATATCTTGTTTCTACAAGGTAAAAAGTCAAAGGAAGCTGTAACATATTACTCTCAATTTCAATCGTGAATTTTAAATTCTTGCCAAACCGGTGTTCTAATTCTAAACTATTCATAACAAACCATATTTTTACTACGACTAACGTATTATTTAAATTTTATATTTTCAAATGATTAATTAAAGCTGTTACCATGTTTTTATTAACTTCTATTCTTGTTTGTTTGTTTCTGCGGTACAAATCTTGCAATCTATTTTTAATTAACTTTCCTACTATCTAGATATTTGAAACTTTCACAGTAGCTCAGAACCCGGTGACAACACAATACTTCGAAGTCAGATTTTCGAATTTTCAAATAGTTTACTTTTAATTAATTAAAATATGAAAATAATAAGCTCTTAATAGCAATAAAATAGCCATTAAAATCTTAGCTATAATTTAATTGTTGCATAATAATAATAATAATAATAACAATAATAATAATAATAATAATAAAAAAATACGAGTTTATTTTTTTTCGACATAAAAATAAATACACTTAATTTAACGTGAACGTTAAAAAATTATAAAAAGTTAAATCATGCATCTCACAAAAATTGACGTCATTATCAATTTAAAAATTTTATACACATTGATAAGTGGTTCACGATGCTAATATACGTTGTTCTAAAAGGAGTAATATTTTATTTTTAAAACCAACTTTTTTTTTCTTCACTATTATTATTATTTCACTGAACTGAGTCCGCGTGCTTAAATATTGCTTAAATATTATTTTTTATCCTCGCGTATTTTATTAATGATTCATCAAAAAATTTAAAAACATGATATATTTATATACCATGTTTACCATACATAAGTTTTTTTTATCTTATAATTATTTATTTATATTTTGAGTGATCTTTTTTATTATCGTTTGCACGTGACGTAAGCATCAGATTATAAATTTAAGCAATTAAAGCTATAGAAAAAATCTCTTTTCGGCAAGCTTAAAGGTAAAGGTCCTTTACGTTCTATGGAATTACAATTTCAACTTGCAATAATAACATTAACATTCGTTAACGTTGGACCATTTGGGCACCACTAAATTTCAGTGTTCATTGTTACGAATTTAGTAAATTGTATGGTTTGGCAAAATTTTGGTGACAAAATTTGCGCCTTAGCAATGAAATTTGTGATTTGTAAGCAAAATTTGATAGCTGACGACGAAAGTTTTGACTTTTCGACGAAATTCGTTACTTGACGACAAAATTTGGCAAGCTTGGCGATAGAGAATGCCAGCTTTGGCGTCATTATATTTCGAAAACCTCATATCTCTTCACAGACCAATATCTTGTTTCCACAAGATAAAAAGTCAAAGGAAACTGTAACGTATTACTCTCAATTTCAATCGTAAATTTTAAATTGTTGTCTAAAACGGCGTTCTAAACTGTTACCACAAACGATATTTTTATTAAGACTAACATTATATTAATTTTATATTTTTAAATGATTAATTAAAGCTGCTACCATTTATTTATTTATTTATTTATTTTTTTTTTTTTTTTTACAGGGATTTATTTATTTATTTTTTTTTTTTTTTAATTATCGTTTATACGTGCTGTAAGCATCAGATTATAAATTTAAGCAATTAAACCTATAGAAAAAGTCGGCTTCATTACAATTGATGAAAAATCACTTTTTAACTAGTAACTTTTAAGCAATTGAAGCTATCGAAAAAGTTTAAATACAAAAATTGTTAGTAGTGAGATAATGGGGGTTCTGCGGCAGAGGCGTAAGAAGCGTGATGTGCTGATGTGCTAACGCACGGATCGAACGCATCATCCCCATTCACTACTACCATTTCGACAGATATAAGCTTGAAATTTACCTTCTATAGTACTAAACATAGGGTTTTAGGTATTAGTTCCCCATCATACTATAGGTATGGGGAACTTAGGTAATCGTGAAAAATTTCGACCTCGGTTTTTTGACTTTTTTACACGTTTTCAGGCGTGAGGAATCCGAAAATGACAAAATTTGTATGGTGTCTGTCTGTAGGGTGTCTGTTAGTCTGTTAGTCTGTTAGTGGGTCAGTCCGTTAGTTTGTTAGTCTGTGTACACGATAGCTCAAGAACAAATTGTCGCAGAGAGCTCAGATCAGTTTTAAAATATTACTTTAGACACTGGCAAGAACCCTATTCATTTGCAACATTCGAATTTAAAAACTTCGTAAGTTATTAGAAATTTACGATTTTCTTAACATGGGAGAATAGGACAAAAATTCACTTAAACGTGCATTAAATGGAAACTTTTTACTGTAAAAATGTCAGACCAGTTTTAAAATATCAGTTTTGATGCCGGAATGACAATCAGTGACTATAAATATGCTATTTCAAAAATTTCGCAAGTTATTGGAAATTTACGAATTTCTTAACATGGCAGTATAGGGCAAAATTTCACGTAAACGTTAATTTTGAGAGATATATTCATCGTAAAGATGTCAGACTACTTTTGAAATATTATTTAGGACACTGGCATGGATATTAAATGACTATGAATTTTCCAATATAAAAATTTCGTAAGTTATTGGAAATTTACGAATTTCTTAACATGGCAGAATATAGCAAAATTCCACATAAACGTCAATCTTGAGGGATATTTTCATCGTAAAGATGTCAAACCACTTTCGAAATATTATTTAGGATACTGGCATGAATATCACCGACTATGATTTTTCCAATTTAAAATATTCGTAAGTTATTTGTAATTTACGATTTTTTTAACATGTCAGAATAAGGTAAAATTGAGCATAAACTTCCATTTTGAGGATCATAAATACAGTAGACAACTTCAAAATTACATTTATGATATTTGTTTGAACATGATTGAATAGGAATGAATATTCTAATAGGAAAATTTCTTAAATTATTCGTAATTTACGATTTTATCAACATAGCGAAATTGTAAATTTTTCATATAAATATGAATTTTGAGGATTATTGCATTAGAAATAGTAGCATGAAAACTTAACAACGGAATTGACCCTAATAAAACAAATTAATAGATTGAATACGGTAAATATATCGAAGTGAACGGTGGATAGCCTATTAGGCGGGGATTTCATTCAGTCACTGTATCAAGCTTTGGTCAAATTCATTTCTTTTAACATGATTATAATTTGCCTCGCACTAGAAATTTATGAGAACATAAATATGATGGGGAACTGAGCAGAGTCCACCTATGCCAACTAGTTGTATTATCTTATTAAAAGTTTTTGTATAATACAAAAATAATCATGTTTTCTCAAAACCTTTGTTTAAGTTTAGTTAGAAAAGTTTGTAAAATTAAAATTAAGTCGTGAAATTACTTTTCATACTTAGAATATACAATCTTTAGAAAAAATTGTAAATCAATTTTCCCTTTAATACATTTCTTTGTCTTTTAATAACATAAATTTATAAAAAAAAAATTCTTTTTTTTCTTTTTAATAATTAATTTTGTAATAATCGTGCTTTTCTTAAAATTTGTAATTAGTGTTAGTTTTAAAGTTAGTAATGTTTAAATTAAATCATCAAATTACTTTCTATTATATTTCCTTTTAATAAAACAATTTTATTTTATTTTCTTCTTTGCCTTTTTCTTTTAACCTATTAATAAAATTCACAAACATTCTAAAAAATAACAATTCTGAAATAAAACAGACACGGTTTACAGTTAATTAAAAACTTTATTGCAGCAATATTTTGTAAAATTTACAAGTAGTGATTTCCAGTCTTCACTTTATGTGCTTACATTGCATCATAATAATTGGTATACACATATAATTTATCAAATGTAACGAAGTTTGCAACATTCATTTTTTACAATATTTACAAGTATTCATCTAGTAAGTTGACATTACAATAATTAGTATATACATACAAGTTCATCAACAATAACGAAGTTTACAATCCTGAGCAATTTTTACACTATTTACAAATATTATTCTAAGTTTTCCATGTATTAAGTTAACATCACAATAAATATATACATATAATTTCGGCACTTATAACGAAGTTTACAGTAGAGTTAATTACAATATAGTTTAGAATATCTTCATCAATTTTTACAATATTTAAGCATAAAGTTCTACATCTTGATCAATTTCGCAATGTCCATAAGCTAAACTTGTTATTCCATCATCTAAGATGAATCTTTTATCATCGAAGGGACTTAGACTGATTTTATTTTGACAGATTGTATATAGTTTATGTTTTTCTTGGCCTATTTTTAATTGTTTTTCTGTGCTTGTTTTCTGTTGCAGTAAGCACTGTAAATAGTCTTCATGACTAATTTTATGTCTAACAACCCTGGTTGACACACCTTTATCTCTCTTTTTTTCACTTTTACTTGATTTGATAGAGTACATTTTAGCCTTCAGTCCTACAAATTCCAATGCTATTTCACCACTCAATTCATCCTTCATTTTGCCAATCATTTTTTTTATTTTCAGTTGAATATAGTGGATGGTCTCGGGGGTAATCAGAAAAGTCAAATTCAGATGAATAATTTTTCATGTCTTTAAATATATCATCGGTAGTAATATGGTATGTAAGGGAGTCTGTATCTGTAAATAACAGTACAGCTTGGTTGTTATACATTGGTTTTATATAATTATAATGGAAATTATACATTAGTAGTTTTGATAATTCGAGTATTGTAAACCCAACGTAAATAGGTCGATTCATCAGAATACTTGTTTTAAGTCTTTCTACAGCAGTTAAATCTTCATCGTACGTTTTAAACGATTTAAAAGTAGGTGATGCTATCAATTTTAATGCTCTCTTAGAGGTATTACTACAAAGTTCTATATTACGTCTTTTTCGCAAGTTTTCCATAGTCTTGCCATATACACTATTGTTTAAAAGTTTAAAAAAGTCTTTTTCAAAGAATGACGAAGCTTCTTTCCTTTTATTGGTGTTAAATAGTATATACTTTTTCAACCACGGTGCTTGCTTAAATTGAATGGCTTTATGCACCGCTGTAACTTTTAATCCCAGTTGCAGATAAAGTTTTAAATTTCTATAATGCACAACATAATTCTTTTTATTACATAAGTTAGGTATTGACTTGGGTGTACCAACATATTTTCTGTTTTGGAGCATACTTTTAGCATAAGGAGATAGCATTTCTTCGCTCAAGGTTAATCTTTCAGGGGCAAGCGGATAATCGTTATGTAATGTATGAAGGGGGTTAGGATAATGCAAATCAATTTCAAATATATACCCTATATTTGATTCATCATCAAGGGATAAAATCCATTCTTCATTAATATTACGTGTATCAACCCATTCAAGGTTGCCATAAGGTAGGTACTGGGACACAGCCCAACCGTAAAGGTTGTGCGCATCCCAGTACATGATATAACTATTAGGCTCATTCGGGTTATAGTCGTTCATATAGGGTTTATTTGCTCTAGCCAGTCTTCTACTAATTATGCTAATACCGCCTCGTATCCCTTTTTCTATAAGCAGCAACATGTTAATATCTGTTAGGAGCTCTAGAGGTGTTTCAGTCATTTTTAGGCATGCTTGCCATGCAAGTCCTGGAGTTGTAAAAAAATGCGAGCAATCAATTTCGTAGTATTGCTGACATAAAGTTCTAAAATTTTGAAATACATCCGCGAGTAACAAAACATCAGTTTTTACATATAAATTATGGTAATCACCCAATGTCTTCATATTAAACATATTCCAAATAGTTTTAGCGTGTTGATAATCGTCATCATCAATAATTTCACCAGCTAATGTATTATAAAAGGCACATGCGGGAGGTAGTTCGGTTTCTTCAAACTTATTGAAAGAGGTAAAGTATTCGTAGGGATAGACTCCTTTCCTCGTTAGCATATTCAGCGGTGTATTAGCAGGGAAATTCTCTTTCAAAATCTTAAACTGGGAAGAATCACGATTTTTTACAAGTTTTTCGAGTGATGTAGGTAGGAATTGAAAGCTGTCTAAAAAGACTAATTGTACAGGGTCCTTAGGTTTCTTCAATCTGAATGTAATATAGTTTTCCAAACTTGTAGCAATAACCTCTATCTGATGATTGTTATACTTGCCTAGTTTCGTCATAATATGATGACCGTCATAGTTTTTTAAATTATGAAAGATAATCGGTATTTTTTTAGATAATTTGAAATTCAAGTTACAGGCGTTATGGGCTGCACCTCTAAATTCTCCTGAAATGTGACAATGATCTCTTCGACGATCCTCAACTAACTGTTTATGGCATATATGACATACTTCAGCATCTTGAAACTCCTTTTCCTGAGCTTCCGTTAAGACTATAGGCTCGACTTGTGAGAAAATCTTGGTGAGTTCTTCCTTTTCAGTCATCATCTTTTCTAAAAAGTGTTCCACAGCGTCTTCTCCTCTATATACTTGAATCGGTTTAACGGAGTGTCCATCTGGCCCGATAATAACATATGCATATCCACAAGGCACATGATATGCAATTTTTTCACTATGCGAAATATCAGATGACGGGGAAGCCGAAGTAACAGGAACAAGAAGGCTTTCAAAATCTGCATAAATACAGTAAGCAACAGGATGTTGCAAGTGTGTACCTATAAATTTTAAAATGTTATTTTCCTCAGAAGGCATTTTAACAACTTGCACTTCATGTTCTTGACAGTACTGAATGTGGGTTTTCAATAAATCTTCTCTAGTGAAACGATGCAGACACCTAAAACAGTAATATGCAGCAGTCTTGTGTTTGGTTAAATCACCAAGGAGACGTGAAAAGTTTCGAATCAGGCAATAGTGTTGTCTTTCATCATCAGAAATTAGTAATAAGTTGATTGTATCAGCGTCATTTTTTGGTGAAATGTACAGTGGACACACTTCATCGTCTTCATACCCGAAGACATTAATCCGCAAATCATTCATCTTTTCAATCTGCGGTATCTTTGTCAGAGGCACAGGACATGTTATATTACCTAGTTTAATCGAATTTTCATAGGGTGTGTAATGAGATACACGTTCAGGATTCTCACTACGGTCTATATTCAATTTATAGGCAATTAAGCACCAAACGAGGCATTTATTATCTTCGTTTTTGATATTTAACACAGCTTTTTTCAAAGCAAGTTTCTGAGGTAGCTTAATATAGCTACTAGCAGCTAAAGGATGGTATTTAGCTATTTTCAGTTCCAAATAGTGATTTTTTTTTTAAATCCATCCGGATCCTCGCTGGATGAATTCTTCAAGTGACTTACTAATTTTTGCATATCCTTCACTAATATGCTGTTCAATGGTATCTTCAATAAGTTCGATAATACAGGAACTTCTAAAATATGTATGTGTCTCTTCCATGTCTTCATCAGGTTTTTTACGTTCTAACGAAACTTTCATCACTAAATACCACTTCAAGACATGTTTTTCTTGTAATTCAGACTTAAGTTTTTCAAGTACTTGAGACTGTATATATGACTGAAATACTTCTAAATCACACTCATTATTCTCATTGGGATAAAACATCAGTGTTTTAAACATGCTAGAAGTGTTAATCTCTTTTTTAACCCTTTTTGAGATTGTAATATGTGCAGTTATCTTCCTTTTTCTAGTAACAAGTTCATGCTCTTGACGCTTGTGAGAAATCAGTTCAGATTTTAGATCAAACACTTTATCACAGTCACTGCATGGATATCGGGAACTTTGGTGAAATTTTAAATGTCTTTGAAAATTATCTAAGCGGGAAAAAACTAGATCACACTGTTGACACTTTATAGAAGATACTTCATCTTTACTTTTATGAAGTAGCATATGTCGTTTCAAGTCCCACTTCCGAGTAAAAGTCTTTTCACAAGAAACACAACTGAAACTATGTGACACTTTCTTAACATTCTTGTCAGCAGATATAGATTGGTTTTTATGTATCAACGTATGACGAATCAAGTTTGATTTTAAGCTGAATGCTTTTCCACACTCATCACACTTGAATAACTTTTCATCTGAATGGCTCATCAAATGTCGATTCAGTAACCATGTTCTTGAAAATGTCTTCTTACATATTGGACAACTCTGAAAAAATTAAAAAAAAGGGTTGTTTTAGAATTTTTATACTCATAAATAGTAATCAAAAAAAGTTTTCTTAACCTAGTTTTATTTAACGTGATTTTATTATTTTTACTAATGCAATGTAAAAAAATACATTTGCATAAAAATATTTACTATCTTAAACAATTTTCCTAACATAGTTTTACTAAGGTATTGTAAAAAAATACATTTGCATAAAAATATTTACCATCTTAAGCAATTTTCCTAACATAGTTTTACAAATTTTCACTAATGTAATGTAGAAAAATACATTTGCATAAAAATATTTGTTACCTTAAACAATTTTTCTTAACATAATGTTGTAAATTTTTACTCATGCATTGTTTAATTCTATTTTTAAAAAAGTTTCTTTATAAACGTGAAAAAATTTTCCTATCATGAATATTTACTAACATAAAAATATTGTATTTCTAAGAAAAAATACTCAACTCACCTTATTTTTATCACCCAAAGAGCTTAAGAGCAGGGAATTATCAACTCTCCCTGAAGGAGACTTGTCATTAAACATCTGAAAGGAATAAAAAACTTAGGTTAGAGTAAAAATCTCTAAAAAATCTTTAAAATATAATAAAAAATTCTTAAAAAATGGAAAATAATTAAGATTGAATTAATACAAGTTTAAAAAAAGATATTGTTTCATTAAAGAAAAAAATTACAAAGGATGGTTGAGGTTCTTCATGCACATTCTTTGCATACGATTCTTCAATCTTCGACATTTCTTCTCTTGTCAAACCGAAGTCGATGAAAAACTAAAAAAAGTAAATGGTTTTCATTTAAAAAATATTAAAAATTCAGTATTGCAAAATAATTTTTAAGTTATTAGAATCCTTTTAAAGAAAATAAATTCTTTGAATCAATCAAATGCTAACTATTCATCCTAACAAAATACAATTTCTAAAAAATTCTTCATTACAACGTGTAAACATCAACAAAATGTAAAACCATGTTGAAAGATCTTTATAAAGTTAAAGCGAAATACATACAAACACACTCGTTAAACGAACAGATTTTACCAAACTTGTATAAAAAGTGAAAAAATTAACCATAGAAAAAGTATAAACATAAAAATTAAAAGCATAAGCTTAATAAAAATGTTCAGAAAAAATACATTACCAATTTTAAAACATTCATAAAAAAAAAAATAATAATAATATTTTTTTTATTTCAAAAATGCATATATATTATGGAAAAAATTCTTTTGTATGATTAAACAAACATTTTATCACGATTTTTAATATAACACTGATTAATAATTTTCATATGGATTAAAATGAAACTAGAACAATTTCAAAGATTAGCTAAAACGAATGAACAACTTACTTTATCATCTACAGGTAACAAAGTTGAGTTCTTGTTAATTTCCATGCCGAAATAAAAAACACGCAAGGTCAATGCAAGGTCGAACAAAATGCAAGTCTAATCAAGTCTAAAAGACAAAGTCGATCTTGAAACAGAAGAGAGCAGAAATATACGTCCGTTCAGATCGAATGAATGCGAGCGAATGACAATTAGATTCAATTTCTTAATTACTAATGGAGGAAAAATAGGTCATTCCATTTTTTTAATCAAGGGGTGTCAGGTTCATGGGCAATTCCATTACATCCAAGAGGGGTGACAGGTTTTGTGAAATAAACTAACAGTAAGATTAAAATATTATTATACATCACATTCAACTGAAAATAAAAAAAAATGATTGGCAAAATGAAGGATGAATTGAGTGGTGAAATAGCATTGGAATTTGTAGGACTGAAGGCTAAAATGTACTCTATCAAATCAAGTAAAAGTGAAAAAAAGAGAGATAAAGGTGTGTCAACCAGGGTTGTTAGACATAAAATTAGTCATGAAGACTATTTACAGTGCTTACTGCAACAGAAAACAAGCACAGAAAAACAATTAAAAATAGGCCAAGAAAAACATAAACTATATACAATCTGTCAAAATAAAATCAGTCTAAGTCCCTTCGATGATAAAAGATTCATCTTAGATGATGGAATAACAAGTTTAGCTTATGGACATTGCGAAATTGATCAAGATGTAGAACTTTATGCTTAAATATTGTAAAAATTGATGAAGATATTCTAAACTATATTGTAATTAACTCTACTGTAAACTTCGTTATAAGTGCCGAAATTATATGTATATATGTATTGTGATGTTAACTTAATACATGGAAAACTTAGAATAATATTTGTAAATAGTGTAAAAATTGCTCTGAATTGTAAACTTCGTTATTGTTGATGAACTTGTATGTATATACTAATTATTGTAATGTCAACTTACTAGATGAATACTTGTAAATATTGTAAAAAAAAGAATGTTGCAAACTTCGTTACATTTGATAAATTATATGTGTATACCAATTATTATGATGCAATGTAAGCACATTAATTGAATACTGGAAATCACTACTTGTAAATTTTACAAAATATTGCTGCAATAAAGTTTTTAATTAGCTGTAAACCGTGTCTGTTTTATTTCAGAATTGTTATTTTTTAGAATGTTTGTGAATTTTATTAATAGGTTAAAAGAAAAAAGGCAAAGAAGAAAATAAAATAAAATTGTTTTATTAAAAGGAAATATAATAGAAAGTAATTTGATGATTTAATTTGGGTACATGACACTTTGGTCCCGCCGCTTTGGTCCCGCCACTTTGGTTCCGCCGAATTGGTCCCGCCACTTTGGTCCCGAGGAAATTTTGGTCCCGCTGTTTTGGTCCTGCCGTTTTGGTCCCGCCGCTTTGGTCCCGCCATTTTGGTCCCGATATCAGGAATAATCAAAGTATTACCAAAAAAAAAAAGCAAAAATATTTTTTCATATTTCTAATTCTTGTTATTTGACTTGAAAACAAGGGGGTAGGAAAAGTCAAAATTATTATCATCATCGTTATTATTATTATTATTATTATTTTGCAACAGAAAGTTGTAATAACAAATAAATCTGAAAAAACGTCTAAAAATTTGAGATTTCGATTTTTTCTTTGTACGATAAAGGAAAAAGGACAGCAAATACATGAGGGAAGTTCGGTCAAAAGAGAACTTAGACGAATTTTTACAACTAGAGAGTTAAATAGCTACAGCCTTTGTTGAAAATGGTGTAACTATAGGACACATTGAACAGAAAATTTATTATTTCGGAGTGAATTTTGAATGATAAAAGGTATTATATATCAGCGAAGATCTAAGCATTGTTAATTTATCAAAGTCCTGAAAATTTTAGTTTAAATAAAATACAAGATTTGTAAAATAAAACTCTGTAATGCGGCTATTAAATATCACATTCAAATTGAGAGTGTTCGAATACAAAATTTATAGGAAATCGATGCTTTATCCAAGCATTCTCTAAATGTTAGAGTTTAATAATAAAAGAAGATACGAGGAACCTAAATAATGGTCTCAGGATTAGCTTTGTACAGATCCGCTGAACTTGAGTCATTTTCTTCTCTGTTAATCGGGATGCATTTGTCAAACACAGAAAATAGTTATATATCATACAGAATTGTAAAAGCATTATTCCTTCCTTATAATCCCTTACAATATTGTTAGAAAATTTCGATTAGAAACGCCCCCCCCCCCTCTTTTTTCTTTTTTTCCAAATGCGTTGAAACAAAACAGAGAAATTCCTTTTAATTGTCTGTTGGAGAAACAGGTGTGAAACGAATCCCAAAGTGCTTCAGAGATTTCGATGTGGCATTGTTTTTAGTCACAGAGTCATATCAGACAGATATATTTATTTATTGTTATTATTATTATTATTTAAAACATAAGATTAAACTAAAAAGATAAAATATTGGCATCAACATTTTCCAAACTTTGATGCTTTTAATGCGCACAATTGATTAAATATTGGACTACTTACATTTTTTCATTTTTAAAATAAAAGCATTGTAATTGAAAGAAAAGAAACTTATATACATATATACATGGTTAACACAATTAAATACCATGGACAAACAAACATGCTTTTTTATTATTATTATTATTATTATTATTATTAATATAACAAAGATTTTGAAATAAATTCCTCTTAGATTAATGATAAAAATTAAATCATAATCAAATCGAATGAAACGTATCTCTCTCCCCCGCCCCCTCTATCTCTCTCACACACAAACATATATATATATAGGGTAGGTGGTCCAGTGATTGGCATGCTCCAGTAATTGACATCTATCCCGAAATAATTTATAAATTAGAAAATCATAAAAAATTTAAAAGAATTTACCTATAAGATATTCCTTAATTGAAGATATTCTAAGAGCACTTCAATTTTCCCATATCAACAAATAGGCTATCATATTAAAAAAACTGATATATATTTTAAAAATAGCAAAAAATTAGCGGGACCAAAATGTCTCGGGACCAAAATTTCCAGGGACCAAAATTTCCTCGGGACCAAAACGGCAGGACCAAAATGGCGGGACCAAAATGGCGGGACCAAAGTGGCGGGACCAAAACGGCGGGACCAAAGTGTCCTGCTTCGATTTAATTTAAGCATTACTAACTTTAAAACTAACACTAAATACAAATTTTAAGAAAAGCACGATTATTACAAAATTAATTATTAAAAAGAAAAAAATGATTTTTTTTTTATAAATTTATGTTATTAAAAGACAAAGAAATGTATTAAAGGTAAAATTGATTTACAATTTTTTCTAAAGATTGTATATTCTAAGTATGAAAAGTAATTTCACGACTTAATTTTAATATTACAAACTTTTCTAACTAAACTTAAACGAAGGTTTTGAGAAAACATGATTATTTTTGTATTATACAAAAACTTTTAATAAGATAATACAATACCTAAAACCCTATGTTTAGTACTATAGAAGGTAAATTTCAAGCTTATATCTGTCGAAATGGTAGTAGTGAATGGGGATGATGCGTTCGATGTGCGCGTTAGCACATCAGCACATCAGCACATCACGCCTCTTACGCCTCTGCCGCAGAACCTTCATTATCTCACTACTATTGTTCTTTAGGGTACGGCGGTAATTCGCCTGATTTGAAGTTTTTTCCTATTTTCCATATTAAAGAAATTATGGGCAAATGAAAATTTCCACCCCCCACCCCCCCACCATTTCCACCCCCTTTGAGCTGGATACCCTATCTACGAACTCTATCGAGATTTTTACTGTCCTGACAACATAACCCGAGCTGCTTAAATTTAAATAAAAATTACTCCAGTTATCCTGTTCACAACTTAACATGGGAAAAAGCGTTATACATATGTATATAGGGGAGAGTGGGTTTGAATGGGACGCAGGATGAATGGGACAATAGCTAGATTTTTATGTTTTGCAAGCACCAGAAACTTGACATTTTTTCTGATATATGGTAGCACTGAGATTATTCATCAAGTGTAGTTTTAGAATTGTTCTATCCATAGAAGGGCAGAAAAAAATTACAGTGTCTTTTTCAGCTGGCAAAGTAAGTTTTTGCTGATTCAGTTAGGTAGTAGTTAAGACATTAACTAATTGCTTTAAGTTAATATAACTCTTATATGCTAAAAAGGCATAATCTTTTATTGTGTTTATGATATTCAAGAAAAATATTGACGATTGTTCTTTAAGACTATTTCCTGTTTTATATGATCTTGTGATGGTTGGGATGAATGGGACAATTTAAATGAGGATGAATGGGACATTCCCCACTATGTACTAATTTAAAATTTTACACAAGAATTATATTAAAACTTAAATTAGCCATATTGATTATCAGGATTATTAATTTTGTGGACTTAGGGGGGGAAAAAAAACTGAAATTAATTGTTCTGAATTTTGTTTATAATAATTATGATTAAAAAAATAACTTAGAATATTCAATGCAGCTTAAATCAATATTTAAAATAAATAAATAAATAAACTAATAATAATTTGATTGAAATCACAATTTCATTCAAGTTAATTAAATAAATCCTGGTGATTATTAATGTAATACAGAATAGAATGCTGATTTTCCCAATCAGTCGAAACAAAAATTTATCTGTACTCCATTGTAATGATTTAACTCGTTCTAGTGTCTTATTTATATATTTATTTTTAGATTGGGTCTTAATAGCTTAAATTACCAACGCCTAGAGCACTAGGAACTGTGCGAACCAAAGAACTCTTGAATTTTGATGTTGATTTGAGTCAATACTTCAGTTTATATCAATTTCAGTAAATTTATAGTATGTAATAAAATCACATAAACCAATTTAACTTAAAAAATCTGGTGTGAAACAACCACACGACTTCCATTACCCACTATTACACGTATCATAGGCATTTTTGAGAGATAATGTGATCAGAAAACATAAAAGTGACTTAAAGAGAAAATCGTTAGAGCCGTTTTTGAGATACCAATTTTTACAAAAAATCAATTATTGACCAGAAAACAATAATTACATACAAAAGGAAGGATATTTAAAAGTGAGTTAATAGGGCGAGTTTAAAAAAAAATCCGTACAGCCATTTTTAAAGGAACGCGCTCAGAAGACCTGAAATTGAGCTACTTATACAGGAAGCCTATCAATTTTCCAGAACTAACCAACTATATCATTCGAAAGGACATCTAATAGAGTGTTTATATAGCAAATTTGAAGAAAATCGCTAGAGCCGTTTTTGAGATACGGACTTACGGTCCCACTTCCGGTTTCCGATGCCCCACTTCCGGTTAAATTCAATTATTGACATGAAAACAAAAATTACATACAAAAGCATATTTAAAAGTGAGTTAAAATGTTAAAGGAACGCCTTTGCGAGGCCTGAAATTGAGCTATTTATACAGGACGCCTATCAATTTTCCTGAACTAACCAACTATATCATTCGAAAAGACATCTAATAGAGTGTTTATATAGCAAGTTTGAAGAAAATCGTTAGAGCCGTTTTTGAGATACGGACTTACGGTCCCACTTCCGGTTTTTCAATTTTCACCAAAATTTGGAAATTTCATCTGTACACCAGACGTATTTCAATTCTAAAGTTTCGTAGCTCTATCTTTATTAGTTTCTGAGCTATAACAGCCAGAAGATTCTCCACATACATACATACATACATACATACATACACACACACACATACATACACACTGACCAATTACCAAAAACCACTTTTTTGGACTCAGAGGACCTTAAAACGTGTAAATCAGGTGAAAACCCGATATCGAATTTTCAGACCGAATACAATACTTCCATTACCTACGGTAGTAGGGTAATAGAAGTAAAAATTTATTTACTTTCTATTTTATTTTATTTTCTTTGTTAATTCCAGTCATGTTCCATTCATCTCCATAGATGGGGATGAATGGGACAATACACATGCATGTAAAAAAAAAAAATTGTTATTAATTTAAAATGATAACTTTTTATTAAAGTTAGTATGCTTATATGTAACTGAGACATGTTAGAAAATTCTGAATTGCATATGGCCAACATTATCAATAAAAACATGAAAAATGTCCCATTCATCCGTACTCTCCCCTACCTATATATATATATATATATAAATAAACTTTTGAACGGAGGGTGGTTTTGGGTTCTAGAGGTCATGATCGGGAAGGATATGAAGAAAATTTCCGTATACTTTTGTCCCTATAATTATGAACATCTAAAAACGTGGGAAAAAAATATTTTGCATCATTTTTTATTATTTTTGTTTCATATTAAAAAAAAATTATAGCAGTTTTGGTTTTTAGAATACTATATATATTAAGTGCACTTAGTATAATCTTGTTCACAATTATTTTTACATTAGTTATTTGAAAACATAAAGTCAGTATACAGTCGGTAACAAAAGTATCCGAACACCAGCAAAAATTCCTATATAAAAGGTAGAGTTAATACTGTTTTGTTAAATAAATCTGTAGGATTTCAATGCATGTTTCCTCATATCATCTGTTAACTAGCGCACACCTGTCATAACGTCAGATGTGACGTAACTGTATTACGTAATCAACAGCGCATCTTCGCTTCTCTGAGAGAGAGAGGTTTATATGAGTCTGTACGAGAAAGCTTTGCTAAGCGTGCGGCAAGAATGCCAGCATTATGTTATTCTTCTTTTCTATATTATTAAATGTTGTGATTGTGTAAAAGACTCTGCTTTTCACTCTGTGGACCCATTTAAACCAACAATGGTTATGGGCCCAGAGACACGCATCTTACTGCGGACTTTTTAAAAATTTAAATTAACATTCGCTAAAACGAAAGTGCGACTTACTGTTAAGCCTAAGGGCTGAAATCGAAAGTATTTTTGATTCTATTTTTATAACGAAGCTATTATAGCTGATTAAATATGTCGCAAATATTAAATATAGAAAAGTTATCCAAAAACAATTTTGACACATGGAAGCTTCAGATAGAAGCTGTCTTAATCAAGAATGATCACTGGTCGTATGCTAACGGAACGAAAATTAAGCCCGATGAAGGCGCCGAAGGCGAAGAAAAATGGCTCGAAAATGACCTTAAAGCTAGAGCCGATTTAATTCTAGCAATTACCCCAAGTGAGTTGTGTCATATTAAACATTGTACCACCTCAAATGAAGTATGGAATAAATTAAAAGAAGTTTACGAATCGAGAGGACCGGCAAAGAAAGCCACCCTATTGAAGCAGCTACTCTTTAAGAAAATGACTGACAGTGAAAATATGTCCGATCACCTCAATATTTTCTTTGATATAGTGGACAAGCTAAAAGAAATGGACATTCAAGTAGCCGAAGATCTATTATCAATTTTGCTCTTATACAGTATTCCTGACAGCTACGAAAATTTTCGTTGCGCTATTGAAGCAAGAGATGAATTACCGCAGCCTGAAGCTCTGAAAATTAAAATGATGGAAGAATATGAGTCAAGAAAAAATAAAAAGCATCAAGAATCATCAAATGCGTATTTTACAACTCACAAGAAAAATCTTCCTAAAAAGAACAAAAGAGAAATCTTAAAGCCTGTGCAGAACAAGAACACGTATGGCGAAAGAAATTATGCAATCTTCAAATGCAATTACTGTTCAAAAGTGGGGCATAAAGCCTCAGAATGCCGAAAGAAGATCTCAGACAGAAAATTCACTTCATCGAATAAATACAAAGAAAGATCTTTTATGGTTGAAGATAGAACAGAGTTCACGATGGCAGCCAGTAACTCTTTCCAAGAACATTCCGAATGGTGTCTCGACAGTGGATTGACATCACATATGGCTCATGACAGGAATTTGTTTACACAATTCGAACCAAGAAGTGGCTTATCTATAAAATTAGCTGTAGATGAAACAGCGGAGATCACAGGTGTTGGAACAGTCAAATTAAAAGTTCCCGGTAATCACGGTGTAACCAATTTAAAGTTAACAAATGTTTTGTGCGTTCCAAAATTGAAATGCAATTTAATGTCTATGTCAAAAGCTACTGCAAACAACTGCCGAGTTATATTTACCGAAAAAGGTGCAAAAATTACGGAGCAGGACGGCTCTCTGATTATAAGTGCTACGAGAAAAGGTGATTTATATTTTTTTCAGCTGCAGGTGGATATCGCTGCAACAACTCAGGTAAGCAGCTTTCATAAATGGCATTTAAAATTAGGACATTTAAATGAAAAAGATTTAAAATTATTGAAATCTGAAAATATGATAAGAGATTTAAATTTTAATGAAAAAGATTTTTTAAAAGATTGTAAAGTATGCATTCAGTCTAAACAAACTGTGAAACCATTTTGTAAAGAAAACAAATTTCATAGTAAGGAATTATTAGAAGTAGTTTATTCTGATTTATGTGGCCCTATAAATGTTAAATCCCATGGCGGATCACTTTACTTTATTACTTTTTTGGATGATAAATCTCGTTACATTGAAGTAAATTTTCTAAAAACAAAACATGAAGCTAAGTTCGCGTTCCGGAGATATAAAGCGGCAGTCGAAAATCGATTAGGAAAAAAAATTAAAATACTGCATACTGATAATGGTTTGGAATATTGTGGCGAGGAATTCAATAAATATATTGAAGAATGCGGTATTAAACGCGAATATTCATCTCCGATGACGCCTCAGCAAAATTCTAGAATTGAAAGACAAAATCGTACATTATGCGAAATGGCGAGGTGTTTATTAATGCAATCAAACCTTCCAAATACATTCTGGGCTGAAGCAGTAAATTGCGCTGCATATATTAGAAACAGGTGTCCCACTAAAGGAATTAAAGAAAATAAAACACCTTTTGAGTTGTTTTTCGGTTATAAACCAACTGTTAATTATTTTAAAATTTTCGGACAGAAATGTTTTGTTCTAAATAAGAAAACAAAAGGGAAGTTTGAAGCTAGGTCACACGAACATATATTCGTTGGCTATTCAAATGAATCACGCGTTTACAGATTATGGAATAAGGATACCAGAAAAATTGTCATAAGTCGTGATGTTCGATTTATAGACGAATTTAAAACAAATGATTCAGCCACTACTGATCAATTAGAATTAATTTTTCCGTCTGAGAATAAATGCAATGATTGTAATATTAAAAATGAAATTCCTTTCCCTACTGAAAGCGAAAACATCCACAAGGGGGGAAACAACGGATCGATTTCCCATCCCCCTGAATTCAACGGAGAAAGTTTCTCTTTTTGGAAAGGGGGGGAAGCGAGCCACTCTCTTTCTGAAGGGGGGAACGTGGAAGATGTGAGTGGAGAGGAGGAGAGTGCTGACGGTAAATGTAAACAAGAGGAAGGGATTGACAAAAACAATCCTATTTTTAAATGTGGTCCCGGCAGACCTAAAAAAATTAAAAGTTGGAACTTTCAAAAGTCTTGTAAGGAATATATTACAGATACAAAATATAAAGATGAAACTTCTCAATTAGCTGATAACTCATTTAATGAAATTAATCCCGGCGTAATCGACGCGCTAAATGGAGATTAAGCTAAAAATTGGGAGAACGCGATGAAATTAGAATATGATTCTTTAGTTAAGCAAAACGCTTGGGAAATTGTAGATAGACCAAAAGATAAAAGGGTAATTGGGTGTAAATGGGTTTTAAAAACAAAATTCAAACCAGATGGTCAAATTGAAAAATTTAAGGCCAGATTGGTTGCCAAAGGGTGTTCACAGAAACAAGGTATAGATTTTGAGGAAAATTTTTCACCAGTAGCCAGATTAAGTTCTATAAGAACTGCAATCGCGTATGCTATTCAAAATGGTTTCACAGCATACCAGTTAGATTTCATTATGGCATATGTTAACGGTGATATACATGAAGAAATTTTTACAGAGCTTCCTGAATTTTTTGAAAATGATATACACGAAAATAAAGTGTGTTTATTAAAAAAATCTTTGTATGGTCTTAAGCAGTCAGGAAGACAGTGGTTTAAGAAATTAGATGAGAAATTGAGAAAAATGAAATTTAACCCTTTGAATTCCGACAAATGTGTCTATTACTCAAAATATCCTTTTGATGCTATTATAATCGTCTATGTCGACGATTTAATTTGTCTCACTAAAAGTGAAGAGCACTACTTTGATATAAGAAATAAATTAGCAGAATCTTTCAAAATGAAAGATATGGGCCTTCTGCATTATTGCTTAGGCATTGAATTTAATCAAGATAGGGACAGCTTCACTATAACACAAAAGAAATACATTGAAGATTTATTAAATAAATTTAATATGGAAGATTCTAGAGTGATAAATACACGTTTAGACAACAGTGTAAAATTAACTAAACAAATGTGTCCAAATACAGAAGAAGAGAAATCATACATGTCAAAAATTCCTTATAGACAATTAATTGGTTCTCTTATGTATCTGTCGGTTGCTACCAGACCAGATATCACCCATGCTGTAAATTATTTAAGTCAGTTTAATAACAATCCAGGAAAACCTCACTGGATAGCTGCTAAAAGAATACTAAGGTATCTCAATGGCACTAGAAATTTAGGAATTGTGTATTACAGAGATGATAAACCATTGACAGCATTTGTTGATGCCGATTGGGCATCGGATATAAATGATAGAAAATCATATACAGGATATGTCTTTAAATATGCCGGTGGACCTATTTCTTGGGAATCTAGAAAGCAGCGAACCGTTGCTCTATCCACAACAGAATCTGAATATATGTCTCTGTCCGAATCCTCAAAAGAGACAATTCATGTTAGAAATTTCTTAAAAGAATTGGATCCTGAAATTGTATCAAGTCCAACTGCAATCATGTGCGACAATCAGTTCGCACTGAGATTAGTAAAAAATACTGTTCATCACAATCGCTCTAAGCACATTGACATTCGTCATCATTTTGTGCGAGAAGTTTACAATAATAAACTAATAGACATTAAATATATTTCATCAGATGAACAACCTGTAGATATTTTAACAAAAAGTTTAAATGCATATAAACATGAAAAATGTTGTGATATGATAGGACTTAATACTCAGGACTGATGAACTTAAAAAAATATATTTAAACTGTGTTTTCATTAAGAAATTAACTGCTTATATTTTACGTATTTTATTTTATTATATTAACCATAATTATTTGCTTATAATTCTATTTCTTTACTAACACTTTTCTCATTTTAAGTAACTCTTGCATAAAAATAATTTTCTGTAATTTTTAATATGCTATTATAATGCATAAATATGTTTTATTTTCGAAACATTTATTGAATAAGGGGGAAATGTAGGATTTCAATGCATGTTTCCTCTTATCATTTGTTAACTAGCGCACACCTGTCATGACGTCAGATGTGACGTAACTGTATTACGTAATCAACAGCGCATCTTCGCTTCTCTGAGAGAGAGAGGTTTATATGAGTCTGTACGAGAAAGCTTTGCTAAGAGTGCGGCAAGAAATGCCAGCATTATGTTATTCTTCTTTTCTATATTATTAAATGTTGTGATTGTGTAAAAGACTCTGCTTTTCACTCTGTGGACCCATTTAAACCAACAAAATCCTTGTCTAATCATGTTCTTAGACTGACTGAGAACATGATTCGACAAGGATTTATTTAACAAAACAGTATTATCTCTACTTTTTTATATACGAATTTTTGCTAGTGTTCGGATACTTTTGTTACCGACTGTAAGATACAGTTGGTAACAAAAGTATCCGAACACTAGCAAAAATTCCTATGTAAAAGAAGTACACTTCATACGGTTTTGTTAAATAAATCCTTATCGAATCATGTACTTAGACTGACTAAGAACAGGATCCGACAATGAATTTATTTAACAAAACCGTATGAAGTGCACTTTTTTTCCATAGGAATTTTTGCTAGTGTTCGGACACTTTTGTTACCGACTGTACATTACATTAATCGAATCGAAAACATTAAATGTTTTCATATTACATTAATCGAAATGTAAAAACATTTTCACCTATATTTTATGTTCATTTACATTTTCAAAGACAGTATACATAATAGATACAGGGTGTTTCAAAACCCCACACACCCCTCCTAACTCGGAAATGAGTCGAAATTTTGAAAAATGGCGAAACATATATTTAATGAATTCGAGAGGGACCTCTTTTGGTGAAAAAATTTTGGACCCGGGGGGGGGGCGAGGCTAGAGGGCCGCTAGGGAGGGCAACTTTAAAATTTCAAATGGGAAGATATGTCTTTTGATACATCCTTGGAAACGTCTTTTCAAGACAATGAATTTGATATGAATAGTTTTGCGTTACGATGATTATTAAAGGAGTTACATGAGTTTTTAGACTTTTGAAATGTGGATTTTATACTTATGTATCCCTTTAATAATCACTGCAGGACAAAACTATTTATACTAAATTTATTGTCTTGAAGAGACGTTTCGCAGGGATGTATCACAAGACATACTTTGCCCCAAAACGTTTGGGTCTGTACAAGGGGGTGGTAGGAGTGCCTCTATGGAGGGCTACTTTAACATTTCAAGCAGGAAAGTATGTCTCTTAATACATCCCTGGAAACATCTCTTCAAGACTATGAATTTGATATAAATAGTTTTGTCCTGCCGGTCGCAAATTCCATCATTTTTGTGATCAGCGTACGCGAGCGTGTAGGCTTGTAGTCATCGTTTGAACTGTATGCTCAACGAGATAAATAAAGTAGAGTGACAAATGGTAACCCTGACATGGTCCTACACGAGTCATGTGATATGAATCAATTATGCGTTGTTTTCCTTGGTAACAGCTTATTTTCAACGAATTTCTATGGCAACGGTTTGGAGATTGCACTTGGCGAAAATCATAAACGCTAATGTTTTTGTTTATTTATGTACAGTTGGTAACAAAAGTGTCCGAACACTAGCGAAAATTCCTATGTGTAAAAAGTACACTTTATATGGTTTTGTTAAATAAATCCTTATCGAATCATGTTTTTAAACTGACTAAGAACAGGGTTCGACAAGGATTTATTTAACAAAACCGTATGAAGTGTACTTTTTATACATAGGAATTTTTGCTAGTGTTCGGACACTTTTGTTACCGACTGTAGTTTAATATTCTTTTCGTTATAAATCATTTTAGTTTTTATTTTACTTCTTTTTTATTTCGTGTGGACGAAATTTAACCGACAAAATATTTAAAAATAGTCGATAAATTACTATTTACTGTTAAATTTAGCTTTTTTAAAAAATTAACTTTTCTTTAAAAACACTTTTAAACTTTGTTGGGAAATGAAAAAAAAAAATTCTATTATTTATTTTAATGTGAAATATGTAAAAAATTATCTTAAAAACAATTTATTTCGGTTATAGGTAGGACTGGGCGATATATCGATACATTACAAAGCATCGATTTAAAGCATGCAATTTGAAATCGATAACGGAATCTTTCAGTTGGCGATATATCGCAACCGCCACGATTATCAGGAACTCAGCTTTGAAAGTATTGCGAGCGACCATACCGGTTTCCGTAAGCCCAACTTTTCGTCCCGTGCCGTGTCGTGATAGCCGGTAATCGTTGGTACGAAGAGGAGTGGATGACACTTTCATAAGGCATGCGTGATATTAGACATTGGTTCCATCTGAAATCGCTACTTACGGCTACGATCTGAATATTTGTTATCGCCTTTTATGATCATGATCTTGCTTCATTGGAAATCGATTATCAGCTGAGCAATAACGCATGCGTCATATCAAACACTAGCTGACCCGTCCGGCTTCGCACTGATGAACAAATTTTAGTTAAAGATGGATTGATATGTAAAAAATCAAGAAATATATCAGTTTATATGTTATAGTCAGGCAATATTATTAACTGGAAAGTCAAAATATAATTTTACAATTATTTTTTTTAATTAGTTGTTAAATGTTGGCAATTTTTACTTAATGCTATTTATTTATTTATTTATTTATTTCATAAAAAGAAACATTTCTTTACTCATGAATAAAAAATATTGAAAAATAAACCTATGACATGAAAATGTTTTTGATAAAATTGACGTCATAATAGCTTTAATTATTATTTATTTTTTCATTTCGCAAATATATTTAATTTTTTCATAATTGATTATTATTTTAATAATGTATATTAAAAGAGAAATCAATAATATGAAACAATATTCGTACAATATATACTATTACAGAATCTGGTGTGAAACAACCACACGACTTCCATTACCCACTATTACACGTAATATATACAATTTTTTGGAGATATTACTTGCATTTTTTGAGATTTTCGAGTAAGAGAAACTTGATACACGTATAAAGACACATACAACAGAGTTTGCATAGCAAATTAAAAAATAAGGGGGAAAAAATAGATAGTTATTTTTTTAAACACGAATTTCCGAGATGTAAAACTGAACTACCTAATCAGGATGACCGTTAATATTCCTGTAATAAGCACGTAATACTTGAGAAAGGTTATCTAAATTGGATTAAAGAAAAAATTTTCAAGAATACGTTAGAGCCGTTTTTGAGATACCAACTTTTACCAAAACTTAACATACTCAATTATTGACCTAAAAACAATAATTACATACAAAAGGATATTTAATAGGAAGTTAACATGGCGAGTTTGAAAAAAATCCGTACAGGCGTTTTTAAAAGAACGCACTTGCGAAGTCTGAAATTGAGCTGTTTATAGAGGACGCCTATCAATTTTCCTGAACTAAGCAACTTTTCAATCGAAAGGGCATCTAATATATTATTTATATAGCAACTTTGAAGAAAATCATTAGAGGTGTTTTTGAATATGGGCTTAGGGTCCCATTTCTGGTTTTCGATGACCCAATTCCGGTTTTTCAATTGTCACGAAAATTTGGAAAATTTATCTGTACACCAGACCTGAATCACTTGTGAAGTTTAGTAGTTCTATTTTTATTAGTTTTGGAGATATGACAGCCAGAAGATTACACACACACGTGCACATATACACACACACTGACCAATTGCCAAAACCTATATAATACTTCCACTACCTACGGTAGTAGGGTAATTGAAGTAAACACATACATCTCGTATTTACTACGATAATATACAGATTTTCGTATTACGCTTTCGATCGCCAAATACAAAAATCGCCAATGACGATAGATATCAAATCTATGCTTTGTTTTCAATTAAAATATTGAAAATTTTAATTAAAAATTTATTTTACCAAAATTTATTATAGCTTCTAGCACTTAGAGAGAGACAGTGTAACTTTTGATTATTGAAAGAAAAAAAAAAAAAGCAATCGGCTTTTTAGTTCTAGCGATCGTTCTCTACATATGCATATAAACCTTTCTTTTTTTACTTTCTTCTATATGTAATATAGAGAAAGTATTGGATTCGTAAAAATTTTCGACCTCGGGTTTTTGATGGATTTACACGTTTTGAGAGCTGTAGAACACGATTTGACCATTTTTAGAAAATGTCTGTCTGTCTGTCTGTCTGTCTGTCTGTCTGTCTGTGTGTGTGTGTGTGTGTGTGTGTGTGACAAAATTTTGTGGCAACTGTATCTCAAGAACTACTACACAGAATTTCATACAAATTGGTATGTAGTTGTACCTTGACATAAATTAGTGCCTATCAACTTTTGGTAAAAATTGTCTTACAGGTTGCGTTGCCATCCCGCTTTTTCTAAATTTTTAACATGGTAATATAGGACAAAATTTTGTATAAATGTGCATAAAGAGAATTATTTTTTAGTAATCATTATGAAATTTACAAGAATTATTTAAAATAGAGATAGTCAACTGGGAAAAAAATTTTGTATGCGTAGGAGCCTCGCCACCCCCCGTGGGGGGGAAGTCCCCCCTCGAGGGGAGAAAATTTTCAAGATGGGTATCTTTCGAAAGGTCTCGTCAATACCTTTAAAACGAATGGTTGAACTATAAATCTGTGATAATTTAAAACAAAGTTATCGATTTTTTTTACTTTTAACAAAAAAAAAAAACTTAGAAAAAAATCTTTTTTTTTTTTTTTTTTTTTTTTTTAAACGAAATTTAACTAGACTTGGTATTTAGTTGGCCCCTGACATAAACTGAGGCTGATTAGATTTGGGGATCAATCGCTCAACAGGTGGCGCTGTGATCGTATTTTTTCTAAATTTTTAACATGGCAGTATAGGAAAAAATTTCGTATAAATGTACATAATGAGAGTTATTCTTGACCTGTGATTGTGAAATTAATATGAATTATTGATAATAGTAGTAGTTAATTAGGGAAAAAATTTGGGGCATCGCTCCCCCGGGGGGTGTAAATTTTCAAGATCGGTATCTTTCGAAAGGTCTCGTCAATACCTTTAAAACGAATGGTTGAACTATAAATATGTGGTAATTTAAAACAAAGTTATCGATTTTTTTTACTTTTAACGAAAAAAAATGAAAAAAATCTTTTTTTTTTTTTTTTTTTTTTTTAAATATTGTTACTGCGTGAATTTGTATAGGAAAATATAGAAGAAAGTCTTGTGGTGGCCACAACATACTAGTTTATATTAGTATAGCTATAGAGCATAGGTATATTAAATAGGTTTCAAGTCAACATAATGTAACTCAAATAATTAAATGCTATTTACATTTCAGTAATGGCTGTATGCGCTATGTATATTGAGCTACTTGCCATAACTGTTAGTTGCTAAAAATAGTCGCCAAATAAATTTAAACATCTCAATACGCAAGCGAAGTATGACATCACTGACCGCCCGTGGATGCAAGAAAAAGATTTTCCATGTTAATCGCTCATTGGATTTTTTTTTTTTTTTTTTTTTTTTTTTTATTAAAATTCTAGAAGAATTATTTCCCGATTTTAATCCTCATATTTGGGTATAGATATGTATTAGTTATTGTATGCATGCGTTAGATTGAGTTATTTTGCTGTCAAATTGACAAAATTTTAATTTTAAATTTCAAAACTGTCACCCTTGGCGTTTTTTGTATTTGGCGATTAAAAACGTAATACGAAAATATACATGCCAGATGTATATTTTCGTAATATGTATTGTACGAAATATTGTTTCATATTATTCGTTACACTCTTAATGTAAGTTTTTAAAATAACCATGATTTTTGAAAGGAATTAAATTATATTCGCCAGATAATTTGGCGATATTTTTTTTTTCTGCCAAGGATGACGGATATCAAATCTATTCCGCTGCAACATATTAGTATATTATATCAGATACTTTATTTAGACATTTGAAAACAAATTTGACTTCAAATTATGATAGAATATTTATCCTTTCCCTTTTAATTAGTTTATTAGTTGGATGTTTATTGTGTAAATATCATCCTTTGAAATGAAATGTTTATGTTTTCAATCGAATATGGAAATTTGCCATTTTTTTTTCTAGAGTTTTGAAATTTAAAATTCCAATTTTATCAATTTTACAACAAAAACAATTTAATCTAACGGATGCACATGATAACTAATACATATCTATATCCAAATATGAGGATTAAAATGGGGAAATAATTTTCCTCGATCTTTATTATTTTTTTACAAAAAATCCAGTTCACTTTTTATATTATTGTTCGCGTGAAAATATATTTTATTATATGTCTAAAAATAAATTAATTCGTAAATCTTTTTGGCAACAATTATAAATTAAAATAAATAATATTATAAAATAGAATTTCTTATTTTATTTTATTTTATTTATTTATTTATTTTTAAATTCCAATTTCGTTTACACACATCAGTTTAAACCACGGAGTAATAAAGACTCCGTGGTTTAAACATTGATGCTTAGATATTATATCATATCATATCAAATTAAATTATTAGAAAAATAAACACTTTTAATTCTATAATGACGTCAGATTTAACGTGTAAGTTTAACAATTAAAAAAGCTTTATATGAATTTCAATTTAATGCACGTGCAAATATATTTCTTTTCTTTTCACGTCAAGATATTTTAAAAACGAAATGAATATGTAAATGTTTCTTTTATGTTGGCAGCAGCTAATTTTTTTAATATTTCATTATTTCCATTTCTATTACGGCTTCTATGGGGATTTTAATTAAATTGCTCAGATTTTAAACAAAAATTTATTTTATCAAAATTAAATATAGCCTATAACAATATGGCATACTGTAGCTTTCGGTCAGTGAAAGAAGTTTTTAAATCGGTTCAGTAGTTTCAGAGATTACCCTCCACAAACAAACAATTTTTTGCGCTTTATATAATGATATAGATTGATGACTGATATGACTGAGACATTGCAACTGCATGATATTCATTCGTCCCGATCTCTTTATTCTCTGCTACCTTAATGCTTTTAGTTTTATTAAGAAATAACTAAATAATTTCGTCATTTATTTACATCCATATTTGTTTTAAAAAAGAAAAGTCTTACATTCTGTTTTTTTTTTTTTAAAGAATTTAACTGTTATTTCTATTTAAATAATTTTTTTAAAGCTTTTTCATCAATTTATACTGAATTTGTTTTTAATATTTTAATAGTTATTTAATTTCTTTGAAATATTTTATTATTTCTGATCAATTTAGTGAAAATTTGGTGTTATTTATTTTTATAGTTTTATTTCGTTAAACAAACCGAAGTCATTTCTTTACTTAGGGAACTGATTATTTTCTACTGAGAATCTAATTTTAGAGGCGGGGGAAGGAAGTGCTAATCAGGGGCGTAGCGTGAAAATTTGATTGGGGGGGGGGAGACCCGATGTTTGGCGCCCTTCCGTATTCCTCATCTGAAAATGCCACCCACATACTTTCAAGAGTGTTGCCAACCGACGAGAGGGCCTGTGCCCCTCTCGTCGGTTAATACGTACCCCCCCCCCCTCTCCTTTGGGGCATTATTTCTAAAATCTGCCAAGGAAAAAAAAAAAAAAGGGGGCTGTTTTTTTTTTTTTTTTTTTCCTTTATTTAGTAGCTTTTTTTTTTATACTTCTTTGGAGCATTTAAACTATATTAATTAAAAACGAAGAGTAATCGGCAAGCAACGAAGTCAGTAAAGGTTTTTTCATGTATTTAGTTTAGTAATTCTTTGGAGCATTCTAAATTTTTTCAGCGAATCTATATATTAATACGCAGACATGAAATTCCTCTTACAATTTTAACCTATTCAATAAAAGGAAGGGCTTACAAGTAGTATCGTTCGAAAGATATGGTTAATGTGCTTTGCAGAAATAAATACATTTATATATATTCTCGTATGAGACTAAACAAAAGCATCTTTCTTAGGACAACCAGAGTATTGGTTTGAGATAAAGTAGAACAACTGAAAAAGATTTTTCCCCCTTTTCCAACAAGTTTAAAGATATTACATTATAATTCAGGTAAAACATAAAACATTCAAAATAAATTTTAAGAAATGAAAGTAGTAACTGTTCCTAAGGAAAGCAACTTTATAATACCTAATCTCACCGACAGCAGTGGCCCATGTTACTCTATGGGAAAGTTTGATTTCATGATTACTCATTACATAATGTATATTTAAATTCTGTTTTCACATTTAGAAAATTTACAATCGTTTATTTATTTTTAATGTAATTCTAAGTTCAAAAATCTGAATTTTCAATATGTGCATTTTTCTCTTTCTTTCTTTCTTTCTTTTTTTTTTTTTTTTTTTTTTTTTAACCGCAAAATGAAATATTAAAAATTTATCAATTTTTGGAAAATGAGTACGAAAAACATAAGCCTTACACATTTGTTCTGATCTGTCTAGTCTTTCGAAAGAAATTAATTACTTAAAATCTCTTGCTCTTTCTCGAGGCTATAATCACTCTATTATTAATAAAGCTTTATATAAATTCAAGAATCTAAACGTTTTGATACCAAATTGAACGATCACAGTCTCATTCCAGTTGTTTTACCTTTTTATTTATCACTTTCTTTTAAAACTTCTAAAATTCTCTCTCCGTTTGGTTTTAAAGTCATTTAGAAACCCGTCAACAAAATTAAATTAACTTCTCTTAAAGATCCCATTCCTACTGAAAACCGCTCTGGCATTTATTTAGTCTTATGTTCGTTGTGCAATTTAGTTTATATTGATCAAACAAGAAGGTGTTTGAAATATAGAATAAATGATCATCATCGAAATGTTCGTAATGAAGAGATCTCTAAATCTATTGCTTCCCACTGCTGGGCTCATGGTCATCGTTTTGATTTTTCTAAAACTAACATAATTTCATCTCCTGTCTTCTCTTCCCATTTGAATATCCATGAAGATTTTTACATATTTAAAAATTCGAAAAATCTTCTTAATGATATTTGTTCCACTTCATTCTTGTCTGATGCTATGAAATTACTCACATTAGTTCAATTTTCCTTTAATTTTGAAATTTTTAGATTTTGTTCCCTTTTTTAATCTAATTTACTTAGGTATTTATTTGTTTTCTTCTTTTATTTCATAATTATGTAGGGCTGACACTAGGCTAATTTGACATGGTGCCCTTTTAAACAGTTTTTAGCATCCTGTGGCCCTTTTTCAACATATTTTAGCTTCTGGCGGCCCTTTTAAAAGAAATTTTGGTATAAAGTAGCCTTTTCTAACATTTTAAATGTTTAGAGGCCTTTACATTCCCCCCCCCCGGCTTTTAAACTTTCTTAGCAGTAGTTCTTCAGCATTCCTGGAATAACAAATGCATACAGCCTATATATATATACAAGGAAAATTAGTAATTTACTTTTGTTACGTACAAAAATCATAACATAGAACACCGCAAATTATGCAAATAATGCCCCTTTTATTGAATTCCCCCAGGCGGCCCTTTTATTTTAGAGTCAGCACTATTCTCCTCACACCAGTATTTATGTTTACATTCATCTGTATATATTTTTGCTGCTCACTTAAAGCGATTTTGTGTGTTTCTGCTTTGACTGCAGTGCAGCACGTGCCTACTTTTTTCGCCTGACGAAGGATCGTGTGTTCTTTCGAACCGAAACAATTATTGCAAGTTTATTGAATTTTATGGTGTTTATTCAAAGTTTTGTAACTATTGCTTTTAAACGCCAGGTCTGTGGTGTTTTCTTATTATGAAATTAGGTATTGTTCACTCTTAAGGAAAAAGAAAATCAGTAATTTATTTATTATTATTATTTTACATATTTAAACCAATTAAAAAACGTTTTTCTTTTTTCCATATTGTGTGAAAAATATTTTAAGAAATGTAGTAGCCATTGCTAAGGAACGCGACAGAATTACCGCATGCCTTTATGTGGAAGAACAAACTAAAAAAGAGTACCATTGTCCAAAATTAAATCTTTTTTATACAGAAATTTATATCTTACTTAAGTGTTGGTGTCGGTGTTTGGGAAAAATTCCAAGTGACTGTTCTAGGGTCCTAGGCCTGAGGGGGAATGCCTTCTGTGGAGGTCTTTCTGTGGGATCCTAGCCCGTATTTACGCAAGTTTCGGAGAAAACCACGGAAAATTCCGAACGACTAGGCCGACAAGCGCGATTTGGGATCGTACCCGGCACCTCACGTCTACCTGCTTGACAGAAAGATTGTGGATTCAATAATCGAGCCAATTGAAGATTATCATGAAAGTCAGTCTCTGGTGCACATAAACTCTGTCGCAGCTGCAATATCCTTCATGCTCCGTGCAAATAATACCTCTGGAAGATACTGAAGCGGGGGAGCCCTCTTCCGTAGAAGATAAAAATTGTGATGGCTTGTCTTCGGATCGCCACTGGGGCGTTAATCCCAAACCGTCGCCAATTGCCCAATATGTGCCTATTAATGCGACGTTAAATCAGCTTCCTTGCGCTATTTCATGTCACGAAACACAAGTTGAATTCTATAGACTTATAAATATTTCAAAACCCGTAAGCGATGAAACTAAAATAAAAAATTTGCTTAAAGGATCACTTAGAATCAAAAATTGTTAGTGAGAAATCCTTATACCCAAATCAAACCTCATTTAATTTTGTTTTTATACAATAGCCATAACGTACAATAAACTGCTGTTTTTTTTTTTTTTTTTTTTTTTTTTTTTTTTTTTTAGCTAAGGTCTTGAAAAAACGTAATTTTAAATCCTTGGAGGTGAGAAAGCGATTGTGCATACTTACGAGTCAGTTGTAAGTATCTGAAACGGGAGAAGGGCGCCGCAGTCGCCTCAGAGCGTGAATTTGCTAAGGTCAGAATTTTCAAGGGTCGTTGCATGGTAAGCGAACATGCTGTTGTAGGTGCCTAAACAGGGAAGGGCGCTGCTCAGCTGGAGTTTGCTGCAAACTTATTCTTAAAGTGTCCTGAATACGATCAAAGTTTACAACAGTCTTTTGCATGGTAAGCGAACAGACTATTGTAAGTGTTTGAAATGGGAAATCATGCCATAGGCGCCCCCAAACAGGAATTTGTTATAATCAGATTTTTTTAAGGGTCGTGATAACGAAGAGAATTTTCAAGGATAGTTTGCACAGTAGGAAAATTAGTTGTTACACACGTTTAAAAAGGCTGTTTTAGGCGTCTAATTAGTTAAGAGGGCGCCACCTAACGGGAGTTTGCTACAGTCAGACATTTTAATGCGAACTTTTTTTGCTGGTCGGTGAACCAGTTGGTTGCCGAAGGAAGCTTCTGATGCATAAAAATCTTAAGTGTTTTTGGTAACTAACGATAATCAACAAAATTATGATCCACTTTCAAATGAACTTCAAGGCGTAAAACAGCGCCCCAGAAACATCATTATGCCTTTGAAGGTGCCTGAACAGGGAAGGGCGCCGTTCAGCTGGAGTTTGCTACTCTTAAAGGGTCCCGAATACGATTAGAATTTTCAACTGTCTTTTGTACGGTAAGCGAACAGGCTATTGTAAGTGAACAAAACGGGAACTCATGCCATAGGCGCCCCCAAACAGGAATTCGTTATAATCAGATTTTTTTAAGAGTCATGAATACAATGAGAATTTTCAAGGGTTGTTTGCACGATAGGAAAACAGGCTGTTTTAGGCGTCTAACTAGTTTAGAGGGCGCCGCAGGCGCCACCAAACGGGAGTTTGCTACAGTCAGACACAACTTTTTTGCTGGTCGGTGAACCAGTTGGTCAGCTTGTGATACATAAAACTCTTAAGTGTTTTTGTTAAATAACGATAATTAACAAAATTATGATCCACTTTCAAATGAACTTTAAGTCGCAAAACAGCGCCCCCAGAAACTTCAATATGCCGCCCTATTTTTTAAAACATTGGGGAGGGGGGCGACTCCCCCCCTCCCCCCCCTCAAGCTACGCCTCTGGTGCTAATAACCTTTATTTTAGAAATCTTAATATTCTACAGTATAATAAAATAATTTTTATTATTATTTTCATTTAATCGTTCACGTATTTATTTATTCTGAGTGTGTGTAAATTGAGTTTTCGTTGTCGTTTTCATTTTTTTTTTTTTTTTTTTTTTTTTTTTTTTTTTTTTTAAATTTTTTCTCTTTATAAAAGACGAAAATATATTGGGTTCCTGAGAATTTTCGATTACTCATTTTCAGGTGTCCTAACGCTGGATTCGACCATTTTTAGGAAACGTCATGGTAAGGTTTATATATCACAGTTTCTATAGTGTATCAATGCACAAAACTTGATATGAATGAGAGTTGTGACGAAAAGCTATGTTTATTCAATTAGTGTGCATATTGGCTGAGAAATGATGCTCTTATGTTGCAATGTAATCCTGTTTACAGGAAAGCAATATATAAACTTCTATGATATAGAAATGCACCAAACTTAGAACGTAAAATGGATATTTTCAATAACTATGCTATGATATTTTGTCAATTTTCAGCGGTGGCCGAGAAAGAAAACCTGAAAATCACTAATTGGTGCTCCCTACGTCCTTACATAGAAATTATATCTATTCATTTAAACTGTTTCTTATTCTCGAATTATTTGTTTCATATCGCAGGTAAAATTCATTTTTTCTCAATACATTGTTGCTTTTTTTTTTTTTCTTTTTGAGTCATCTTTTTTCAGTTACTTTATTCAGCTCACCAAACCAAGAATAAAAATTTATTTTCTTTATTCTAGTAGTCATGACGTAAATTTCAATGTTATCTCGGAGAAACTTGTGCTTTTTTTATTAAGAAGATTTTACAAAAGTTTATTGTGTTAATTATGTATTTAAATTTTTTTTTAAATAAAATGCTGAGATAGTTAAATGTGTTTAAATGATATAATACTGCTAAGTAAAAACACAGTAATATATGGATTAAGTCTGTGCATACATGTGTTTCCATTATCTGTTTTTCTGTATTCGTGTTGATATGGTAGTGCATTAATAAGCAATTGCACATATAAAAGAAGTTAGTGTATTCTGTATATTTTATAATATAATGGGTGTGTCCCATTCAATTGAAGCCTTTTTTTTTATATCCAAAACTGACATTTAAATTATCTTTTTGAAAAGGATTCGATAATATTTAAATCTAATATCGTGATACATCGCGATTTTGCCTTGTCAATATATCGTGATATTGAAATAGTGACATCGCCCACTCCTAGTTATAGGACTGTCGTGTTACCCCAAAATAATGATAATTTGCCGAACTGAAATTTTAAATGCCAAAATAGCGATATAAAGGGCCAAACATAGTAATCTATAGGTTCATATCATGTGATTCATGTTGAACCCACTGAACTGAAGAACAACTGTAGCAAATAGTTCCAATATCTTTACATAGTGTTCGTGCATGCCAGTTTTTCTGCAATAGTTTGCCGTACAAAGTCAAACTTTGTACGGCAGGCAACATTTGTCGGGTCGTTTATTACTATTATACTCTTTAAAGAATTAAAATTTAAAATTGTAATATCATGTTCTGCATATGGTCGTCCGACAAACAATCTTTACACAATTTTACTTTCTGCCATACAACGCTCGGAAGACAAACCTTCCAAAAACGGCACGCGAAAACCGGTTTAGCATTTCCTCCAGTTTTTCTTCAGCTCAGTGGTTGAACTACAGAAAGCTAATCCTTTATCCATAGATATAGTAATAGACATACAGTCGGCAGCAAAAGTATCCGAGCACTAACAATAATCCCTGTCTAAAAAGAGTACACTTAATAGTATTTCTTTGTTAAATAAATCCTTGTCGAGTCATGTTCTTAGTCAGTCCAAGAACATGATTCGACAAGGATTTATTTAAAAAAACAGTTTTAAGTGTACTTTTTCGGTATTGGAATTATTAGTTATTGCTCTGATACTTTTGCTGCCGACTGTAGATTGATCATTGAGGGGTAAAAATGATTTCTTTTTACTCGGAAAAAGACAGCCATTTTACTCTCTTATGGATATGTTTCTCCGAGTGAATGTACACGGGAATACACACAGATAATTTAGCAAATGCCATTTATGTACTTAAAGAGAATGAAAAACTCCAGATACCCAATTTTCTTTTCTTTTCGTTTTCCTTTCCTTTCCTCTTTTTTTTTACTATACTCATGTCTGTACAAAACTGATTTTCTTTCTTTAGGCATTTATTATTATACTTGTTTGAGATAAAAAATCGTTTGCATTCATCATGGAAAATAATTTTAGTAAATTGTAATTTAATAAATTATTTGTATTGCGTAAATTTGTATAGCATTGTACATAGAAGAAAGTCTTGTGGCGGCCATAACATACTAGTTATATATTAAAACTTCAACGGCTGCTAATTATATTTAAAAGAATTTTCAGAATTCAATATTACTTCTGACAATAAAAATTATATTTTTCATAAATTACTTGAATCTAACTTATTTATGAAAACTTATCCCATTTCTTTTCGTATATTTATTAGAACACTTAAAAGCACGCAATATTTCGGCATTTTCAAAATTCATACATTCTATTCCATTACTATTTTCGATTTTATACTCTCTTATGGCTGATGCCAAAAAACTTTTTCGACATCACTTCTCTTTACGTCTAAAGGTTCTATTTCTTTGAATCAACCACTCAACCTCAATCAATAATGACGTACTTGTGACGAAAATTTTGCAGCCAATCAGAATTGTAGTAAATTTTGGCTCGATGCAAATTCTAGATGGTGATGTTGTTGTTTTCACGATTTGTTTGAATTGAAAATTGAATGTATGGTCTATGGTGGAATAATGGAATCATTAAACATGTTTTCTTTTAATAGCAACAAACTATTTATTTTCGTTTTATATTGTTCTGTATTCTTGTCATACGTATTATCCGGTCCTATACCTGATTCGCCATATACCAAATTTATCCAGTATTTAATAGATGAAAAATGTACTATGCCAAAAGAATTAAAACATCCATTTCCAGAAACATCTGATTCACCACCTTTTAGTTATTTATACACTCCTCTAAGTGAATGCCAGACACCTGATGCAGGAAAAGAGTTTGATGAAGCTAATGTGTTATGCACAGAAATATTTGACGTATTAAAAAATATTACCTGTGTAAAATATAATCAATCGCTTCCTATAATTAAAAATGATCATTTGTCCGAAAACGTTTGCCACGATTTTGGAAATTTGAAAGATATTCTTCCTAAGAAAGATAACTATTTGTCTGGAAGACTTACGGATAGTCTTACTTGTAAATTTTTATGTTCAGCTGAAAAATATGAAGAATTGTGCAAAACCCTTTATTGGAGTTACGATTCTTTACTGAAAATTAAAAGTAAGTTAAATTTCTAAAAAAATTTATCTCTTATTGATTTATATTGTATTCTTTATTTAATATTCTCTAACTTGTACTCTTTTGCGTTTTTATTCTGATGTTTCCTTCTGCTATGAATATGATTAATATAAATTATTTATGTGAACGTTCGTTACATTTTCTTATTCATTTATTTGTTTTTGGAATTTTATTATAATTTTAATTCATCTTTAATTAAAATTACTCGTATTCTAGGTTTTATTCACATTAAATAAATCTGAACTTTTCCATTAGCTAGGTGCAAGTGATTTCTTGGCGACTCTTAGTTAATAAAGGACACACAAAATAAAGACACGTTTAATAGTAACATTTTTAATAGTAAAATAAGCACACACACACACAGAAAAAAAAGGTCACTTCATTATGGGGAAGGCCAAAATCTTTTTATATCTTCCAGAATTTTTGTTTGAAAGGGATCATTTGTTAATTTGCCTTCTCTTCATAAATTTAGCAAGGTATTATTTGAAATGCTGCTGCGCTGTTCTCCAGTTTTATTTTTAGTACGACAGGTCTATTTCTTTCAATCTGGCATTTTGCATCATTACTAATTTATAGTGTTCCACTTCGAAAATGCCTGCCAGTATTCAATTTTACCATTTAATTTCTTACTCTGTCTTAAAATATTTTGTGAAATCCGTAAAAACTTTTATATAGTTTTTTTTTTCACTTCCCGTCGATGAAGATCGACAGAGCCAATGGGTCTCGGCTGAATATTTCCTGATTATTTAGACTAGTGTTTTCATATATTATATATATATATATGTACAGAACAACTATAGTATTTCCCCACAGCTGAATTTGGCGATTATAGCTAAATTATAAATCTAAAAATCATAAATGATAAAATCATAAGCTAAATTATAAATCATAAAATCATAAGCTAAATTATAAATCATAAAATCATAAATCCAAAATAAATAGCATGCAGGTTGCCATATTATATCGCAAACAGTCCAGAAAGGCATTGTTATCGTTCAAATCGGCGCCAAAGAAAAATCGCCAAATTCAGCTGTGGGGAAATACTATAGTTGTACCATATATACATATATGTTAATCATTTTTATTTTTATTTTTTGGTTTCTCCATTTCACACTTCTTCACAGACAGTCGATCTTTTGGGTGTGTACGGCATTTTCTCAGTCGACAGAATTGTACTTGTGGCTTATGGTAAACTTTAAAATGGTGGAAACCTTCCTCTTTCAAGTTTTGTGGTGCTGTAGCTTTTTCAAGAATCAGAATAAATTGTAGATCCTTCTTTGTTATTTTCCCTGATGACTTCTAAAAATATACTATGGGCTTAATTTGGTACCAGAATCAGAAAACATTCATGTGTCTCTCGGCTCGGCAGATACCACCAAATATTCATTGTTGGGGGAGAATGCATTCCACATTGTTTTTTTGTCTTGAAAACTAGAGTTGCACCGAATAGTGTTTTTTTTTTTTTTTTTTTTTTTTTTTTTTGCCGAATACCTAATATTTGTTCAAAGTTTTGGCCAAATACTTAAATTTAAGTTTAAGTATTTTTTCACACCTAGAATAGCTTAATAATTTTTAACTTTATTGCATATAAAAAAGTATAAAATGTGCATTAAAAAAATATCAGCAAAAAATCTAAGTATTTAAAAAAATAATAAGAAGAAGAAATTACTTTTTTCTTAAAATTTATAGCCTCATAGGTAATGCATGATCAGTCTTACAAAAATGAGAGCTTCTGTTCATACATCAAGATTTTAATTTTACAGCTCAATTTTTTTTTAATGATTATCATACTTTTCATCTGTGTTTTTAATAATCATTTCCTACAATAGACATTTTCAAAATAAAAATTTCGCCACTTTTTGTTTTGGTAAACAGTTTTACTTTCTCCTGTATACATAAAAAGAAAGTATTGAATTTGCAAAAATTTTCAACTTCGATTTTCGATGGGTTTGAACTTTTTTAAATATCCTAAACATGATTTGATTATTTTTTTAAAATGTTTGTATGTCTCTGTGTGTGTATTAGCAAAATTTTTTGAACACTGTACCTCACAAAAAATGTGTGGGATTTCACGGAACTTTATATGGTTGGATGCCCAGTGGCAGAAACACGGCGGCATAGTCGCGGACACAGAAAAACTGCTTGCGGACAGTTTTTATAGCTGCATTATTAAAAAAAAAATTGCAACTTTCCAATAATTTTTGTCTGCAGTCATAAAAAAAAATTGTCTACAATTCACGGACATTTTTCGCTTGCGACAATGTGCTACCTGGTAGGAACTCTGGAGCCCCCCCTATAGGTGCCTTTGTAGGAACACACAAAACAGTGCTTAACAACGGCGACCTAGGGAGCCTAGATCTCCCTTGGTAGGCAGTGTTATGCTTGTATTCTTTTCTCCAATTTCTCCTGTTACTGAGATTATACGGGAACGTATGCATACCGGATCCTTCACGTTCATTCCCGTTTTCTCTTCCCCCCACCTCCAAGATTGCCATTTTCACCCCTGATTACACGCAAATTTTGCTGACAGATTATGAAATTTTAAAAGCCTGTCGCCGACAGCTAAAAAACTTTCTGCCACTTGGGTTGAATCTCTATATAATTTGGTGTTGATTAAATTTTTGTGTACAACACCTTACAGTACTATTATAATTCCCATTTATTTAAAAGTATATTTCTGTTTTTATAGTGTAAGTATGCATTAAACTTCATATCTGAGATGGTTATTATTAAAAAAAAAAATGGTGTATACATTGGCTTACAATTGGTGCTCTTAAGCTGCAATTTTCCCTATTTAAGGAAGGCAATAACTTAATTTCTATAGTGTACAAGCTCATCAATATAAGATGGCTAATATGAGCTACAGCGAATCAGTTTAAATTCTTATTAACTGATAGGTGACCCTGTTATGCAGCCCTTTCTATGTTTTGGATTTTAGGCAGTTTTCCGACCAGTTGTTATATTATAACTATGCAATAGGAAGTTTTGTGGTGACCACAGCATACTAGTTACTTTCTCTTGCACATATAATGGTAGAGTAAGTAGTCGAATTTAAGATTTTGATATGATTACACACATTTGAGTTCTTCCGAATATGTTATTCAAGTAAGAGATTGTATTTTATATTAAACAAATAATTAATCTTGAATAGGAGTATTGAGAAGAAACTATTTATGTCTCTCTACTCAACAGTTTAAAAAATAAATAAATAAAGATGCAAATACATTACCATAAAACATATGTATACAAATGCTATCATTATTTTATCTTATTGTTATTATTATTATTATTATTATTTAAGTAATCCACAATCGTTTTCTGCTTTATTTTGTTTTATTATAGATGGTTTGTTTTTCATTTCCTACAACTTATAAATCAACAAAAATTTAACACATGGTATAATTCCCATTTCACACTGTCATTTTAGTTATATATCGATAAATCAGCTTCCTCCAGTTGCAGGGTTGGGTTTCTGACGTCAAAAAGTGGTTTTTGACATGACAAAGGTTTAAACCGTCAAAAACCTGTCATAAACCTCTACCGTCTGTCAAAATTCAACATCTATAAATAAGCTAGAATCTGGTTAGAAATAGGATTTATAATAATATTTGCCATATACAAGTGAATATCTAAATGTTATGCTTTTTATAAATTAACAAATCTGAAAACAATTTGTAGATAATTTATAAAAAATTAGGTAAATACACTGGTTTATAATCTAAGAAATATATACAAAGTATGCATAGATATATTTTGTATGTTTATGTTTATTTATATTAATATTTATGAAATTCTAAAATTCCAAAGTTACTTAGGAATTTTCACATACGCCATGAAAACACAGGAATACTGGATTTTTTTTTTTTTTTTTTTTTTCTTTAAGTAAAACATAATATATGTGGGCAGTAAATTAATATGAATTTGAAAATAATTATATTTATAATCTACATTTATTATACTTATCATTTATTAATGAATTTTTATCTGTTTATTATTATTATTGATTGTATAAATATTTGTACCTGTTTATAGCTTGGACTATTGGTGTTTTGGGAGTAAGGCTGATTAACTATACTAGTGTCTTAGGCCTAAGGGGTATTGCCCTCTGTGTGGGTCAGTCTACAGGGTCCTAGTCCGTATTTATACAAGTTTCGGAGAAAAACATGACAAACTGAATGGCTAGGCCAATGAACGCGCCTTGAAATCGAACCCGACACCTCACGTCTACCAGCTTTGAGCATAGTACCACTTGGCCGCTGGTGGGCCCTACAGCTTTAACTAATAATTTTTTTTTAAATCTGTACGGGTAAATATTAAATTTATTACAATTTATGCATATCCAGAAAGCATTCATATTTCTCGTGTCTCACAGTAATTATAAGAATTTCAGACACAATTCAAGCTTGTTTAACATTCAGAATTATTGCTTTTTCTTAAAAACTTGCAATATCAGCAGTCTTTAAAAAAAAAAAAAGTTATATTTTTCTATAAAATATTTAAATACAAAATATTAGGCTATGCAATTTTATTTTACTGGTTAAATACATAATACTAAAAGCACAATACTAAAAAAATTGAACTCTACAATGTTGTATTGCAAATAAAATGATTTGTCAATCAAAATGATCTATCAATGATATATGAATCATAAATTTTTAGAAGTTTAAAGTTCTGTATATTAATCAAAATGTTGTAATAATGTTTCTCCAAAAACATTAATATGTTTACCTTTTAAAACATATTTATAAATAATATCTTATTGAAAACAACTATATTTTTAAAGTATCACATAACTAAGTTTAACATGTGCTGTAATTAAGCATAGTTATAAATAAATTTCTTAATAATATATAGAAGTATCACAGCATATTTCGAATGAGCATAGAAATAATTCATAATAAAATTTTAAAAGCCTAAAGTTTTGTTTTTTATATTAATCAAAATGTTGTAACAATGTGTTTTTCAAACAACATCAATCTATTTACTTTTCAAAAAATCTTTATAAACTATATTTTATTAAGCTAAGTTATTATACGACAATTAAATTATAAATATAGGTTTTTGACATTTTTGACAAGGTGGTTTTTGACATGACGGTTTTAACCATGGTTTAAACCGTCAAAAACTGTCACGTGTCAAAAACCTGCCAACCCTGTCCAGTTGCAATGATGCATCATTTTATTGTTCTAGAGGAGACAATAAAGAATATTATTTGGCTTGATAGAATACATCTTCTAAATGTTTTTATTTAATATTAGTTTTATTAATTAAATCACAAGTACTTCTGTCATATATGCTGTGTATATCAGTATAAATGGAGGAAAATTCAATATTTCGTTAACATAAAAGTGAGAATTGAAATTTATTGCAAATATAGAAAAAAGTGCCGGTATCTAAAAAAAATTGTAAATTGCAAATTGCGAGAACACAAAAGCGAGGTTATGCTGTATTTCTTTTATTTGTGTATATTAAAGATAGTCAATAAAGATTTATAGAAGTTTCTTTGTAATTTTTAAACAATTTCTACAAAAGATCCGTATTAGATCTGCATACTTGCCAATTTTTCCTATTTTCCCGGAATACTTCTGGTTTTTTAACGTATCTTCCGGTTTTCCGGACAGATGATGAAATCTTCCGTTTTTAAAAAAGTGGCAGATATCGTTCGTTTTAAAAAGAAAACCCAAATGTTCTATGAAAACTCCAGATTCCCAATCTTTCTCCATCCATAACATAAATATCAATATTAATTTCAAATTTGCTTTATGAGATTCTAGAACATGTAAAGAAATAGAATTGTTAAATATTTCTTGCCGATGTAATCATTTTTTGCCCCCCCCCCCCCCCCCATTCATTTATCTCCAACTAGTGATCAGCAATCAAATGTTCTGCAGAAGTCTTTTGTTTCCTAATCTTTATCCATCTCCAACATAAATGATAATATTAACTTAAAACTTCTTTCATTAGATTCTAGAAGTAGAGTTGAAAGAGTTTAATATTTCTTACTCTGTAATTATTTTTGTATCCCCCCCCCCTCCCTCCCCTGTTCCCCGGATTGTGATCAATGTTCAATTCTAGAAACAATAAAGCAATTGAAGTGCTCAATATTTCTCATGTGTGTAATTATTTTTAGATCTTTATTGCTGAATTTAATGAATCTGTTTATTTTTCCTCAATTAAATTAAATATTTGTATATCATATTTATACCAAATGTGTAAACATGGGAAAAAAATGAAGAATAATTTTTTCAGGTTGGAAAATTTTTTCCAAATCAATTTAAGAAAATTAATACTCAGTTGGTTTATGCACGTTTGAAACTGATAATTAGCTACTGCTACTTTTTTTTTTATATGTATGATTAATGCACATACACAAAAATCATATTCTATTTATAAAAAATTAGTTATACTTTAACTTAACTAAGTTTTTTGTCTATTGTTAAATAAATTTCTTATTGATTCTGTTTTGTAGATATCTATATGTTGAAGAGGAATAACTTCATTTAAAACTTTTATATATTTAATATAATCAATCTATAGTAAAACGTTTTTATAAATTGCTTCTAAATATTAAAATTGAAAACTGTATTGTTTATTATGTCAAAAAAAAAAAAAAAAAAAAAAAATTCCCTTTTTACTTTCTTCTATATGTAATATAGAGAAAGTATTGGATTCGCGAAAATTTTCGAAGTCCATTTTTTGATGGATTTACATGTTTTGGGATATGGAGAACACGAATTAATAGTTTTTAAAAAATGTCTGTCTGTCTGTCTGTCTGTCTGTATCATTTTTTTGTGGACGCTGTATCTCACGAACCAATGAATGAAACTTAACCAAACTTGGTATTTAGTTGCACCCTGACATAAACTGGTGCTGATTAGATTTTGGGATCAATCGCTCAATAGGTGGCGTTGTGATCGCATTTTATGCAAATTTTTAACATGGCAGCATAGGACAAAATTCCGTATAAATGGGCATAAAGAGAGTTATTTTACACTTGTGATTGTAAAATTAATAGGATTTATTGATAATAGTAGTAGTTAGCTAGGAAAAAAATTTTGTGCATGGGGGGGCATCGGTTCCCCCCCTGGGGGGGAAAATCCCCCCCCGGGGAAGTAAATTTTCAAGATGGGTATCTTTCGAAAGGTCTCGTTGATAATAGTAGTAGTTAACTTGGAAAAAATTTTTGTGCATGTGGGGGCATCGGTTGCCCCCCCACCGGGGGGGGAAGTTCCCACCCGGGGGGGGAAAATTTCAAGATGGGTATCTTTCGAAAGATCTCGTCAATACCTTTAAAACGAATGGTTGAACGATAAATCTGTGATAATTTAAACCAAAGTTATCGATTTTTTTTACTTTTAACAAAAAAAAACTTAGAAAAATATCGCAATTTTTTTTTTTTTTTTTTTTTAACGAAATTTAACCAAACTTGGTATTTAGTTGGTCCCCGACATAAACTGGTGCTGATTATGTTTGGGGATCAATAGCTCAACAGGTGGCGCTGTGATAGCATTTTATCTAAATTTTTAACATGGCAGCATAGGACAAAAATTAGTATAAATGTGCATAATTAGAGTTGTTTTAAACTTGTGATTGTAAAATTAATATGAATTATTGATAATAGTAGTATGTAACTAGGAAAAAAATTTTCTGCATGGGGGGGCATCGCTTCCCCCCCCTAGGGGAAAAATACCCCCCCAGGGGGGGGTAAATTTTCACATTGGGTATCTTTCGAAAGATCAGGTTGATAATAGTAGTAGTTAACTAGGAAAAAATTTTTGTGCATGTGGGGGCATCGGTTGCCCCCCCACCGGGGGGGGAAGTTCCCACCCGGGGGGGCAAAATTTCAAGATGGGTATCTTTCGAAAGATCTCGTCAATACCTTTAAAACGAATGGTTGAACGATAAATCTGTGATAATTTAAACCAAAGTTATCGATTTTTTTTACTTTTAACAAAAAAAAACTTAGAAAAATATCGCAATTTTTTTTTTTTTTTTTTTAACGAAATTTAACCAAACTTGGTATTTAGTTGGTCCCCGACATAAACTGGTGCTGATTATGTTTGGGGATCAATAGCTCAACAGGTGGCGCTGTGATAGCATTTTATCTAAATTTTTAACATGGCAGCATAGGACAAAAATTCGTATAAATGTGCATAATTAGAGTTGTTTTAAACTTGTGATTGTAAAATTAATATGAATTATTGATAATAGTAGTATGTAACTAGGAAAAAAAATTTCTGCATGGGGGGGCATCGCTTCCCCCCCTGGGGGGGAAGTACCCCCCCGGGGGGGATAAATTTTCAAGATGGGTATCTTTCGAAAGGTCTCGTCAATACCTTTAAAACGAATGGTTGAACTATAAATCTGTGATAATTTAAAACAAAGTTATCGATTTTTTTCACTTTTAACAAAAAAAAAAAAAAAAAAAAAAACTTAGAAAAAAAAAAAAATCTTACTTTTTTTTTTTTTTTTTAATATTGTTACTGATTGAATATGTATAGGTAAATATAGAAGAAAGTCTTGTGGTGGCCACAACATACTAGTTTATGAAATCTTCTGGTTTTTCAACAAAAATCTTCCCTTTTTTTTATTAAAATTGGTTGGCAAGTCTGGATCCGTTGAAGAAAAAGAAGGATCCAGATTCAGATATTTTTTTCTCGATTATACAGATCTGAATCTTTTATCTCTGGCAGATATCTACGGATATGTATACAGAGCTCTGGCACATGTCGAATATATATATGTATATATATTTTCTTTTTGTGCGTGTTTAAAAAATATGCTCATTCCAATATTGTGAGGTCATTAAATTTATCTGTCTGACTTTTGTATTTTTTTCCCCTCGCCAAACACATACTTTTGATTTATTTATTTAAATTTTATTTCTGATTGCTTGTAAAAAAAATGCAGACGTACATGTTTGTAAAATCCTACTGCAAATATGCAGCAAATTTGAATAATAATATTAGTATTAGCTATTTTCTCTATTAACTGTTAGATTCGCTCTGTGTTACCATGTTATATAATAAAATAGGAATTAAATAAACTATTAAAAATTTTAATTGAAATCTCTCTTATGTAAAAACAAAATGTTATTTTTTCAAATCTTTTGAAAAAATGAATTCTAGAGCAAGAGAAATGGACGTGCAGACGATTAAAATATAGAATTTAAGTAAATGGATCAACAGGGGGAGAAATGTCAAATAGACAATTTGAATGACGCCACAATATTGGAAAAAATGCACTTCCCCTAAGGACTAAAGCCGACAAAATGTTAAAAGATATCAAATTTTTCCCCTTTGACAAACAAAACGTATTGTAATGGCGCCATCAATGCCATTTCTCATATAGATAATTATAACTTACCGATAGACAATGAGTTGCAATATATATATATTATTGTCAGTGGAACATTGTCCTTCGTGTTGTGGACTTCATAGAAGTATCTCATGACCATCCACAGGGATATGTTCCAGACCCTTGCCAATCACCCATTGTGCAGTACTAGTGGGACATTAAACTCAACCAAGCAACTAGAAGTACTGTCGGCAGCAAAAGTATCCGAGCACTAGTAAAAATTCCTATATAAAAAAAGTACGCTTAATACAGTTTTGTTAAATAAATCCTTGTCGAATCCTGTTCTTAGTCAGTCTAAGAACATGATTCAACAAGGATTTATTTAACAAAATACAGTATGTGGGATGCAGTCAACAGCAAATGTGTCCGAGCAGTAGCAAAAATTCCTGTATAAAAAAGTACACTTAATACTGAACTATTATGTGTACTCTTTATATAGGAATTTTTGCTAGTGCTCAGATACTTTTGCTGCCGACTTCATCCCACATACTGTATTTTGCTCCTTACCCAATGTTTTTTTTTGTTTTTTTTTTTGGGGGGGGGGGAAAGGGAAGGGGGGTCTAAAATTTAAACTGAATCAATAGTTTGTGATGTATGTTTGAAGAAATTAATCATGCCCTTAACTAAAGGGCAAAACTGGGAAAATTCATTAGTGGCCAGTGGCCGGTACTGTCAGTTTCATTAGTAGCCACTTTTTTAAGTTAGTGGCCACTTTTCACATGATAAAACTATTTCTTTCAGACTGCAAAAAGCATTGTCACCATTTTGCGGTATAATTACACAAGAAAAATATGAAAATAAGAAATACATATAATAATAAAATTAACACAGGGACACTGAAATTGTAATTTGTAATTACGCTCTTTTTAAAAATCCTAAATTGCACATCCTAAATTAAAATCTGCTTAGGGCTGTAATAATAACAGCAAAAGTTTTTATCTTTCGTAATACTTTTTTTTTTTTTTTTTCAATTTATTTAAGTGAAATAAGCTGTTATCATTCACAGTTCACGTTGATATTTTCTAGTAAATGAATCAGCTGATTCATCATAATTACAACCTTTTACATGGTCATGTGTAAATACAGTTAACAGTTTTATTATTTTTTCTTATTTCTAAAGACACACTTTTTTAAATGATTTTATTTCAATAGAGTTAAAAAATTTTTTCTTAAAAAGTATAGATATGGATACTTAGCTGTTTCATTAAAAATAATTTACTTAGCTGCCAAATTTGTAGCTTTAAAAATAGGGAGATTTCTACTTTAAAATGGGAAGGAAAAAGGAAGATTTCTACTCAAAAGAAAGCAAATACAAAATTTTTTGAAAAATACACATTTAAGCCAAATCAAATTTTGATACACACATTTGTCAAATACCTTAAATGTGTTAAATATACACGGAATACTATGGAGATAATAATGGAAAAAGATTGTGCTTTGCAAGATATTTGATCATTAACTGCTAGTTGAAATGGAGCACACGTGTGTGTGTGGGTGGGGGGGTGGGGAAATACATTTGCATACTTCTTTATAGGTTCTAGAATCTAAAAGAAAGTTTAAAATGAATATTTACATTTATGTTATGGATGGAGAAAGATTGTAAATCACAAGGTTTCAGTGGAGCATGTGACTGCCAATCGTTGGGGGGGGGGGGGATTACAAGAATTATGAGTAAGAGATATTAAACAATTCTACGTCTTTACAGATTCTAGAATCTAATAAAGTAAGTTTAAAATAGATATTTATATTTTTGCAGCAAATAGAGAATGATTAGAAATTAGAAATTATAAAGCTTTCTATAAGCTGTGTGATCACAGATCGTTAGGGGGAGGAAGGGGGGTCCAAAAAATTATATGAGTGAGATATATTAAACAGTTCTATTTCTTTATAGGTTGTAGAATATAATAAAGCAAGTTTAAAATGAACATTCACATTTATGCCATGGATGGAAAGAGATTGGAAAACACAAGTCTTCGATTGCTTATCGTCGCTCGATTTTTAGAATCTTTTAATGATCACAAAAAGTGGCGACTTTAGTGGCGATCGATGCATACATTTTTAATCGCCATCTTTTTATTTAGTCGCCATGTGGCCGGTGGCGACTGTTAATTTTGTCCTTTACCCTTAACCATGCCTCAATATCTTTATATCATTAAAATATATCGATTGATAAAAATATGCCTATGTTCATGGTCTAAAGGATTGATGAACTTTTCGTAATAATTGTGTACAATATATATTTATTTGAAAATATATTTTCAAATAATGTTTATACACACATTCACTAAATCTTTTTACTCCATGAACAAGCAATGTAGAAAACACTTCATTGAAAGTTTGCTATGTCTGGCCAATAGAGTGAGGTTCCATCAACTAAATTCCAATTTCCAAATGGAGTCAAAATGACCCCATCTTAGGAAAGCACAGGTCCCGGTAGCAGAAATCGTGCAGCACGGCAGTGAGCGCTGCAGAATTATCTTGAAGCTTGCAGAATGATCTTGAAGTTTGCAGATTTATTTACCAATTTACAAAAACAAACAAAAAAAAAAAAAAAATCATAAGAAAACGAAAAAATGCGACCAGAAAAAAATCTCGAGTTTGTTTTTGCTACGATCATTCATCACGCGCCAGTGGCGGATATAAGGGGGGGGAGGGAAGGGGGCTGAAGCCCCCCCCAAAACACTGGCATTCACAATTGAATATTGCAAAATTGTAAAATTTTTATTGGTCTCGAATAACACTTTGAAAAATCTTAGCCCCCCCCTCCCCCCCAAAAGACAAGTTCTGGATCCGCCACTGCCACGCTCGCTACGCTGAAGAACCAAAGAATATTGAATAGAAAAATTCCTCCCGCGTTTTCTCTTCGCGATCTGCTTCTCCCACCTGCAATCGAAGTGGAATGATCCTCTTCGTAGGGAGAGAGCTTGGGAAAGAAGCGTTTGTCACACTCGATCGTTTGGTCATTTTAGAAGATATTGGCACATGAGATATGCGTGTCTTTATTATGCTTAATGGCAGGGTTGGCAAAAACCCGGGTTTTTCTAGAAAAACCCAACCCACTTGGGGTTTTCTGGGTTTTTGCGGGTTTTTCTGGGCATTTGTGGGTTTTTCTGGGCTTTTGTGGGTTTTTGTTTGAATACATTTGCATTGCAATGTTAGATATATGTTATTTAGCATATTAGTTGTAATACACCTAATTACATTAAACTACTAATTAATAATTAATTTAATATTTATCTTAGAAATAAAAATTGGTTTGATTCTAATATTAAAACAGTGTTAATTAGTAAGATTAAGCTATATTTTATTTTAATGTATGCTTATTCAAAATAAATATTCTTAATGACAATAACTGATAAAATAAAGGAATTTAAATTCTTAAATACAATACATATCCATTTTAGGTAAATTGGAGTGTAAAGGTTGATATTTTTTTATTTACTAACTATGTGAAAACTTAGGTAATCGTGAAAATTTTCGACCTCTTTTTTTTTACTTTTTTACACGTTTTCATGTGTGAGGAATCAGAAAAATGACAAAATTTGTATGGTGTGTGTTAGTTTGTTAGTCCGTTAGTCTGTGTACTTGATATCTCAAGAACAAATTGTCACAGAGAAGTCAGATCAGTTTTAAAATATTATTTTCGACACTGGCAAGAACCCTATTCAATTGCAACATTTGAATTAAAAACTTCGTAAGTTATTAAAAATGTATGCTTTTCTTAACATGGGAGAATAGGGCAAAATTTTACTTAAACGTGTATTAAATGGAAAATTTTTACTGAAAAAATATGAGACCAGTTTTAAAATATGAGTTTTGAAGTTGGAATGAACATCAGTAACTAGAAACATGCTACTTTGAAAATTTCGCAAGTTACTGAAAATCTACGAATTTCTTAGCATGGCAGTACAGGGCAAAATTTCACATAAATGTCAATTTTGAGGAACATTTTCATTGTAAAGATGTCAGACCACTTTTGAAATATTTTTTAGGGTACTGGCATGAATATCATACAGTATAAATTTTTCAATTTAAAATATTCGTAAATTATTTGGAATTTACGATTTACTTAAAATGGCAGAATAGGGCAAAATTGAGCATAAATGTCCATTTTGAGAATCATAAATATATCAGACAACTTCAAAATAACATTTATGATACTTGTTTGAACATAATTGACTACAAATATTCTAATAGGAAAATTTTGCAAGTTACTCGTAATTTAAGATTTTATCAACATAGCAAAATGGGGGGATATCCCATATATATATGCATTTTGAGGATTGTTGCATTGGAAATAGTAGCATGAAAACAAAACTACGAAATTGATCCTAATAATATAAATTAATAGATTAGAATAAGATAAACATATCAAAGTGAACGGTGGATAGCCTATTAGGTGGGGATTTCATTCTGTCTCTGTGTCAAGTGTTTGGTCAGATTCATTTCTCTTAACATGATAATCATGTTAAGAGAATGTCCTGTACTAGAAATTTATGAGAACATATATATATATGATGGGGAACTGAGCAGAGTCCACTTATGCTAACTAATTTTAATTATAAAAATAAGTTGCACTGCTTTATCCTTTTTTATTATTATTAAGTTTTTTAATAGTTGAAACAGTTATAGAAGAAAATTTTATTTTATTAGATTTATAATTATGTTGGTACTAAAATTAAAATAAAATTATTATAAAGTTTTAAAACTAAACAATTTAATTAGTTAAATATTGATTCTGGACAACATTTATGTCCTCTGTTAAAAAAAAAATCTGGAGTGACTCCACTCGACTTTCCGAACATTGAGTAACTAACAGTTTTGTAGATAAAATAAAGAAAGAGGAATTGCTAAACAAACAAAAGAGAGAAAACCATAATAGAGTGTTTTTTTCTCCATATATCACACGAGGTTTTATTTAACGCTACTGAACTTTGAGCCCTTAGATCATAATGATAAAGAATTTTTCGTTTTGTCCCTGTAAAAATCTATAGATAAATCTATCTTCACCAAAATGCTTATAGTTAGTGCAACAGTGATTTATAATATTCATACAAATTTTCAGCTCAATTGAATAAGGCGTTTAGATGCTATCGCACTTTTAAAAATTTGGTCTCATAGGCCATAATGATAAAGAATTTTTCTTTGTGTCCCTGTAAAAAAACTGTAGTGCTAGATTCACCAAAATCTATACAGTTGGTGCAAATGCGACCTATAACATGTGTACAATTTTTTTGCTCAGATTAATAAGGCGTTTAGACGCTATCACACTTTTAAAAATTTGGCCCCATTGGCCTTAATGATAAAGAATTTTTCTTTGTGTCCCTGTAAAAAAACTATAAGTGCTAGATTCTCCAAAATCTATACAGATTGAGTATCTGTGACCTATAATATGGGTATAAAATTTTTGCTCAATTGAATAAGGCGTTTAGATGCTATCGCACTTTTAAGATTTTGGTCCCATAGGCCATAATGATAAAGAATTTTTCTTTGTGTCCCTGTAAAAAAACTATAAGTGCTAGATTCACCAAAATCTATAGGGTTCGTACTATGGTGACTTACAATATACGTACCAACTTTCAGGTTAATCGAACAAAGCCTTTAGACGCTAGCGTGTTCACAAACATACACACATACACACACACATACATACATCATCGTAAAAATAGTGAAAACGGACTCAGGGGACCTCAAAACGTATAGAAACATCAAAATCTCGAATTCGGATTTTTGACATGATTACAATACTTTCCTCACTATAGTGTTCGGAAAGTAAAAATATCAATCGGTTTTACAGGAAAAGGAAAATTGAACCAATTATAGAAGATAAACTTGCTTTTATTATATTTATAACTGTAGTTACTTTTTATGTTTAATACTATTTTCTAGAAAATAAAAATAAGAGTTTTTTCTTTAAAGGTAAGGTGTTTTCTATACTTTATAGATGGGATTTGTAAATTATAAATAATTTTTAACAAAAACCCGCTTATTTGCAAAAACCCAGTGGGTTTTTGTTGGTGGGCCCGCCCAGAAAAACCCGGGCGGGTTTTTCTGGGCTGGGCCCACTTTGCCAACCCTGCTTAATGGTCCTGAAAGTGGATTTAAGCATACATGCAAATTTTTGAAAGCTGCATTAGTTGGAAAATATGGCATGTCCTACTTTCAACATTTTAAGCATGTCTCAACAAATGTTACTTTTAAACATGCTATTACTTCAAAAGTAGTTAGCAGAGTTATTAATAACTCTGATTGTTTATCATGTTTTCATTAGTTATATAAAATAATTTTGAAAGATTGAACTGTGTTTAAGTTACTCTTTTTTGCTTTCAGGTATTACATTTCTTTTAACTTGCATTAACTGCTGTTTCAATATTAAGCTGTGTAAACATTTATTTATTGTCTGCATGTATTAAAGGCATCTGTCATATATTTTAAAATGCAAATTTTGCTTTAAAAAGAAAGTAATTTATCATGAAAGTAAAGCTTGGCTCGCATCGTTCAGAGTCACAGAAAAATTTTGGCTTCTGAAACTGGTGCTGCAGAATGATACAAAAAATTCTGCTACTGGGGCACAGGTTAAAAAAAACTCAAATGTGATGATGGGAACCATGCTTGTTCTACACAGTGTTGGAAATAAGAATTTTGAAACTAGGCGTCAAAATGATGCCTGGATTAACTTTTTTGGGCGTCAAAACGAAAAATCTAGGTGCCATCTATAATTAAATATGTATATTAAAAAAAAAAAAAAAAAATAATAATAATAATAATAAAGTATCAACTTGTAAATAATATATGCAAGATTATATAAAAAAGATTTATGTAATGAATGTAATTACATTGACAATATTAAACATATATATTTAAAATCGCAAATTCATTCTTCGCCCAGAAGATTCATCATTCCACCACATTTTAATAGCATTTTCTGGGCAGAAATCTTCCAATTCAGGGCTGTTTAATTTAATCATTAAGAAATCGTCAACTACTTTCATAGAGATATGATTTCTTAAATCAGTTTTTATTAGGTTCAATTGACTGAAATACAGTCTGATGGGATTGGGAAAATTATTAGGTATGATAAAAATATCTAGGCGTCAAATATGGCACCTATGATTGGAATTCTAGGCGTCAAAATGAAAAAACTGGTTGCAAAATGCGACTAACGACCGCTTATTTCTAACCCTGCTTCTACATGAATGCTCTTTTTGCTGCAGCAGGTAGAAGCATTATTCCGCCATAGAACATCTTTTCCATGATATAACTTCATTTCATGATTCATATTTCCTAATATAGTATGTCTTATTAGCATGCAAAATATCTTTTTCTTTGAAAAAATGTACAGCTTCAGGTAAGTCCCAAATTTTTGTCATGATTGTAATCGGGTAATAAACTGCACAATTTTGTATGTTTAAAAAAAAATTATGTTTGAGTTTTGAGTTTATTACTATGTCTTACAGCGTGGGCAATATTAGTGCCATATTTGGCAATTTTTTTATTTGCACCCAGCTGATGGAAAAGTGCCAATAAATCTGTATGATATGCATTTGCATATAATTTTGCTTTAAAAATTTTCTGATCTTGCATTAAATCATTTATTTTTTATTTATTTATTTTATTTAATATTTGTTAGAATTTATTATGTATATTTTTCATGCTAAATATATTTTCCACAGGTGCTTTACACATTGAAGAGCAAGTGCAAGCAAATGAAAGTGAAAACACTGTTAAAGTTCTTTCTGATGAAGGTAAGAACTTTTCTTCTTCATTATGAACAAGCTTTTTGATAATCCCCCTCCAAATACATATATATACACACACACACCATAAAATACCATTCAAGCACCTCCTCAATTTTCAAGGAAAATCTGGATATATTTGGAAAGGAGGCAGATAAATGGAAAAATGCCAATAAATAAATAAATAAATTGCCATGTATTTTTTTTTTTTTTTTTTGCTAAAATTAAGTGGCATAAAAATAATTTTAAAACAAAACATATTTTAAGTTGCAATGATAAAAACTAGTATGTTGTGGCCACCACAAGACTTTCTTCTATATTTTCCTATACATATTCAACCAGTAACAATATTTAAAAAAAATTACGATTTTTTTTCTAAGTTTTTTTTTTTGTTAAAAGTAATACATATTCAATCAGTAACAATATAAAAAAAAATAAGTTTTTTTTTTTTGTTAAAAGTAAAAAAAAATCAATAACTTTGTTTTAAATTATCATAGATTTATAGTTCAACCATTCATTTTAAAGGTATTGACGAGATCTTTCGAAAGATACCCATCTTCAAAATTTACCCCCCCCCCAGGGGGGGGGGGGAAGCGATGTCCCCACATGCACAGAAATTTTTTCCTAGTTAACTATTACTATTATCAATAACTCATATTAATTTTACGATCATAAGTTAAAAATAACTCTCATTATGTACATTTATATGAAATTTTGTCCTATACTGCCAAGTTAAAAATTTAGAAAACATGAGATCACAGTGCCACCTGTTGAGCGATTGATCCCCAAATGTAATCAGCACCAGTTTATGTCCAGGACCAACTAAATACCAAGTTTGGTTAAATTTCGTTACAAAAAAATATATATATATGATTTTTTTTTCTAAGTTTTTTTTCGTTAAAAGTAAAAAAAAAATCGATAACTTTATTTTAAATTATCACAGATTTATGGTTCAACCATTCGTTTTAAAGGTATTGACGAGACCTTTCGAAAGATACCCATCTTGAAACTTTGCCCCCACATGCACAAAATTTTTTTCCTAGTTAACTATTACTAACACCTTTCGAAAGATACCCATCTTGAAAATTTACTTCCCTTGGGGGGGGGGGGGAACCGGCGCCCCCACATGCACAAAATTTTTTTCCTAGTTAACTACTACTATTATCAATAATTCATATTAACTTTACAATCACAAGTTTAAAATAATGCTCATTATGTACATTTATACAAAATTTTGTTCTATACTGCCATGTTAAAAGTTTACATAAAATGCGATCACAGCGCCATCTGCTGGGCGATTGATCCCAAAATCTAATCAGCACCATTCCATGTCAGGGTCCAACTATATACCAAGTTAGGTTCAATATCATTCATTGGTTCGTGAGATACAGTGAAAAATACGAAATTTTGCGATCACAGCGCCACCTGCTTGGTGATTGATCCCCAAATCTAATCAGCACCATGCCCTATCAGGTTCGAACTATATACCAAGTTTGGTTGAATTTCATTCATTGGTTCGTGAGATACGGTGAAAAATACGAAATTTTGTCCTATACTGCCATGTTAAAAGTTTACATAAAATGCGATCACAGTGCCACCTGCTGGGCGATTGATCCCCAAATCTAATCAGCACAATGCCCCACCAGGGTCCAACTATATACCAAGTTTGGTTGAATTTCATTCATTGGTTCGTGAGATACGGTGAAAACAAGAAACCACAGACAGACAGACATTTTTTAAAAACTATCAATTCGTGTTCAGGACATCCCAAAACGTGTAGATCCGTCAAAAAACGGAAGTCAAAAATTTTCGCGAATCCAATACTTTCTCTATATTACATATAGAAGAAAGTAATAAATAAAGTAAACTGGCATTCAACTATTCGGAAAATCTCGAAAAACTTCTTTTTTTCTCCCTTCCAATAAATTGTTTAAAGTATTTGCTGCTATTTTCGGAATGTTATGGTTTCCATTTTCAAATAATTAGTGTCTAATATAAATAAGAACAAAAAAATCATGCTGTACTCATTGATAATTAACACTTTCCAACTGTACATACTTGTTGTATCGTATAACTTTCAATGTTCTTTGCTTACGTTAAGAAACGTGCAGAAAAGGTTTGCACGAACAAGGCTTGTCACAGAAAGCATAAAAAATATTCTGTCATAGGGGTAACAAGTGCAAGTCTCTATTGAATAAAAGATAGCGCTTTCTTCATAAAATAATTTTACACTTTAGCATACAGTTTTCAGCCTAAAGTAATTAATTAATCATTAATGGTAGGAAACTGACAAATATGTTTTTTTAATAATGCAGCATGTAGCCAGATAATGGCCACCAGTAGCAAGTTTATTTATAGGCAATTTTTTAGCTGTAAGTAGAGCTGACTCTGGGCTAATTTGGCAGGGTGCTCTCCACCCTGCAGCCCTTTTAAAAACATTTTAATACCAAGTGGCTTTTTCTAACACTTTAAATGTTCATAGGCCTTTAAATACTTTTCCTGATATGTAACTGTCTAGCAATAGTTTTACAGCATTCCTGGAAGAACAAGTGCATATAGCCTACATATATACAAGTAAAATTAGTGATTTACTTTTGTCGTGTACAAAAATCACAGCACAGAAGGCTGCCAAAATAATGTCCTTTTTGAAAATAGGTTGCCCTTTTTATTGAGTTCCCCCCGGCTGCCCTTTCATCCTAGAATTAGCACTAGTGACCATTGCTAATTTTTTCCTATAACAAGTGGCTGTAACTTATGTACCAATACTATCATTTTAATTTCCCATTCTTTGTAGTTTTTCTTTCTGTGTTTGATAAATTTCAGCAAAATTGTATCATATTATTTGTTTGAGATTTTTTGAAATGTATTTTATTTTTAAACTATCAATTGTTTTTCATATATTTTTTAGCTATCTCATCTGTGAAACCAGCTATAACCAGTGACTTATCAGAGCCAAAGTCTCAAAAGATGAAAGAACCTAATTCAGAAGTTGTTGAGAGTATGAAGCCAGAGAAGGAACCTGAATCTAATTTAAATCAAACTGGTGAAGATTCTAAAAATCCAAAAGTTTCCAGTGAAGTTGTGGCCACCTCTTCACAAGATATTTCAAGTAAAAAAAGCTCATCAGATCCTTTAGTTCAAGATGAAGATTTAAATAAAACTGCTGTTACCAATAATGTATCCAATAGTATTTTGCCAGCTAAGTCTGAATCTGGGAACCTGTCTCCAGAAGCTTTAGATGAAAGTGTAAAACCTACTGAAATTAAAAATTTACCAAATGTGAAGCCTCAGCCTGAACCTTCAGATAATAATGAAAATAAAATTGATGAAAAACTTCCCCAGAAGAATGTAAATGATGATGATGATAATCCTCAAGCAAATGTTGACGAAAAATCATTGACATCTAATGTAAATGTGATAAACAATAATCAGAATATTAAAACTGTAAGTGGAGATAATTTGTTAAGTGATGGAAATGACAGTGTTAGTTTAAAACAAAATATAACTGAAAATAACATTGGTTCAAAAACAAGTGAAAAATCAACAGATCCTGTTATTCCAGCTACTGATAATGAATTAAAGAGCAATAATTTTCCAGAGGAAGATGATAAACCAAAAACAAAAGAAACAGATTTACAAAATGAAGAGGAGAAAGATACAGAAAAAGAAAATCCCAAGAAAACAAATTATGAAGGTCCTAATGAAATCTTGCCTGATAAAGATTTAAAATTACCAGAACCCCCTACTCAGCCAGCACTTCCAGATGAAGATATTGAACATCAAGAAGATAAAGATCAGGACCAATATAGTATGTATCATATCCGTTATGATATATTTATATATACTTTAGTCTAGTTATTCATGTACTATTTAATTTTAGCTCTTCTAGAACTAAGAAATTTGTTTTAAGTGCATAGTTTATTAATTTGATATGTATTTTAAATTTTATTCAATCTTAAATTGATTAATTTATTTCGTCTCATCTTCAGAATGTGTATCTTTTTTCACATAAAAATACATATAGGATCAGGATGTATATGTAGTAAAATTATGCATAAAATATGTGCTCTTAGCTCTTATAAATGTTAATCTACCATTTTGTAATTTTTTTTAGACTGTTAAATTTCCATTGCTGGCATAACCCTAATTATTATTATTATTACTTAATGAAGAGTTCAAATGCATATGCATTTTTTAATCTAACTAATTTTATTAATATGTATTACTTACATGATTATTAATTTTATGAAATATTATAAAAAAAAAAAAAATCCATTGAAATAGAGAAACGTTCTAATATCCAATTAATGCATTTTTAAAATTCTTTCTGTTCAGATATATTAATAATTTAAATACCTATTTTGTTAAATTAACTCTCAGCTATTTGATATTAATGTCAATTTGAAACTTATTTATTTATTATTATTATTATTATTATTTTTTAATAGTAAATTGTATTAAGATTTATACGAGAAACAGTTACATAACTTTTATATGCATGTAAAATTTTGTTTCTATGGATATAAAAGTCATGTTCATATATGCAATGCAATTTTTATATTCATGTGATGTCTATATTTTATTGACATATCTGAATAAAAATAAATATTGAAAATTTTTTACATTTTGTCAGATGACATTGAAAATGAAAGTGAATATGCAAAGCCTGAGTATGGTAGGTATTAAGCATAATAGTCACCAAATTATGTTGCATGTTTTTAATATATTCTGGCACAATTTTAAACATGTTGCTTTAACCTATAAACCTACTGATGCTGTGTCTTTGTACTTCTCAAAATATGTCATTATCTGCTTTGTTATTTCCCCCTTTAACTACATTATTTTTTTTTTTCTTTATGTTTTAATGATTTGTAAATGTTAACATATTTACTTTAAAATTCTGTTTTAGTAGTTAATTAATCCTTTTTAAACTTATATCTAAAAAATATAACTATATATTTATAGAATAAGTTTTTCTAACTTAAAATTTCCAAGTTGTCTATATATATTATATATTTAAATTTTATTACTATGTTGGGCATTTTGGTCATAACAAGACTTTCTTCTATATCAAAAACTTTCAAATAATAATAATTTTTGTAAAATGAAAAATTATATCCACTTAAATAATTGTGCAATTCCTACAAAAAAAAAAAAAAAAAAAGGAATATTATACATAGTAACAGTAAGTGCAACAATATGTTAGTTACAAGTCATTTGTAGCTTTTTGTGGTACAAGCTGATCCAAATTATTTGTGCTTTTCTTCAATTTGTGGTTGGTCCCCTAATTGCACTTTGTACTAAATTGATAGTGGAAAATGGGAGTTTATAAATGTTTTTTGCATGTCTGAAATTAAAGGCCATTTTGTCCAGTATTTTTTTTTTTTTTTTTTTTTTTTTTAGAAATTCGAAAAAATGTCAAAATAAAAAAATTCTAATAATTTGATCACCCACTGTACATAATCAGTTATTTTGTTTATATTTATCACTAGCACGCTACGCGTGCTTCACTGGTCACTGTATTTAAATGAATTTTCAAAAGACTTGAATCACTATTTTTATTTTACATTAAAAAAAGAAAAATTACGTATGTTGAAATTGCTCTAAACCTCGCTTTGAGTACTTGCTGCCTACGGCAGCTCTTTTTCCAACCCACACTGCATCGAGTCCAGGTTCTCACTGCCTGTAGAAAGGTCCCCGGGCACTTCAATTTGGGTATTTATTGATGACAGGTGGATCTGCTATTATTTAAGAACTACAATTTTAAAGATGACTGTATCTCAGCATCTATTAAATATTTGAGCTTTTGAACCATGTGTTTTATAGCCCCCACTACTTACCCTATTTTACCATATGATTCCGACCAATGTAACAAACAAAATAAAAAGTAGATTTCCTTTTGAAAAGGAATTAGATAAAAAACAAATATATTTTATAGTCTACTATACACTATCATTTTTCCCAATAAATACTGTTAAAAAAAAAAAAAAAAATCCCTTTCAAAGTAATTAAGAAAATGAAAAATAAGAAGTTGTTGTACTATAAAAATTATACATAAACACAACTATTATAAATATATTTTTTTTAATTTAATATACTTAATTATTTCTACCTCATTAACATGTGATTTTCAATAAAAAAAAAAAAAAAGATTTTGCCTTCAAATGAATGAATTAAATAAATAAAAAATAAATAGTGTAATAGCCATTGCTAAGATACGCAGACAATTAAAATGAAAGAATAAATTTTATAAAAATGAAACATAGAAACCAAAATTTAAAATGAAAATAATAATAATAATAATTAATCAAAAAAATTCAAATTTGTAATTCGAAAAAAATCTTGATGAGGTACACACCCGTAGGGTCCCATGTATCAATCTGCCAAGTTTTGTAGCTCTGCGATCAGTAGTGTGAGCACCAGAATGCAAACAGACACACACAGACTTCTCTTTATATATATATATGTATATAAGCTTCTATTATTTTTGTACAAATGAGTAATAATGGGTCATGCCTACAACTACATAAGAACAATGCTTTTCAAATAATATTAAAAGCATGGGAAAATAAATATTAAAAACATATTTCTTTAAACATGGTTTCCTTTTCATGACATATAAAATTAAAAATATATAGCCATTAATAGGAAAATAAATACAGATTTAAATACAACTCCAATTTTACTTTTGTTCCTGTATTAATTGCATGTGTTGTTGTCTAAATAAAGATAATTCTTTTTTTTTTTCTTTGTCATTTTCATGTCTAGTGGTAGCTAATTAGCCTTCATTATTAAGTGATTCCTATGCTAGATTTCCAGCTATAATATAGATATCATCAGTATGCAATTTTAGTTTTGCTTTTATTCTTATATTAATTGCATGTGTTGTTTAAATGAAGATAATTTAGTGGTGAAGACTATGTCCTAATGCACAAACGGGGGCAGGGTGTGCTGTATTACATTTATTAATGTGTGTATTTTTTCTTTTCATAAGTTAAAATTGGATTAAAACAATGAACTAACAGCTACATTCTTATGTTACAATATGTACTTACTTCTTAAATATTTATTATATACAGTAAATGGCTTTGTAAAACATATAATAGTCTTGTGTTATTTTAAAGGAAAATTTAGATTGTGTTTGAGGAAAATTTCAATATCTGAACATTTTTCTCACCCCTAAAAGATTTCTCCTCGTTTACTGTCTTTTCTTATCTAGTGCTAGTGGTAGATAATAGACTATTAGTAGGTAATTGTTATGCTAGATTTCCAGCTATAGTATAAGTATCTTCAACAGGGTTTGTTGCTATATATCATGATATATATCCGATATTTAATATCGGGATTTTTGATCTTTTCATTTATGTGAAGTGTTCTGAAAATAGCATTATGCATCATATTTTTTGTCTAAAAATTAGAACTTTAAATTTTCAATTGTTATTGAAAATTAAATTATAATTTGTAAATAAAATGCTAAAAGCAGCTAACAAAAATAATTTCTGCAATCTGAAAATGTTTTTTTATAGTGCTTCCGTAATCTCAGTATAAGAATTTCGGTTTTGGACCTACTCCTGCAACAGTTCCCGTATATTTACTTTTAATTTTAGATTGCACCTGCAGTGGTTTTAGCACCTGTAGAGGAGTTTGCTAAATCTGGAGATTTTGATATCATTTATTACGGTTTTTTCCTCTCATATTTTAAATCTCTTAGCAAAAGACCTAGAACTTCCAGATGTAAGTAAAAATGTAATCAAAATAATTAAGTATTTTAGAAATGCTCATTTACCAAATTCCTGGTACAAAGCAAATGGTGGTAAACTGTTAGTAATACCTCAAACTGTAAGATGGAACAGCTTTATGCAATGAAGTATTTTTTAGATAACAGGGTATAACTGGTTCAAGTCTGTCAGGATCATAAACATGAAACTGATAAAGACATTTTTAATTTTGTTAATGATGTGAACTTAATGGTTAATTGTACGGATTATACAAACATTCTAAAACCCATTGCAGAAGCATTAGATGAAATACAAAAAGATCAGACTAAAATTGCACGATGTGTAGAAATTTGGATTAATTTAAGAGATAAATTGAAAGGAATAAAACAGGTGCAAGAAAAAATTATCAGCAAGAGAAGAAATGGCTCTTTCACCAGCACATTTAGCGGCGAATATGTTGGACCATCGATATTGTGGAAGAAAATTAACTGAAGAACAAAAGCAGAGTGTATTTGATTTTTTCTATTTTGCAGACAAAGTAATGACTTTTTTAGCAAAAAAATCCCCCTTTCCGAACCTTATGTTTGAAGACAATTTCTTAGTTGTAGAACTATTGATTTGGTGGGACAATATTAAAATTGAACAACCACTAAAAGAAACTTAGTTAATCGACTGTTTACTGCTTCACCAACTACAGCACCGTTAGAGAGAATTTTCCCAAGCTTTGGTTTAGTTCAGTTTAAATTGCGAAACAGTCTAGGAACTGAGAAAGCGAACAAACTTAATTTTTGTTTAATTTTTTGAACAAAAATAAATAAATTTCATCTTGTGTTTAAAGTTTTGTTAAAGAAATAAAACATTCTTGAAATTTGAGATAGTTTTATAATTTGTGTTTTGAAAGAGAAAATTGTTTAACTTAAAATTTTGTTATGAGTGTTTAAAAAATATATATATATATTTTATTTATAATAATTATATAATACATATAAAGTTAAGTACTATTTTATATTAGAATAATGTTTTATATTAGTTTTTATATAATGTGTAATATGTATTGGTGTTTAAGTTATATTAAATCTGAAAATATTTATCATCAGCAATAAGTTGACAATTTTGAAAATATCGGATATTTTTTTATATTTTCGAAAATATTATGATAGTTACAAACCCTGATCTTCAATATGAAACTCATGAAAAAAGTATCTGTAATGCCTTCAGCCACTCAGGCATTTCTATTTGCGTTATTTTTCAAATGTCTTTTATTCTATTAAATTTGCAATACATTAATGCTTTCTTTACATTTTTGTTTTAGTTAACATAAAAAATTTTTTAATTTATCAGTAGAGATTTATATACAATACTATTTAAAATTTTATTTTTGCATTCAAATGTGCTTATTAAATGATTATTATTATTTTATAGATAATTCATTCAATGTCCAATCTAAAAATAAGGAATCCGAAATAAAAAATTCAATTGTTACTGGATCTAATCAACTGTTGAATGGTTATGCTGGTAGTAACATAAGCCCAAAAGACAATATTGGTCAAATATCTGAAGAAATTGCTATGATTGCTCCTTTTCCTGAACAAGAGGATAGCCATTTCTTTTTTTACTTTTTATCAATTGTATTGATTATTATGGCTGGTTATCTAATATTTCATAACAAACAAAAGGCAAGTATATTTGCTCTATATTCTGCATGGTCATTCTTTTATAATTTTTATTTTTCCTGACAGAATAATTATCCGCGTATAAGAATTATTAATATATTATTTAGTAATATGAGTTCTCCAAAACTAAATGCAAAACTGGTGTGCAAACGATAAATAGACAATAAGACTTCTTCACACACCATAAATTTTAAGCCAGCACAACCAGTTTCGAAAGGACGTAGCCTTCCTTCATCAGGTGCAAAAAACACGTGCTACTGCCTTGGAGACAAAAGCAAGACTGAAAGCAGGGCAAAATCCAGAGGGGGAGGAGCAACACAAACAACCAATAGGAAGCATCATGCAGGACCAATCAGAGAGGAACACACATGCACACACAAAAACAAAAGGAAGGAGGGAAGGAATAAACAATTAATTTTATTTTATTTTTTACTGATTTGTTTATTTATTTATTTTTATTATTTATTTATTTTTTTTAAATTAATATTATACTAATAAGTAAATGTAATAAAATTAATTAATTTATTATTATTTTTATTTATTAATTTATTATTTATTTATTTAGAATTATTTAATTATAACTATTATTATGTTATAAACATAATGAAGGAAATTATTTAATTTAATTAAACAAATTTTTCCAGGCTGTAGACAGCAAAGTGGAATCAGATTTTTCATTGACAATTTTATCACAATTAAGGTAAATAGCTAAATTTTCCAAAAAATCCAGTTCGGAAATGCATTTGGCCTGAAAGATAATTTTGGCACTCTTAAAATTAAAACTATGATCAAATTCCCAACTGTGCTTTGCAATAGAAGATTTAGAAATTTCTTGATTAACAACATATCGAGAATGTTCACGTAAACAGCATTCAAGATTTCTCTTTGTTTGACCAATATAAGATAAATCATAATTATTACAAGGGACATTATAGATACCCCACTTATGAAGCTCGGGAACAGGGGATTTAGTTGAAGGGAATTGGAATTTATTGACAGGTTTAAAAATAACGTGAAAATTGAAACACTTCAAAACTTTGGCTAATTTAAAACATAAGGGGGGATAAAAAGGCAAGACAACAAGATTATCAGGTTTAATTTTATCATCAATGGAAAGAGTAGAATTATAAGTTGACCTACTGAACTTTTTGATAGCTTTATCAATTATAGAGGGTCTAAAAACTCTTTTAATAGCAACTGACTTTAAATAATTGAGTTCTTCTTTAAGAGAAGAAGTATCAGAACAAATTTTAAGGGCACGATACACATAAGTGTAAAAGGTGCCAATTTTTTGTTTAGCCGAATGATTATAGAGAGCATGGGGAGGGTTAGGAACAGAGAAAGGTTTCCTGTACACAGAGGTTTTAAAAGAGGAATCTCACCTAGTAACTAAAACATCAAGAAAGGGAAGTACGTGAACATTCTCGATATGTTGTTAATCAAGAAATTTCTAAATCTTCTATTGCGAAGCACAGTTGGGAATTTGATCATAGTTTTAATTTTAAGAGTGCCAAAATTATCTTTCATGCCAAATGCATTTCCGAACTGGATTTTTTGGAAAATTTAGCTATTTACCTTAATTGTGATAAAATTGTCAATGAAAAAATCTGATTCCACTTTGCTGTCTACAGCCTGGAAAAATTTGTTTAATTCATTAAATAATTTCCTTCATTATGTTTATAACATAATAATAGTTATAATTAAATAATTCTAAATAAATAAATAATAAATAAATAAATAAATAAATAATAATAATTAATTAATTAATTTTATTACATTTACTTATTAGTATAATATTAATTAAAAAAAATAAAAATAAATAATAAAAATAAATAAATAAACAAATCATTAAAAAATAAAATAAAATTAATTGTTTATTCCTTCCCTCCCGCCTTTTGTTTTTGTGTGTGCATGTGTGTTCCGCTCTGATTGGTCCTGCATGATGCTTCCTATTGGTTGTTTGTGTTGCTCCTCCCCCTCAGGATTTTGCCCTGCTTTCAGTCTTGCTTTTGCCTCCAAAGCAGTAGCACATGTTTTTTGCACCTGATGAAGGAAGGCTACGTCCTTTCGAAACCGGTTGTGCTGGCTTAAAATTTATGGTGTTTGAAGAAGTCTTATTGTCTATTTATTTAATATGAGCTCTGTGATGATTTTAAATCTAAGTGAGACCTAAATTAAAACAAATTTTAGAATAGTTCCATATGTATTGCTTATAACTATTGCAGTCCAGAGCATGTTTTAATGTGATTATTAGGATGTGAAGATAAATTTTTGTGCCAATATTCACATTGGGCATAGTTTTGTCAAAAAATTGTCAAAGTGTGATGAGACTCATTAGTTTTTGAAGTCAGTGAATTTCCATGCAACACAAACTAAAGAATTTGCAAAATTTGGACATAACAATGTCTTGCTTGCAACTTGGGAAAGGTTGAAGGTGTCTAATGTCTCATTAACCCCTTGGGTATGGATTTATTTGAGAAAATATTTGCATGTGGAACGGATATAATTTTTGGTTTCTTGGAGTAGTATGTAAAAGCAATGCATTTTACGTAAGAATTTATTTATTTCTAAAATATTGATGACATATGTAGTATTAAGATGTCTTCAAGTAATTAGAATTGCAAAACAAAAATAAAAAACAAAAAAAGTGAATGACGTGTCTCAGATGTCAAATGTACCCAAGGGGGTTAAAGCTATTCAGGGGCCTGTCGATGGTAGAGTTGGATTCAACCTGGTGTGGTCCAGGGACTTGCCATACCAATTTGGATCCACCAACGGATTGGGAGATGATGATTCCCTATCTTTGATAACTCCCACACATATTGTTTTTATGGAACATTAAGAATTATGCAGCTAAGATGGGTTTTATGTGCACCAGTTACCATTAAGGTACACAAATCATTTGAAGTTAATTCTTCTTCGATTATGAGCTTTACACTCTGCCAACTGAACTACTGCAGCCCACCTGGGAGAAATGCAGTCAGGAAAGTTAATATTTAAGCTAAGTAACCATGGTTGAAACTTAACGGCCCTCTTCACTTACTGTCGTCGGAAGCCCAAGCCAATGTTATTCTATGGGAAATTTTGTTTACGTATAACTCATTAACTAATACATATTTTTAAATTCTGTTCTCCCATTCAGAAAATCCACAACTGTTAAATTGGTGGACGTTTTTTAAAAAGGATTTATTTTTTTTACTTCCATTACCCTACTACCGTAGGTAATGGAAGTATTGTATTCGGTCCAAAAATTTGATGTGTTTTCACTTGATTTACATGTTTTAAGGCCTCCTGAATCAAAATAAGTAGTTTTTGGCAATTGGTCAGTGTGTGTATGTATGTATGTATGGAATCTTCTGGCTATCATATCTCCGAAACTAATAAAGATAGAGCTACGAAACTTCAAAATTGATACAGGTCTGGTGTACTGGTGAATTTCCTAAATTTTGATGAAAATTGGAAAAACAGAAGTGGGGCATCGGAAACCGGAAGTGGGATTGTAAGTCCGTATCTCAAAAATGGTTCCAATGATTTTTTTCAAAATTGTTATTGAATCACTCTATTAGATGTCCTTTCGAAGGATATAATTGGTTAGTTCAGGAAAATTGATAGGTGCCCTGTATAAATAGCTCAATTTCAGGTCTCGCAAGTGCATTCCTTTAAAAATAGCTGTGCGGATCTTTTGCAAACTTGCCTTATTAACTCCCTTTTAAATATCCTTTTGTATGCAATTGTTTTCCGGTCAATAATTGAGTATGCCAAGTTTTAGTAAAAGTTGGTGTCTTAAAAACGGCTCGAACGATTGTTTTGAAAATTGTTACATAAATCCATTTTAGATACCATTTTTCATGTATTATGTATATGTGATTATTACAGAAAAATTAACGGTCATTCTGATTAAATAGTTCAGTTTTAGATCTCGAAAATTGGTGTTTAAAAAATAACGCTATCATCTTTTTTTTTTTAACTCTCTGTGTAAACTCTGTTTTATGTCTTTGCTCATGTATCAAGTTTCTTTTACTGGAAAATTCCAAAAAATGCATGTAATATCTCCAAAAAATGCATTGGGTAATGGAAGTCGTGTGGTTGTTTCATACCAGATTTTTTTTTTTTTTTTTTTTTTTTTTTTTATCTGTTTTGAAACTGTAAAATGAAAAATTTCACATTGAAAATTTGTATTTTACTGCTTCAAAATTAAATAAAACATTTAAAATTAAAAAAAACCCGTTTCTAAAAAAACTTCCATCAGTTCAACAGTTGTGAATTTTTGGAATGTAAAAACAGAATTTAAAAATATGTATTAATTAATGAGTTATAAGTAAACAAAATTTTCCCATAGAATAACATTGGCTTGGGCTTCCGGTGATGGTGAGTGAAACGGGCCCTTAAGACAGATGTGATTAACAGGAAATTGTTTTTTCAATGAATTCTACATTAAAATTTTCTTATTACTGTCATTTGTTTTTGCTGAAAAGAGAATTACAGACATACACAAATGTCTCTTAGAGCTTTACAAAATTTATTGCATTTACTTTAGAAACTTTGCTACAATCTTTTGAAAACTGCCATCGAAGCTAACAGGGTCAAATCCTCTATTTGAAAATTTAAACAGAGCTGCCTGGCTAGTTATTTCTTGCAATTTACTTCTTTTAATATTTGATTAAAAAAAACTATTGCACTTTACATCACAGCCATGGGAAATTACATTTTAGATATTCTGGTAGACAATTAAATAATCATTAATATTGTGATAACATATGTTTCAGCATATTAACTGTTGATAACATATGTTTCAGCATGGAAATCGGAACTTTAAAACTTTAAGTTAATCTTTATCCACTTGTATGGAATTAATTTAGATATTTTCCAACATAAGTTTTTGAGTTTGTCTGTCTTTTAGATAAATTTTGAAGCAGCATTTTTATGAATACAAGAAGCCTTTAGCACAAAATAAAAATTGCTAAAATACAAAGATTTTGTAGACCCCTTTGAACAAAGCAGGAAATACTGCTTTGCTTCATATAATTAATAATAATATTAATAAATATTTTTCGTTTTGACATTATGTGAAGTAGTTTATTTATTTGAGATGATCCATATTTCATTATTATTTTATTACTTATTTTGTATACATATATTTCTGTATAGTTTATATGTGTCTGATTAATATGTTTTGTTAATTACAATAGATCATTGCTCTTATTGTTGAAGGACGTCATGAAAGGAGGCGGCGATCTTATGCAGCTGGATATAAAAAACTTGAAACAAAATAAGAACAGCAATACTTATTCATTTTTCCTTTTGTACATACCAGCAACAATCTACTCATTATGTAATTTATATTAGAAGAAATATCCCGATAGTCACTGTTTATTTATACTCATTAGGTTGCTCAATTTGATTTATTGTACTGTTTGTAATATTCCTCTCCTCCAAGGAATTAAAATAAAAGTACTGATTTGTATTTTTCCTCTTTCTTTTTGATTTATCTCTGAAATTATATTTACTGTTATACTATTAAATGGATATTTTCTACAATCTTTTTGTTATTTTTCAACTTATGATAAATTTTTATCTTCTGCTGCCATATATCTATTCACTGAGCGTTTCTGTCTTTTTTTTTTTTTTTTTTTTTTTTTTTGTTATCTGTAATGCAATTTTAATTCAAAATTACATAAATTATAAAAAAAATAGCTTGATTTTACCATGTTTTTATTAACTTCGATTCTTGTTTGTTTGTTTGTCCAGTACAAATGTTGCAATCAATTTTTAACTAACTTCCCGACTAGCTAGACATTTGAAACTTTCAGGATAGCTCAGAACACGGTGACAATACATTTTTTTAATACTCTTAATCAACTGTTTCAGGTCCCTACTTACTTCGGCAGCATTTATATGATTTCACAGAAAATTTATTTAACTAACTTCCTGACTAGCTAGACATTTGAAACTTTCAGAATAGAAAATGCATTTTTTTAATACTTTCAGCCAACTGTTTTGGGTTCCTGCTGCCTTAGGCAGCGTTACCAGTACAAAGCTTGCAATCGATTTTTAAATAACTTCCCGACATTTTAAACTTTCAGGATAGCTCAGAACATGGTGACAATACATTTTTTAAAACTTTTTTTATCAACTGTTTCCGGTTGTTTATATGATTCAACAGAAAATTTATTTAACTAACTTCTCGACTAGCTAGATATTTGAAACTTTCAGAATACAGTGAAAATGCATTTTTTAAATACTTTTAACAAACTGTTTTGGGTCCCTGCTGCCTTTGGCAGTGTTACCACTACAAAGCTTGCAATCGATTTTTAACTAACTTCCCGACTAGCTAGGCATTTGAAACTTTCAGGATAGCTCAGAACACGTTGACAATACATTGTTTTAATACTTTTAATCAATTGTTTCAGGTCCCTACTGCCTTCGGCAACGTTTATATGATTCAACAGAAAATTTATTTAACTAACTTCACGACTAGCTAGACATTTGAAACTTTCAGAATAGTTCATAATATGGTGAAAACGCATTTTTAAAATACTTTTAATGAACTGTTTCGGGTCCCTGCTGCCTTCGGCAGCATTACCAATACAGAGCTTGCGATCGATTTTAAACTATCTTTCCAGCTAACTAGCTAGCCATTTGAAACTTTTATAATAGCTCAAAACACGATAACAATGAATTTTTTTTAATACTTTTAGCAAATTGTTCTAGGTTCCCGCTGTCTTCGGTAGCGTTTATATGTTTCAACAGAAAATTTAAAAACATGGTATATAAAAAGTTCTTTTTATCTTGTAATTATTATTTAAACATAAAAGTTATATATAACAGTCATATTTACAATTACTTAGTTATACTTTTAATCTCAAGGTAAAATAAACATTATTTATTGCACATTGTAAAACACTTGCGCTGAAAATATCATAAAAATTTTTGCCTTTTTTCAAGGTGGTCAGAGTGTTAACGAAACTGATATTTATAATGAGGAAAGTATAATTCGTTGAATATCAGAAATGTAATTATTTGATATATCAAAGTACATGTCTCAATTTTATGTAGTAAACGAGAATATAATCGCATGATATAGTTTGAAGGAACAGGTTTAAAAATGAGGTTTTTGCTTAATAAAGCATATATTATCATATTGAAAAATATTAAATTCTTTTATAGCAAAAACTTTTGAATGCATTTTGATACAATATATAAAAATGTGTGTTTTATAGTTATACTTAATACAAAATTCAATTTTAATGCATACCAACTACAATATATATATATATATATATATATAATGTTCCAGAATTTTCGTACAATCCATAAAATGTATAAAAGTGGATATCACAGGACTTAAAAAAATTTATTGAATTAATTACTAAATTAAAAGGTACCATTTAATCAAGTTGTTTTCATTTAAAGTTTATATTGAGTTTGTCAAAATTTTCATCTTTATATGCTCCATGCTAATAAATTATAAAAAATAAACTAAAAAAAAAGTGTTTGTTAATAGATGTTCTGTGATTAAACATATTTCAGAATTTTTATAGATAGGTTAATATCTATTAATGTAAATTGCAAGTGACGGGATTCTAGTTATCACTCCTCTTCAAGAAAAGCAATAAATAATTCGTAAAAGTAAGAAGATTCACAGTACAGTAAAACATGTTCTAATATTAAATAAAAGACACTTTATTAGCTGTAATGTGATTATTGCTATGGAATTACTGCTATTGGCAGTAATGTGAATAAATATTCATATAGCAGTATTGTATTCCATGTTTTAAATATTTTATATTAGTTTGCAAAACTTGGCTTACTGTATTTTCCGGCGTATGTTGTGCACTTTTAATACAAAAAATGAGGTCGAAATTTACGGGTGCACTTTTCACGTACACCGAATATAAAAATGATAGATTTAAAAATAAAGAAAAGATGAGATGACTTTTGAATAATGTCAGGTTCAATTTCATTCCTTGCTTTTAATATCCATTCACACACTACTTCTAGACTGGCATGACACATTCTGCATCCTTTTGTAAATGTATTTTCACCTTCCACTTATTCCACTGTCATTGTAAATTTTCCTTTAACGGTTTTTTGACACATACATCTAAAGACTGAACTAATGGTGTTAATCTGCCTGGAATAACTGCCACGTCTACGTTACAGTCTTTAAGCAGATTCTTCATTTTATCTGTTAGATGGGATTTGATCATGTCCCAAACTAACAGACTTTTTTAATTCTTTAAAGCACCAGGACAATTTTGCTAAGCATTTCTTATCCACAGTTTTAAGCCATTTTCATCCATCTATCCCTTTTTGTGTACTTGAATGAAAACACAATTTGGGAAATTACATTTCGGCATAATTTTTCTTTTAAAAATAACCATGGGTTTTAATTTTGTACCATCCACTAAGCAGGAAAGTACTACTGTGAAGTAGGATTTTTCGTGACCCGTTCTAACGCTAACCATTTTTGTTCCTTATCAACTGTTTTATATCCTGTCATATCAATCCTTACTGGACATTCATCCTTATTTCCAATATGCAAGAGTAAATCTTTTTTTTTGCCTTCTTAAGTAAATAATGTACTTCTGAAAACTAATTAATGTATTGTCCAAGTCTTTTGGAAGCCTTTGCAAAACTTTTGTTTTTTCTCGTGTAACTAAGTTATTCTGTGCCATAAATTGAGTCCATCAACTCAAAGTTGCTTTAAGTTTTTACTTTAATTTTCATTCCTTTTTGCCCACATTAAGGCAAATAAACGTATGCTGTTTCTTGTTACAATGGGCTCTTCCCACCGTCGTCTGCTCGTGATGTGATAGAGGAAAACGAATAATCGAATTCAATTAAATATTGTTCTTAAGAACAAAAATGTTAATATTTAATATAAAATAAAATAAAAGTAATATTGTGCATTTGTAAACAGTAGAATAGTTGTATTTGTAAATTTAATAATTTTTTAAAAACACTTTATGTGTTTATTTATTTTCAACTGTAAGAATCGATTTTTGTATCTTCTAGTGTAACTGTTACATTAACTGATCTAGCAATAAATAATAGCTTGTTCTTGTGGAATGTTTATGTATTATAATTTGAAATTTTAAAATGTTTTCATTTAATTTAATTGCATAAAGGTGTTACAACAAGTTAATTAACTTAGTTTCTGGTCTAAATTGATTTACACAGTACGATATTGCACTGTCACTGATTTAAGTACCAAAAATCAGTGTATTTAACATGTTCTTCATGAACATCAATAAAAATATAAACTAAATGATGATTGTCAACGTATACAGCAAACAAAAAATTATGAATAATGATATAAAATGGATTAAAAATGATGTATTAAAAAAACTAACACATTAAATACGATTGATCAAAAATAAGAATAGAAAATATGTTATTTCAGCAATCGCTATAGATAAATAACACTTTGTCTGCTATTTGTTTTTTCTCTATCATGTAACCTCTGACGTCAGGTGGGAAGAGCCCATTAATCCATTCTGGCAATTTTCTAAGACCCAATTCAAAACACTTTCTTTTAGGATAGGCCATTTCAATACTCCACCTTTATGCAGTGTACATTTATTCTTTGGCATACTTATTTTTGTGCTTTTATTTTCCTTCCACTCACGTACAGAGCTTTCACCAACACCAGACATTCATACTGCGGCACGATTTTCATTTTCTTTCGCAGATTGAATGACTTTGCATTTGAAACCAGCACTGTGAAACTGCACTTTCGTTTCGTAGGACCCATATTTAGTACAAAGAAACACTAGATCAACTGTATCTCAACTAAGGAAAATGTGATTTAATGAAGCCTTCTATTTTCACTTCAAAAAGATGGAGAAAGGAAATATGTATGAATCTTCATTCTGCGAATTTATTCTGGTCTGAAGTGTGTTGTATCCAAATTGTGTCACCCCTTTTTTTTTGGATATCTAGAAAACATTCTTCTGGACTCTTGCATTGAATACAACCCAGCTGTTTGCAGAATTATTTACTCCTTCAAGCATTTTCTGCACCCACATATGGTTCTTTTTATCGCTTGTCAATTAAATATACAATTATTCAAAAGCGAGGAATAAGCCTTTGAATGAATGACTTGAAAAGATAAAAGATCCGCACATGCACATTTCAGATTTCTTCTTAAAAAGGTGATGCACGTTATACAGTGAATATAACTAAAAATTTAAAAATATAGCTTGAAATTATAGGTGCACGTTATACGCCGTAAATACGGTAAGTGTTTATATACAGTGCATTAAACGATGCAATAATTTTATGAATGCATTTTCCTTTTGAGCATTTAATTAAATAACAAAAGCATTTCCTAATCATTATTATTTTTTTTTTTTTACCTGTAAAAATAAATTAATTTTAAATTAATGAAAATCTTATCAGTATCAAAAAATATCTGTACCAGATAGCATCAAGATTAGCTAAATCCCATGTTAATCTATAAGAAAATAAGCCCATTATTATTCATTATATTAAAATTTAAAATCCATATTTTGTATAAAACAGAATTGAAAAATATCAATATTTATTATGTACTAGTGAAAAAATCATTATTTATAATATACAGGGTAGTTCCATGGTCATGGGACAAACTTGGGAGAAGATGTAGAGAATGTCACAAAGATTGAGAATTGTATAGGAACTCATGACCACAAACATCATTTTAACCTTTTAAGAACTATATGCTTTTGGCTTCTGTGTACTACTAACTCTGCCTACTGTGTACATTTTAAAATATTGTTTGATTCATTATTTTGCAAAGTCATACACAATATCCACATTAATGCAATCAGTGCTATAAAATACATTGATAAAAAACACAATTATTACTATGTGTATTTATTTAAGGAAACATTAGCATGTAAAAACTTTTTTTTTTTTTTAAATACAACATTCGAGAGCTATACTTATAACCTCCATGCAAAAATATCTGGTTTTTAAAGGGTTAAAATGACGTTTTGGCACATGGGTTCTTATACAATTCTCTACCTTCCATCCAATTTTGTCCAATGACCTTAGAATAACCCTGTATAATGAATAATAATATGGTTCATATCCCTATAGATTACTGTTGTGTTTGGCTCATTTTGGTATTTTCTGATAGGGGAGCCTTAATTAACATTTTCAACCATACCATATCGTTAGTACAATAAATGTCCATCATTTTGTACAATAATTTATTTAGGGGGGAAAAAAAATCTCCTTCTCACAAATGCACTAACGCATTCCAAATATAATTTCCACAGTATTAAATTGCTCCACTGATTCTCTGGGTACAAACATTTTATGTGATATTTGAAAATATAGATTATGAACAAATATTTCACTGTGATTATCAGAGAAACAAGAATACTTATAAAAAATAAAAATAAATAAATAAAAGAATATTTTAAACATAAAACTCAAGAATAGAAAATTCAAATTTTTATTAATTTGCATTTTTTTTTTTTTTTCTTTGTTGCTGTATTTCTAGATAAAATATTATATATACTGAATTTTATCGAAACCAAACACAACAAATTTTAAATAATAAAAATTAGATATTGATAAAATGTAGCAAAGTACTATTAAAATATAGTACCAAAACATTCATCTTTTCCAGCTTCTTGCCAAATTAGCATTTAGTTAAAAAATTTGAAAATATCTGAGGGTAGAGTTAGAAAAGTGTATAATAATGTAATTGCTGAAAAACCCTGCAAGCATGATAAAAAAAAAAAAAAAAAAGATTTAGTTGAAATATTTTATTTCAAGAATTAAAATTTCCATTTTCTAATTATTCTTAAGAGGCTGTAATTTTGGATTGCAAAGATTTTTTTTATTTTTTTTTTAAGCACATTTTCTCTCTCTCTTTTTTAAAAATATATAATAAATAAAAATTATTATTCCAAATTTTAAGCATATAAAAGAGCAACTTTTAAACAGCATCTTATAAAATTTTTGTTAAAAAATTTGGATAATTCAGTTGATGGCTTCTAATTTTCAGAGACCTTTCAGAAAAGCAGTGGCTACAATTTCTCTAAAACTACACAGCTTTGGCTACAATTTCACTAAATCGATCTTACTGAAATTTTGGACTTTTTTCCAAAATAGAATTGACTAGTACTTGAATGAGACTTTTTTTTTTCCTAATTACAACTAATTATAAAAGGCTGTGTAAAATATAATGAAAATTGCACTGTTTTTGTATAAAACTTTGACAAAATTTCAATAAGATTGGTGCGTTAGTTTTTGAGAAATCGTATCCACTGCTTTTTTGAAGAGTCTCTAGAAATTGAGACCCACTGCCTGAATTTTCTAAATTTTTTTTAAATGAAAATGTTAATTCTTTAAATGCTACACTTTTATATGCTCAAATTTTTATATAATTTTTTTTATTTATTACAATAAAGAAACAAAGCAACAACAACAACAACAAAAAAAGTTTTTTTTAGCCTTTAAAGCTTCTGCAATTCCTTAATTACTTTATCAATAATAACAACCTAGATTTTTAATAATATTGAAGCAAATGTAAGGTGATGAATTTCAGGATGTTAGTAAAGTTTGAAGAGTCATTAAAAAAAAAAAAAAATAATGCTAAGATGGCTATTCACAACAGATTCCCATAAAATCACATTTTTTTTTTTTTTTTCTAAAATGGGAATATATGAAAAAAGAGAGGTAAATAAGTAGCAGTTTGACAGCTGTTAAAAGTCTGTTCAAGTAATTAACAGAAAAATACATTAAACAATTATTTCACAAATTAAAGTCTTCATTTACACATATTATACATATACATATGCTCTTTATTAAAAGAAAAACACAACTAAAACCTGAATTTTATCATAGCTGAAGACAATAAATATATTATACTAAACTTTGGAAATTTAGTAAAAGTTTAAACATTCTTAAAATGCTTCATCAAAAAAGTCATTTTATTTCTGAAAATGGAGAGACGTTTTGGGCAATATTTTATATACCTGCAATTATCTTTTACTTTGATTTTCAGAGTTTTTCATTTGAAGTCACAATCATTTCTAATCTCTGTGCATAATTTTGTATCATTTTTATTTTAATTATATAATTTTCTTAAAACATTTTGCTGTGTGAATTTTGACGAAAACAAATATATATAATTCAGAATTTATCAACTAAATATTTCTTGTTGAGCTGTCTCACATAAATTGATATTGAACGTGCATACATTTTACCCTTACAATTTAAGGTAAAATGTATAATGTACAAGATTTTATAATTAAATTTCTGCTATAAGCAGTACCCTGCTGGTAAAAACAGGCAGGCAGGTTGCTATAAAATTTGCTATATAGACGATTCATAATATGAGCTTAAGGAATTTTTTTTAATCCTAAAAAATGTACACCAACTGGTGCTTTGCATCACAAAGTGTGAAATTTAACAAATAGAATGGATTTAAAAACTAAATAAATGTTAAATTCATTTCAGAAAATTTTGGAGTGGAAGGCTGATTTTTTTTATACCAACTATGTGAAAAATACCAGAGCCGGGAATCGAACCCGTGCCTTCCGCTTTACGTGCAGATGCTCAAACCATTGAGCTACCCTGGCTGATTACCAGCTAGGCATTTCTCACATAACATCCGTTGGCAAAGTCACCGAGTCTGTAAACACAGGCAGCTATATCAAGTGACATTAATATTCATGGCACAACTCCAATAGACCACGAAATTTTTTATTTTAATTTAGAAATTTATTTATCAACCATGAAAATTCATTTCAGAAAATTTTGGAGTGGAAGGCTGATTTTTTTTTTATACCAACTATGTGAAAAATACCAGGGCTGGGAATCGAACCCAGCCCTTCCGCTTTCAAATCAGCCTTCCACTCCAAAATTTTCTGAAATGAATTTTCATGGTTGATAAATAAATTTCTAAATTAAAATAAAATGTTAAATTGTTTAGCATTCTGTATGAATCATTTCCTTTGTTACATTTTTCAGTTTTTTTTTTTTATTTTTTTTTTTTATGTAAAGCACCACCTAATGGATAGGATATATTGAAAAAAAAAAAAATCTTTAGCACAATGCAAGAATCATGCACATACCAAATATGGCGTCAATCTGCTCACTCATTTTAGTTGCATAATGGCAGTTTAATCAGAACCATCCTGCACATTTTACCTTCAGCAAAGCTTTGCAACAGACTTTTAAATCTGGCATTAATTTTAGAATATACAGGTTGGTTATAATTGAACTTTTACTATAAAAAGCATCTTGCATATAAAATGAATGAGAGTGCTCATTCCACCAAATTTGATATGTCATGTGATAAGATATGCTAAAGGATTGATATTTTTTTCTTTTAAGACCCATCAGCAGATGCTTTACATGGAAAATATTACAAACAGAATGACAGATATGTCATTTGAACATTTATTAATTATATTTATTGAAAATTTATTTTTCCAACTGAGTGAAAATAATGCCTGGACTGGGAGTCGAACCCCGGAACTTTGACTTACAAGGTCAAGGCTCTACCAATTGAGCTATCCAGGCTGACAACCGGTGGGCATTATTCAATCAGACAACCTTTAGGCAGAGCAACTGGTCTACTGAATTACAATATTATGCAATGCTTTAAAATTTTAATATATTCTATTTAAATTTTTTTTTTTCACAAATAAGCATTTCTTGCTCACGTCTTATATTATAACAAAACTACTTATCAATGTATTAGTCATTAAACCAGTCATCTTTTTTATAAGAATTTTAGCATATACTTACTAAAAGAGGTGTTAGTATTGCTTGTTATCACCAATTATTATCTATTCGAAAGCTGTTGGTCAAAGAAAACATTTCTCTTTGTGTGAAATATTTTCTAAATTATAATCCTAAATCAATTCAAATACTTTACAGAATTAGAATACAATTCAAAATTATATTGCTATTATACTAGAAGTTGGGCATAAGTATAACATCAGCTTATTAAGGAGCTGCTTCACTTACCGTTGCCGGAAGCACAAGCCAATGTTATTCTATGGGAAATTTTGTTTACTACAAAATGCTACAACTCGTGAACTAATACATAATTTTAAATTCTGTTTTCACATTCAGAAAATTCCCAACTGTTAAATTAATAACTTTTTTTAAAACAAATTTTTTTTTTTTTTTTTAATTTTTAATATTTTATTTTGAAATTGTAAAATGAAAATTTTCACATATTGAAAATTTGTAGTTTACAGCTTCAAAATAAAACATCTAAAATTTAAAAAATCCATTTTAAAAAAATTGTTCATTAATTTAACAGTTGTGAATTTTTGGAATGTGAAAATAGAATTTAAAATTATGTATTAGTTCATGAGTTATAAGTAAACAAAATTTCCCATAGAATAACATTGGCTTGGGCTTCCAGTGATGGTAAGTGAAGCAGGCCCTAACTGCAGTCAACTATCTATTAGCAAGATTCATCTTTGGAAAATTTCAGGTAATTTAACATAAAATTCCATCGTTAATATTGACTGATAATTTATCATAAAAATCTGAAATTGTAATTCAAATTAATAAAATTAATATTAATGAATGTCCATGCCCAGCAGTAGAATGTTTTTTTAGCAGTCTGCAACAGCAATATTTTAAGAAATTGCAAATGTAGACTGTCTACTCCTGTCTGTCCCTTTTAAACTCTTAATAAGCAGCACATCTTGCATCTATCTTAGAAGGCTCAACATTGTTGCATGTTTCTCTATTAGCTAAAATTTCTACTGTACCATGTTTAATGGTGTAGAAAAATGCAGGCCCTGACTAACGGCAGAGCATACGGGGCAAATGCCCTGGGCCCCCCTTCTGGAAGGGGCCCTCCTACAGGCGTATACAGAAATTCTGCAACCTAAAGATCTCTTATGCCACTGCAAGGGAGCCCCCCAGAATAGGTTTGCCCCGGGGCTCCAGGTGGTCTAAGTCGGGCCCTGGAAAAATGTATTATAATCAGCTAGCTTTTTAATATTATAATAATAAAATCACAGTCATGCAATGACACTGAGCCTTCCAAAGTAGATACAAGATGCCACTGCAGGAGAAGAGAGAGACAGTCTACATGAGGAAAGAAGGCTGGGTCCAGCTGAAAGCACTTACTCAAGAAACCCAAAAAGTTTATTTTTAACTAAATTTTAATTAGAAAAGTTTTCTTTAATTGAAGTTTGAAATTTAAAACATAATTATCTAAATGCTTTCAATAATAAACTTAATAAACTATAGATTTTGTGTATCATAATTTTTATCTCTCACTATATATATACAGACACAGGTGTTGGACAAAATAATGTGAAAACTTTTGTGTTTTTACATTTTGTTGAACATCTTAAAAAATACTTACCATGTTGTTCTTCGATTTTGGGAATACGGAAAATATGTCTTTCCTCATATTTTTCAGCAAAAGTTATGTCCTGAAAAGGAAAAGGGGACCAGTAAAAAATTAAACTGAAATTAACATGTTTTGGATCACCCTGTAAAAAGTAATGCTTTAAATGTGTTTTGGCTGTAGCATGTGATTAAGAGGATTTTTCTCATCTGTATAAAATTTTATGAGGTTACCACATATATTCATGGAGATATAATGGTTACTTTAAAAAACTGCAAAAATCTGGAATGACTTCACTCAACTTTTCAAACATTGAGTAACTAACAGTTTTATAGATAAAGTAAAGAAAGAGGAGTTGTTAAACAAACAAAAGAGAGAAAACCATAATAGAGTGTTTGAGTATTTTTCTACATATATTACACGATGTTTTATTTAATGCTACTGAAATTTGAGCCCATAGATCATAATGATAAAGAATTTTTCGTTGTGTCTCTGTGAAAACCTATAAATGCTATGTTCAACAAAATGTTTATAGTTAATGCAACAGTGATTTATAATATTCATATAAATTTTCAGCTCAATTTTAGATGCTATTGCACTTTTAAAAATTTGGTCCCATAGGCCATAATGATAAAGAATTTTTCTTTGTGTCCCTGTAAAAAAACTGTAAATACTAAATTCACCAAAATCTATGCATACATACACACATACATCATCGTAAAAAAAATGAAAACGGACTCAGGGGACCTCGAAATGTATAGAAACATCGAAATCTCAAATTCGGATTTTTGATATGATTACAATACTTTCCTCACTATAGTGTTTGGAAAGTAAAAAGAATTTTTACTTTTTGAATTATAACACGTAGGGTATTAGACCCAGTGCAAAACCATGTTTAGGAAATATGGTATACTAAATTAGACACAGCATACAGTTATCAGAATGTAAAAATGGTAAACATCTTACGAAATACAAGCACTTTTACTAAATAATTTTTAACTACGTATGCACAAGCTTTATAAAAATTTTTGATTTGCATAATTTAATAGGTAAAGGTATTGAGCAACTTATATGAAAACCCTAAACAAATATCATGTAAATTCAAAACATTATGAGAGATAGAATGAACAGAATTTAAGTTCTCTCAAAATAAAAGCTAAACTATAAGAACACAACTTTTGCTGAAAAATATGAGGAAAGGCATGTTTTCCGTTCCTTATTCTCGAAATCGAAGAACAACATGGTATTTTTCAAGATATTCAACGTCAACAAGATTTCAAAGTGTTCACATTATTTTGTCTAACACCTGTAAGAACAATAACAAGTGATTAAACAACTTATTGTATTTGAACACATCACCTTTTAACTTAGTGAGCAACATTTAAAATAAATAAATTTTAAATATTTATTCCATTAAGTAAATTTAGTGCTTTATTTTTTTAATCTTGAGAAGAACTTTTAAATTTATTATTTAACAAAATTGCTCATTAAGGTAAAAAATGATATCATAGCTGCCAACCAAACAGGAATAAAAATAGGAACACTTTCCAAGAGGGAGGAATTTGCAACTTTTTCGCCATATTTACCAGTTATCTATATATAAATGCCAAAGTTTGTCAATACCTAAAATGATTTGATACATAGGTTAATTATAGTAAAATCCATTTTAATTACTATTGATTGGAATCTTATTTTAACAGGGTTCCAACTCAATTTCAAAAATAAAATTACCTGACTTTTCCAGGTCTATTTTTAGAAAATTCCAATCACAAAATTTGATTTGTGACATAAAAAATAGCTCATGGCATAAAACATAACATAGCTTGCAACATAAAAGACAACATAGTAGCAAGATTTGCGGCATAAATTGAGTGCTCAAAAAGCATTTTTCAGGTTTATAAATCATTTTTCCAGGTTTGGGGTAATATTTACAATTTTCCCTGACTTTTTTCATTAATTACAAGTTCCCTGACTATTCCTGGGTTTTCACGCTTTCCTTGACCTGTGGGAACCCTGTTTTAATTATAAAAACTGTTCATTAAACAGTTTCTTAACTTTCATTAAACAGGAAAGGGTGTGTTTGTGTCATAACAAAAATTACATGAGTGACGACATATTGATATCGAAAAAATCTGGATGGATAATCCCATATTAAAATTGCGATTTTTTAAAAACTATATTTACAATAGTGTTACACATCATGCGGCTATAAAAGAATGAAAAACACTATATCTGGTAAATTAAAAGTCTCAATGGATGAATTTAAACACATACTTTAGAATGACAATAACAGTAGAAAATTTACTGTGTTTTAATTAATTTAAAAAATTCTAATTGTCGCTTAGCTTAGAGAAATATATCACTTGCTTGAGAAAAAAACTTCCTCCATCTGCAGGTACAAGTCTATAAAAATTGAAGTTTTCTGCCTGTTCTTTTATTTCTATGTTGTCTGATCTGTTCTGGTGTCAAATTGATTGCCAAAGGATCTCATGGAAGTTAATGAACTGCCCCTTTATTTTCACTCTGAGACTGTAAATTTCATTGCAACAGCACAATCAATGCAGAGGAAAAAATTTAATAAATTGCAATATTATTATTTTCTTTTCATAGAAAATATGTACAGGGTGCATGCAGCACAATGTTCTTAAGAAAGATTTTATCTTTCCATTGATCACTGATATATACAGTGAAACTTCCCAAAGAAACCCTAGACAATTGGCCCTTCACAGAGATGGCCTTCTAATGGAAGTTGATAAGAAAAATCTTAATTTAAGAAACAAATTTTATAAATTAAATGGTTTTTATTGTTCCAATTTACACTATATATCTATATAGCTTTCAAATAATCATTAATATTTGTTTGTTTAAATTCTGATTTTGTTTTTCACAATTTTATTTTTATGTACTAAAACAAATTTTTTAGTTTAGCATCATTTCTGAGTTGAAAGAGATCTCTAATAATCTACACATTACCCTGTAAATTTCCTGAAAGGAATTTTAGCTTTCTATTTTTAATCTTAGTTAAGTTTAATATTTTTATTTTGCCAAATAAAAGATAACATTACACATTTAGAAGCCATTGAATTTAACCATTTTAAGTAAATAATGGTATAAACACAAAAAATTCTTCCCCCAAAACTTGAATAATTAAAATATAGCATTTTAAATAATAATATAAAGTAGTATTTTTTAAATTTAAAACAAGAGTATCATAAAGTAATAAAAGACAAGGTGCAGAACTAGCAGGGGTCTGTCCAGAGGCAAATCTGGGTCTGTTAAAGAACCCTTCACAAAATTATTTATCCTGAAACAGGACCCTTCACAAAATTATTTATCCTAAAACAGGACCCTTCACAAAATTATTCATCCTAAAACAGGACCCTTCACAAAATTATTTATCCTAAAAAATAGACCTTTGATAAATCTATTTCATTTTTAAAACTAATCTACCATGGAACAAACAGGCTCCCTATGAAAAATCAGATGTTTTGCTGTATTTTCCCGAAAAGCTGATATTCAATTTATAATTTATTAAGAGCTTCTATGCATATATTTAAGTTTAGTTCTATAAAAATGAACTGTCATTGTCTAAAATAAAACTTTAATTATAATTTTATTTTGAAAATCACAATTTCACAAAAACAGGGCCCTGTCCGAAAAGTCTGGACAGACCCCTGACTAGACACTATGTAATTTCTCAATACTAAATTCTAACTTTTTCAGTTAACTTTTCCTGAATTATTCAAGAAATCAACAAAAAGGTGTCTTGCACTAATAAAAAAATTTAAGTTATCCTCAATGTCGCGTAAAGTGTTTGGTGATCTAAAACTACAACTAGATGTTATAATTGTCAAGTTTTACGGTTCTCGAGAAGAATGTTTTTAATTAATGTAAGATACAAATGCATATACATATATGCAGGCACATCACGATTCACAAAAACTAGTAGTGAATAATAAAATGTTACAGAATTCACAATTTCAACATTCTGTGGCTAGTCATTTTTAAATTATACAAGCTACAACACGTATTTTGTAAAACAAGACATTTCTTTTACCTCCTATAAGGAATTAAAGAAATTCTGTAAAAAAAATTGGAATGCTCAAAAATTGTGAAAGGAAAAAAAAAAAAAAGCTCAAAAAGGGTAATTTAAAAACTTCATTATTCCCCCTTCCCCGACAGATTTTAGGAATATGCCCCATAGACCTTATATACTAGACCACGCTACCAATACGGCTGACCATTACAGCGAATGTCTTCAACATGAGGGTGTAATCTGATACCTCCATCCTTTGTTCTGAGTCTCGGAAGTCACGTGATCTTGGCCTAGGGGTGATTCCTCTCTCTCTCTCTCTTTTTTCCCGTATGCAAGCATAATCATACTTCTCTGACTGAAGTAAGAATTCAAACGCAATTTTTTCGCTTGCAAAATGATTTATCATAATTTTTTTTTCTATGTAATTAATCTATGAAAGTTTAGCTTTCCATCCATGTGTAAATCTAAATGCTAAAATAAAAAGTGCGTGCACAATAAAAATATTAAAAAACACAAAATTCGTTCCTACAGAAAAATAACATAGTGATCATTCTCCACTCTTCCTCTAGACCAACATCACGTGACAATTTTGCTGGGGAAGCTCGTTCATGATGCAGTCAAATAACGAAGGGGAATGCGTTGTCTAGTATATAAGGTCTATGATATGCCCTAAAGGGGGGAGGGATTCCTCCCTGGCCCCCTAGCTGAACAAATTTTTGCTTTCACCCTTCCGTTCTCTATTTTCTATTCACTCTTATAAATATTGCTTTAAAATAAGAAATAATTATTGAATATGATTTTTATAATGAACAATAGAATATCAAACTAATTGTCTTCATGCAAAATTGAACTAGAAATACCAGTTAAATAATTAAAGGAAAAAAAAAAAAAAAAAGCAGATGTAATGGAATTTTTTGTACTATTATTTTTTGTTATAGTGGATAAAAATCTACAAGTAACAGTAAAAAAATAAATAACAATATATAAAATGGGAGGCCCCTTCAAAAGATTTTGCTATATAAGTTTTCCCATGTTTTTCATAATATTTCAAATGACATAACCTATATATTAATTTGTCATACTTTTTTAGCCTATTTTTAATAACAGAATGGGCTTAAAATTGTCATCATTCAAAAGGTGCAGTTAATGTGGGTTGCAGAAAAAAAAAAAAAAACTCACCAGGACAAGAACATAAACAAAAATACATTTGTTTTAATACACGGAATTTTTTTGTATTTAATATTCTTATATAGAAGAAAATTGTTAAATTAAATGTGCAATTTTTTCAAATAATGCATACAATGGTTCATGATTCAGCTTATTTTTTTTTTATTTACTTTTTTGCAACAGAAATCAGTATAAATTTTCTTTTAGACTGTTGTTCTTTGGTATTAAAATGCCCAGACAAAAAACTAATCAGTTAGATTCAGATGAATTTCTACATTTATTTTATGCTTATTTAAAAAATAAAAATGTCAAGTTTTAACCACTGGGTGATACTAATAAACAAATAGTTATTTTGATAATTTTGAAATAAGATAATACACATAATAGAAATTAATAAAAGTTAATGATTAACATTTAAATTTTTAAGAAAATATTACCAACACATCATGTAACTAGTAACCCCTGCTCTCATAGTTCAGTCGAACCTCGTTAACGTGAATTACTTTTAACATGAACTATTTCCACAGTCACCATCAAAGTGATTAGTTACTGATAGTTAACGCCCCCCCCCCCCTTGAGATTCACATTAACAAGATTCAACTGAATAAACTTTCTATTTTTCAGTCTCTCACAAATAAGAAACAATTATAAATCAGTTATATCTTTTGTAATGGAAAATTATTAAAGTTTGTATGATGTTATTGTTATGTTACTGTCGATCACAGTAGACATTTTTTTTATGTATCCATACTTTCACAATAATTCATATATTTGTACTGAACTACACAATAAAAATGTAACTGAAAAGAAAATTTTGTTTTTACAGATTTTACAATTAATGTTCCAGAATTTTAATAAAAAGTTTCATTTTTTATGAGATTTGAAACTAAAACCTTAAATCACTGATCGAGTCAAGTAATGTAAATCTTGATTAAATTTAACAGTCAACTATAAATTACAGCTTTCTAATAAGGTAAATAAACAAATTATGCTGAGTTGTCAACCCTCTGTCTTACTAATTCATACTACTATTACTGTAAAGTTATCTTCGACTTATTTCATCATAGAATTTTCACTAAATATAAAGCAGATATTTCCATAAAAAATTATTGGTATTCAAAAATTCAGAAAGTTGGCAAATCTGGTAGTTGGGAAAAAAAAAAAATTAAAAACCCTACTTTGCTAAACCACGTATTTACAGTTTAAATGCTTCAATTATTTAATATTTTTAAAGAAAAAGGAAATTTAATCGACAAGCAAAAATTTTATTTGATTCAATTCAAATTACAATATATTTTTAAGAAACTTTTTTTTTCTTTTTAGGCAATGTATGTTCAGTTTCTTGTTCAGGCTTATCAAATTTCAATAGAGGAGTTTTAAGTTCAAGCATATTTTGTTCCCATTTCTTTATTTCTCCTGAATCTGTCATATTAAAAGTAACATTTCTTCGTTTTTCAGATAAAAAGGATGCAGTCTCTTCAATCTTTCCCAGTATGACTTTTAGTTGTTGATTATATTTTGAAACTTTACATTGTTTTATAAATGCTTTTATTTGTAATATTGCTGGTAGAGCTAATTCAGGAAACCCAATAGAATAAGCATATATTTTGAGATAATCAACCAAAAAGCTACATACTTCATTGATACACTTTTCTTTAAACCCAGCCTCTAAAAGTTGAGATTTTGTTACTTTCAATGAGCATTCAAAATTAAGTGCTCTAACACTGAAAGCTGATTTTTTGTTATAATCAGTAATATTGAGTACTTCAAGAATAAAAGGCAATATTGGAATAAAACTGTCAGTTTCCTGAGATATTTGCATCAATGACTTGATGAGATGAAACCTAAGTGGTACATATTTAGCTGTAGGAATCAATGTAATTGTTCCAGTAATAGTTTGAACAAGTGGATAAATCAATGTTTTAATAGCTTCATGATGATGAAGGCGACATACCAGGTGAGACCAAAACATCAAACAATGAACATATTGCCAGTTATAAACTGTTTGAAATGCTTCTTTCTTTTTAGTAGTGATTGCATTCCGAAGATGAATTGCAAGTTGCCTAATATATATGAATGCATGTTCATAGGCAATTTCTGGATTAAGTGAATATACTTCAGTTAAAGATCGTTTCATGAAGTTTATCATGGGCCATGACGTAGGAGAAGTAAACTTGCAATTTTTTACAAAAGAGAAATACATGCTTTTTACAGTCTGGCCAAAATAATCATCAGGTATAACTTTACAAGTACGAACAATGATGATTAAACTTAGTACTCTGACTGTTTCTTCTTCACTGCACCAAAAGGCAATCATTCTTTTAAGAAGCAATTTTGATAACTTAATATACTTGGAGATAAACGGAATAAGATGAACCGTGTGTTTCAAAAGAAGAACCAAAACTGAAGACTCTTTCATAATTGTAAGCAATTTCAGAAGATCAATCAAATAGGATTTTATTAAATTCTGAGTTCGTTTCCATAACTTAGATTTAGCAGGATCAATATTTTTCTTACCTTCTTCCGGTGATAACTTTAAAACCTTAATCAATGCTGGTACTAATTCAACAAGACACAATTTCATAATATCGTTAAACAGATCTACATTAGCCATATCTGATTTCGTATTAGATCCGCCGGCTTGATGAACAGCATGTTTGAATGCTGATATTAGAGATTTGCAAATTTTTACTGTAGGGGCTTTTTTAATTTCTGTTTTGATAAACTCAAGCTTAGATGACGAGAGAGGTTTATAGGGTTCCGATTCCTCTTCTTCCTCACCTTCATTTTCCTCTGAGTCTTCTAAATCACTAGCTTCAAATTTAAGCAATTCTTGATCATTTTCTTGAAGAAATTTATAGAATTCAGGATCTTTAGTTTTCAAACGCTTTAGTGCAGCTGCATGAGAAGCAGCTTCATTTTCTGAATCATTATCTGAAGGATTAGATAATTCATCTTCTTGAAATTCATTATCAGACATTTCACCAAAAGGAAATGAAGCAACAAATTAGAAACTTAAGCAATTGAAATATAGTTACAGAATCAACTTAATATGCACGATAAATTTTAATAATAAAACACGTGTACAGATTTATAAACACAACAAATCTAATCAATCATTGTTTATACAGTGAATGTGACAGTTAACATAAAGATGACAAGCATAATAAAATAGAATAATCTCTTTTGCAATGAAAATCACATACAATTTCGTCGATCAAGGTCAAAATACTATCGAAAAATAGTTTAAACATCAGATCAGTTTGTTATTTATTGATTATTTAACATTTTCTTTTATCGTTGTGAGAAAATAATTGAATATGGAAAATGAGTCATCATCGTTTGCAATTCTATCGATAAAATCGAATATGAGTAATCGTTAAAGGGAAAGTATAGTAACGTAAAATTTCGTGATTTGTCTTTTTCATAACAAATGTAATATTATATTAATGCATTAATACATAAATTGCTGTTAGAAACTAGAGAGAGCACATTTTATTACTGTAACTATATACTATCTTGATTCTGCCTTACCTTTTAAACTTTTGTTTATTCTAAAGACGTGGCAGTAGTTGTTTTGTGAATGTGTATTGGTTTTTAACATTATACCGTTTTACCACTCTCTTGTCTAAATACACAATGGGACTTACGATTTCTAGTATATTCACCCGTCTTTTTGGGAAAAAACAAGTTCGAATTTTGATGGGTAAGGTTTTATTTATATAGGTTTGACGTAGTTTGCAATATTTGATTTGACATTGGAATGTTTTTGTCAATCATATTATTTATTCCTATATAATGTAACATATGTAAATGTGTTATTAGAATACTTCTACCAATTCAATAGATGTATTATTCGTGCACTTAGCATTTTTTATGTTACTGAACTAATATTGTTTCAATATTTTCTTTTTACGTTGTTTCAGTAAAGTTGTTTTCATTTTGTTTTTCAGAGACTGTTTGATTTTACTTAAGTATTTGTAATAAAATAATTAAGATTTTTGGTTGCTATTTAACTGTCATTTTTTTTATATTTCTTTATCAAAGCTTTTACCACATATTTTTCCTTTATATTTATTTCTGTAATTATATATATTGTTGATTTTCTATCGCCTTATAAATTGACAACATTGTTTCATTGATACCAGCATATTAGAAAATACAATTTTTGTTTTGATGAAGCCAACTTTGTAACAATACCTCCTCAATGGTACGTGCGTTCCAAATTTAATTCTTTTCATACTTGTGCACAAAAACTATGCATGTGTGGGGATGCATAGAATAATTTTTGTGTTCCATTTTTATTTACTTTGTATGTTTGTTGTGTTATAGTGTAATTATCGCATCCCTGTATTAGCATTACAATATAAACTTCTTAAAATTTATTATCCTAAAAAGTTAATAATTAAATATAGTAAAAGTTCTACTATCTGCCATTCAAGTAATTTGAAAGTGCTAACAGATAATTTTATTTCGATAGTCTTTTGTTCTGTTGCAGAATAGAATTATTTTAATCGCAACTCTACTCATTTCCATTTTTTTTGTTTTAACTCCTAAAGTTTTTTGAAAACCAAAATCTGCTAAAGTTTTTTTTTTAAATACAGTGTTCGCCGCTTATTAAAATCACACTCGTTCTGAGCCAAAGAGATTTCATTAAGCGACTGATTTTTCATATCCGGCGAACACTTTTTGTACTCTAGAAAAATGTATTACTTCCTTGAATTTGGAAAGAAATTTCATAAAGTGACAAATAATGAAGTTAATAAACAATATTAATTTTTGACAGAATGAATTTTTCCTTCAAAACAAGTAAATTAAATATATCCTAAGGTCCGATGCACTTTCCTTTGAAGAAAATCATCATTACTTAGCCAAAATTTCCCGCATTTCTTTTAAATTAAAAATCTTTCTGTTTAAACATCTTGCTTCTTAGCTATTTTTAAATAAGAACCAGAAAATGTCTTTTACCTAATTTTTTTTTTTTTTTTAATATCATTTGTGAATCAAATCAAATTTGTAACTTATTACTGTGCTTTGAAGAATATACATTTCTTGAAATTGTTACTGAGACTGAGATAAGTGTTATGGCACATTTAATTTGTAAATATGCTGCAAGAGTAAAGTATTCAACAAAGACAGATAACGGAAGGATTGCTGTGCTTTCTTTTCTTTTTTATTTCAAAAATAAAAAATCACAGTGTAAATGAAAAATCTGTTTAGCATGCATAAATGACATTTTTATTGCTGAAGAGATTTTTTTTTAGTTTATTAACCGGCGATACTAATTTTGTTAAGTGGTGGCTTTAAAAGTAGTTTGTATTGATTTGATTTCAGTCCTAGCAATTTCATCAGATAGCGGCTGATTTTATTAACCAGAATTTATTAAGTGGCAGTTGCTGTATTATATCCAAACCTTCAAAATAATCTTCATAAATAACTAATGCAGTGAGCATTAGAGAGAAAAGTGTTAATTAATACTTTCATAACTGATTGCTAATCAGTAATTTCAAAATTAAATGCAAAATATTTAACAAGCAAAGGTGTATCTTCAAGATGATTGTCAGATAAAAAGAAACCATTCCCTGTTATTTTGAAGTAGGCTGAATAATATTTACATTTTATAATTTTACAAATTCAAAGCTTTTAGAAAAAATTATTACTTTTGTATAATTTTGTGTATCTACTTATATATGTATATATATATTTTTTTTACAGTTGGACTTGATGCTGCTGGAAAAACAACTATATTGTATAAGCTAAAACTTGGTGAGATAGTTACTACAATACCAACTATAGGTATGTTTATTTATGATTATGATAGAATACTTATGATAAAAGCAGCCTTGGGTCTTTAACAAATGTATATTTTAGTGCATGTGATTTTTAGTATTTGCTCTTGCCAAGTGAAAATTGCAAAATAAAGTGTATTTTTTTAAGGCTTATCTCTAATCAGAAAAATAAAATTACTGCTGCTTCTGTTTATTTTGTGTTTGTGATCTTATCAGTGAGAGGGTCTCCATGACAGGGTTAGCCCAGGAAGGGATGCCTTGAAATTTACATCTTCATGAGGTGGTTGCTCAGTGCACAAGTAATGAAATTGAATGAAACACATTTTCTGACTTCTTATTTACTATTTTGTTGTGCTGATTTTTTACTTTCCAAACACTACTATAGTGAGGAAAGTATTGTAATCATGTCAAAAATCCGAATTCGAAATTTTGATGTTTCTATACGTTTTGAGGTCCCCTGAGTCCGTTTTCACTATTTTTACGATGATGTATGTATGTGTGTGTGTATGTCTGTGAGTGAACACGCTAGCGTCTAAACGCTTTGTTCGATTAACCTGAAAGTTGGTACGCATATTGTAAGTCACCATAGTACGAACCCTATAGATTTTGGTGAATCTAGCACTTAATAGTTTTTTTTACAGGGACACAAAGAAAAATTCTTTATCATTATGGCCTATGGGAGCAAAATCTTAAAAGTGCGATAGCATCTAAACGCCTTATTCAATTGAGAAAAAATTTTATACACATATTATAGATCACAAATACTCAATCTGTATATATTTTGGAGAATCTAGCACTTATAGTTTTTTTACAGGGACACAAAGAAAAATTCTTTATCTATGGGGCCAAATTTTTAAAAATGTGATAGCGTCTAAACGCCTTATTAATCTGAGCAAAAAATTTGTACACATGTTATAGATCACAGTTGAACTAACTGTATAGATTTTGGTGAATCTAGCACTTACAGTTTTTTTACAGGGACACAAAGAAAAATTCTTTATCATTATGGCCTATGGGACTAAATTTTAAAAAGTACGATAGCATCTAAACGCCTTATTCAATTCAGCTGAAAATTTATATGAGTATTATAAATCACTGTTGCACTAACTATAAGCATTTTGGTGAATCTAGCATTTATAGGTTTTTACAGGGACACAACGAAAATTTCTTTATCATTATGATCTATGGGCTCAAAGTTCAGTAGCGTTAAATAAAACAACGTGTAATAGATGGAGAAAAATACTTAAACACTCTATTATGGTTTTCTCTCTTTTGTTTGTTTAACAACTACTCTTTCTTTACTTTATCTACAAAACTGTTAATTACTCAATGTTCGGAAAGTCGAGTGGAGTCACTCCAGATTTTTTTATTATTATTATTATTAAAAAACAAAATTTTCCTGTACAGATCTTAGATCTTATCTTCCTTTCTCTGCAAGATGAAAACTAATGAGCAATTAATATGCAGAAAATTATCATAGCTGACATCTTTCTACTTGTAAAAAAAAACACCCACTACACACTCCCATACCAGGGCCATCTGATGTCTCGGTTTCTAATTATTCCATCTTTTATCATTCATAGGATTTCAAAAGGCTGATTGATCTTTTGATAGTCTTGAGATCTCTTCTCTAGTTTAACTTCCACTTCCAACTATCTCACCTTCCACTCCAAAATGCGTGTGTGAGGGGAGTGGTCACTCTTGTCATTTTTTGCACATTAACCCGTTAATGCCCAACTTAATGTAAAGCATGAAAATAAATGAAATTCTTTTAAATTATGTTTGACATTTATACTAAGCTAATCTAGAGAAAAGCCAGTTAGAACCAGTTATATGGTGTAGAAATACACCAACACTTCACAGGAAAGTGCAAAACCGAAAGATTGGAAAGCGATTTGTTTAGCTATGGAAGTAATAACTGTCCTATAAATAAGATGCTGAACACTAACGGGTAAGGCTCATTAGAACAGGACCTACTACCTCAAGATGACCATCAAATGTGCTCACAACTATCCTTTTCACCATTAAGCTGAATATTCCCATAGAGATGAGTGCATTTCTTAATTAGTACACTCCTGCTCAAAAGTTTAGCAAGATTCACAAGCGATCAGTTTTTCTTCAATTTAAAAACTTCTCTCAATAAAATGTTTTCAAACATTGGATATTTAAAGAACTGGATCTTCCTCATGTTTTTCAGTGAAGATTGGTTTAAGACAACATTTAGGGGGCTGGAAACAAATTGAGCAAAATCAATAATGTTTGTGATTACCCTGTATCATTAATTGAACGAAATGAACTGTAATTTTAGGATATGTTAATACAGACACAGTCTAATTTGTGGATGAATTTGTGTGATGATAGCATATTAAATAATGGAGATATAAGCATTTATTTTAAAACTCAAAAAAAAAAAAAACAGCATGCTTTTTTTTTTTTTTTTTTTTTTAAATATACAAAGTTTTTAACGAAAATTATTCTCACTTTCAGATAAGTTGGAAAAACACTTTTGAAATAATATACTGCGGAATACAAATATCTCATGAAATATGAACATTTTTATGAAAAATGTTTTCACTGTGCATATGCGAAAAAAAAAAAAAAAAAAAAAAAATGCATAGGTTGAAAGCTAGATATATTAGGCAACTTTCATCAAAAGTGCATTTGAATAGAGTAAAAATTAAGCAAATTATATGAAAAAGAGCGAACTAGATTTTAGATATCTTCCAAGAGTTGAAATTTCTTTAGGGGTTTTCTCATACAGCGTAATTAATTTAAAGATCCAATTATTTTAACCACTTAGAAGTTATTTTTTCTGAAAACCCCCTTAACATCTCACAACTCTTAGTAAATGAACAAAAATATGTTAGTTACAAGCTTATAAGGTTTTTTCACAAAAAAGAAATTTTGCTAAGTGGTAAGAAATTTCAACTCTTGGAAAATATCTCAAATATAGCTCGTTCTTTTTCGTATAATTTGCTTAATTTTTACTCTATTCAAATGCAGTTTCGAAAAAAGTTGCCTAATATATCTAGCTTTTCAACCTATGCAGTATTTTTTTTTTTTTTTTTTCTTTTGCACATGCACAGGAAAAATGTTCATGTTTCATGAGGTATTTAAGATATTTGTATTCAGATTGCAGTATATTGTTTTAAAAGTTTTTTTTTCAATTTATCTGAAAGTGGGAATAATTTTCATTAAAATCTCTGTATATTATAAATAAAAAACATGTTGATTTTTTTTTTTTTAAGTTTTAAAGTAAATGCTTATATCTCCATTATTTAATATGCTATCATCACACAAATTTAACTGGCTCTATATTCAGATATCCTAAAGACACAGTTCATTTCGTTCTAACAATACTGGGTGATCCACAAACATTATCGATTTTTCTCAATTTGTTACTGGCCCCCTAAATGTTGTCTTAAACCAATCTTCACTGAGAAACATGAAGACCCAGTTCTTTAAATGCCCAATGTTTGAAAACATTTCATCAAAAAATAAGTTTTTAAACTGAAAAAAAAAAAAAAAGGTTGTTCGCAAATCTTGTTAAACTTTTGAGCAGGAGTGTATTTTTTATTAAATCTTAATTTATGCACGAAATAATGTGGATTTATTTTTAAGAACTTTTTTTTGCTTTACTTTTAAAAAGAAACCATCATAGGCTTATTTGGAAAAAAAAAAAAAAAAAAAAAAAAAAAGTACAAGAATAATGTAAAGATAAAAAGCAAGCTGCTCTATTTAATAAATTTTTCTAACAGTTCAAGTCGTCAAAAATTGAACAGTTCTGTAATTTTAGAGAACAGTTAAAAAAAAAAAAAATAAATAAATAAATAAAAAACAAAAAACTGAGAAGTAATAACTCATGTTAAAGTAGTGAATAATCACTTCTCTGCAAGGGGGAGGAGAGGTAGAGGTTCTGGGTTTGATCCCAGGCTATATTTGTCGACCTTTCCTTTCGGTAATTTTAAATTACTCATTCATAAATATATTATTCTTTTCCTGTTTAGCTCTCATGCGAGTTTCAACCATTTAACAAGATATTTTCAAAAATAATCTTTTGTACTGTAACATCTGCACTGCATCATAATGTTTTAAAATTCTAAAAGCTTCAAGAAATTAAAAAAAAAAAAAAAAAAAAAAAAAATCATTAAAACTATGTTACAACAAAGTTGGTTAAATTAGTTTTGAAGCTGATATCAATTTAACAGTACATACCAAAAATAAAATGAAGCAACAACAGAAAGTATGAATAAAACCATGAAAATAAATTGCTATAAAACATAAGTCTGGCTAATAAATAAAAATATAAATCTTATAGGGAAAAAAAAATGGTACTCTATAAATTTTCGGAGATAAAGACCAGTTGTGAACCTTGAACTTCTATTCTGTATTTTAATTTTTGAGAACATCAAATATTGCTACAAAATTGCTTGTAGTATTATCACAAAACTGCCGCTGTTGCAACTGAGATTTTTTTTTTTCTGTTAAATTTTCAGTTTATTTATATTAATCTATAGAAATGTGACATCATTTCAACGATAAAATTTGTTTCATCTCATAGTTATTAAGTTATTGCTGAAATTACTTTTTTCCCCTTTCTTTCACTGACAACCACTGAAATAAGTGATTAATTTAGTAAACAACGAAATATTCTTGTCGTGGTTTGTCAAAATGCATAGTTTTACCACTTATTAACAAGATTTATTTTTGTCATGGCTAATTGCTCAAATAAGTGGTTTTTACTCCACTTTCTTTAATGGAGATAAGCAATTATTTTCAGGGCTGGCAAAACCCCGGCTTTTTTAGGAGGGGAAAAAAAAAACTGTTTTAATTGGTCTTTTCAAGAAAATTAGGATACTTATTTGAGAGAAATAAAAGGGGAAGGATATTTCAAAGTATATGTGAAAAAAAAGTAATAATTGAAAGAAAAAAACTCTGTTCAGAATTTTAACTTAATCCAAAATTTAACCTTCTCCATCTGACATTGGGTACAAATACACAAAAAAAAATGAAAGCATTAATTTAGTTTTAGTTTAACATTTATAAAAAGAGTATCTAGCATAGTATGTAATAGCCATCTTAATACATAATTAAAATTAGAGTACACAAGCATTTACAATACAGCGCCGATTATCCAAACTCCAATTAACCGAACAGCTTATTTCTCTATTTATTTTTCTTTATCCGAACAGCCTATTTCTCCCCTTTGAATGTTTGGAAATGGCTATGAAATGACTCGAACGGCAGAACGACACAGATCCTATTCAATTAACATGTCTAAGAATTCGAGATATGGCAGCATTCAAAAGAATGTCTTCTTTGAAGCACACAGCAATCAAAAGCTTTTTTGCTTAAATTATAATTAAATTATAATTTCTAGAGTTAAAAAAAACAATAGTAATAAATAATAATATTTTAAAATATTATATAAAATAGTGGCATAAACATCCCTGACTATGAATTTTTTAATTTAAAAATTTCGTAAGTTATTTGGAATTTAAGATTTACTTAACATGGCAGAATAAGGCAAAATTGAGCATAAACGTTTATTTTGAGGATCATAAATATATCAGACAACTTCAAAGTAGCATTTATGGTATTTATTTAAGTTATGATATTTGTTATTTAGTTCAATAATTTTTAATTTTTAAACACGCCAGCACAAATTGGTGCTGCCAATCCTAAGCCTGGATAAAGTGTGAAGGTTTTCTTTATTGTCACAGTATCCCTTAAATTGTCTGTCCAATTATCCGAACTAGGGTCTGTCCCGGCGTGTTCAGACAATCGGCGCTCTACTGTATTAAACCATTTAAAAATAAAATTTCCTCTTTATCAAAGTTGTTATAAGGCAACATGAGTTTTTAGTTAGAAATAAATGAGCACAGTTATTTTTTATGTCAGTAATACAATCGATGAAACACTGTATATAATGCACATAAAATTTACAGTTTTAATTAATACTATATTATATACATTTAATTTATACTCTAACAAAGAAATTTTCAAAAATATTATCTGTTCTTTTTTTCACATCCAAGGAAATTTTACTTTCCGAGTTTGTCATCTCAAAACTTGAAAATTTGTATACATGATTCAACTCCAATCACATATTTTTAATTATCCTTCTTTTTCTTTAATCAGTTCCATCAATGTGTTCATTTAATATACACCCATACAGCACTGAAATATATTTTCTTTAATAAATACTGAAAATATAAAAATTAGCACATTGATTTTAAAACCAACATGGCGGAAAAGGAGAGAAAAATGTCGGAACGATTTTAAGGGAGCTTGGTTGTTCGACGACAAAACGGATGAACGGTCCAATATCGGATACCCATGACGACAGAAACAGAACCAAATCGGAGAATGGAAAAGTGAGTAGAGTATTCCACTGCATTTTGCCTGTGCTGCTATTGGATAACGATAATCGGGCACGATTTATCGGTGTTGTGTCGGTCAGTGGAAAAGTGCTGTTAGCCTGGTAATAAATATTTCTATTGTAATTAAAAATAATTAATTTTGATATCTCATTTTATTGGATTGCTTGATATCTGTGGATTATAAAAAGTTCTTATGAATATATGTCAATTTGAATTTAATTTAGTAATAGTTAAATCTTGGAATTTCTGTTTTATCATGGGTTTAATGGAAATATTGTATTTTGCTAATCAGTAAATATTTTATTTGTTCTTTTGAGCATGATTATTTCATCTTTTATTATTTATACAAAAAAAAAAAAAAAGTGGGGCGGGGTAAGTCATCTGAAGGGAAAACATTTCACCATTTTGTATGTATGTAGTCATTTGCAAAAGTTTAAGACCAGTAGCCGATTTTCAGTATTTTAACACATTGCATCATTTGCACAGATTATTGCATCAGATGCATTCTACTGCTATAAATAAAAGTGTAGTTTATCGTCAGTTGTTTATTGGATTTTGTTGTAGACAGTGCTGTTTGTGTAATTATTGTAATGAGTAAAAATTCTTCACTTACTGTTACAAAAAGGTCAGAAATATTGACCCTGCGTAAAATTGGATATTCTGAACGTCAAATATGTTTGAGGGGAAGTGTGAGCAAAACAGCTGTGCATCAAGCTATTAGTAAATTTAAAATTTCGTGGATCTTAAGAGAAGCGGTCGCCCTAGAAAAATGAGTGCACATGATATTCATGTAATAAGGATGGTCGTACGACATCCAAGAACCACCTGTAATAAGATTGAGTGCTATTTAAAGACGTTTGGTCAAAAATTTTGGTTTATCACCCCATAAACCTGCAAGGGAACCTTGACTTACTCCAAGTATAAAAAAGAAACGACTCTTAAGGTCCACAAATTTTCTCGAAATTTTAAATTTAGTAATAGCTTGATGTACAGGGGGGAAGGGGGGAGAAGTTGACCCGTCTTGTCCCTGGGAAGTTACATCTGTGGTACTTTTCTAAAACATTTATAAATTAGTAAAAAATGTCAAAATGCCTTTTGTTTTGTTCATTTAGCATTAAATCAATGATTGAATTTTTATGTTTATTAATATTGTTAATTTTTATATATTATAGTTCTCTTAACAATGATGTTTTCGTTATCTAGGCTTTAATGTTGAAACAGTTGAATATAAAAACATTTGTTTCACAGTCTGGGATGTAGGTGGACAAGATAAAATTCGACCACTCTGGAGGCATTATTTTCAAAACACTCAAGTAAGTTTTAATGTGAAATTATATTCGGAGAAAAATAAGAAAAGATTAGCCACACTAGAAGAATAATTTGTCCCCATACCAATACCATGTGTTTGTTTAAAAATATCATCTTGAAAAAAGATATAATTATTATTCAAACAAAAATGACATAAACTAAGGCAAAAATCTTTAGAAATATTTAATTCATTTTCAATATAAAAAATGTCAAATCTTTCTGATTATATCACAAAGTTCATTTATATTAATATTACAAAATAAATTTTAAAAATTGAAAGTCTGAACAGACAAAGGCTTAAAAGTAATTCTATTAATTAAATCAATACTATTATCAATGGACCAAAAATAACTTGTATTTTTATATTTGAATTTTAGAAAATCGTAAATTTTCTTCAAAAAGAATTGCAACTGTAAATTAAAACATTGTCCAATATCAGGGTTGCCAACTGCTCCGATTTCTGCGGAGTTTCTCCGAAAAAATTTAAAAACTCCGCAATTCCGCGAAGTAATGTTTATGCTCCGCAAATTCAGTCTTGACCATCTAACTAAATATTTTTTATTAAATACATAAAACTGAATAGTGGCAGACACAGAAAAAAAACTATTTTTCTTTCTTTCTTTTTTAAGAACCACATGCTTCATCCTACAATACCCATAAATAAATAGTAAAGAAAAAAAAAGAAAGAAAACATTCTAGTGCTAGGCATTGCGTAATCGAAATATTGCTGACTCAGAACGGGAACAAGTATTTGTTTACATTAGCTAAGAGTGTGTTTAATTAAAACCACAAGCTGAAAGGGGGAAGAAAGAAACCGAATGCTATGATTATGCGGTGTTTTGATTTTCATTTAAACTATATCAATGTTTCAATTATCTTAATGCTTAATAGGTCGTTAAAAATTGTTTATTTTAATTATTTATCATAAAAATAATATATTCAAAGCTACTGAACTTTAAGGCCGATTGACAACGCTTTATTTAAGATTTATTTGAAATAATTATGCATTTATTTTATCATTCACTTAAAGCATTAATGATTATATCTTCATTTGGGGAAAAAAAATCTAGGGGGGAAAAAATAAGTAAACAAATTATGGCCAATAATCTGCAAAATTCTAAAGTTTACAAAACATATGGTCCCAAGCTATGCAGATTAGAGAGAGTTGACTCAGAGATGAGATCATTTACACATTTATATGAATATTGGTGATTTCGTTTTTAGATTTTTATGTAATAGTATAATTATTATTTTGACATTCATGAAAATTGTTGGAAATTTATTTTTTTTTCCCTTTGTGCTTTCTTTTTCTTTCTTTCTTTTTTTTTTTTTTTTATGTAACTGAATAATCTATTTTCATGTATTGTCTTTATTTATGTATGGAAAATATGGCATTATGCAAAAAACAAATTACTTTTGGGTTTTAAGTAAAGCTGGAAATTAGCGGTCGCCACTCGCCACATGGCGACTAGATTTTAATAAGTGGCGACTAAAGAAATTGCCTTTGGTCGCCACTGTAGTGGCCACTTTCCTTCTACCCATTCTTTATAAAATATACCCCATTCCACGGCAAACTTGGATTGCGCGGCGGCTTTTTCGCGGTAAACGCTCCGCGCAAAGCAAAGAATTCAGGCTGTTCTAAAATCTAACCTCGCCACTTGCAAACATATTTCGGAAGTCAATTTTAATAGTAAACACTTAAAATTCTTCTACCCATTCTTTATAGAATACCCCATTCCAATGCAAACTTGGATCACGCGGCGGCGTTTTTGCAGTAAACGCGCCGTGCGCCTCGAATTCAGGCTTTCTCAAATCTAACATCGCCACTTACAGACATTTTCGGAAGTCAATTTTAACAGTAAACACTGGAAATTGGCAGGTAGTCTTATTCATATACTAAAAAACGTATGGCTTTTTTCCATTTTTCTATAAAAGTATTAGATTTTGATTTAAAAAAAATGTCAAAATGAGAGTTTCGGCCGACTTTCGGGAGACAGACGAAAAGGAAGCTCGTGAGATAATCAATCGGCTGAAACTCCGATTGTATTACGTTTGCAGAAAAATTAAAAACGTCATTCGACGCATTTTCTTTGTTATTTTATACCACTTTCTTTTCAAACTTGGCATTTCTATCCATTCCCAACGGCCGTATCGCATTCAGTCATACGCGTGGTTTTAACTCGTGAGTCAACTCCCTCTAATCTGCATAGCTTGGGACCATAATTTGTTTAGTTATTTATTAATTTATTTTATTTTTTCTCCCCAGATACAAATGAAGATATAATAATAAATCATTAATGCTTTGAGTGAATGATAAAATAAATGCATAATTATTTCAAATAAATCTTAAATAAAGCGTTGTCAATCGGTCTTAAAGTTCAGTAGCTTTGAATCCATTATTTTTATCGATAAATAATTAAAATAAACAATTTTTTTAATGACCTATTAAGCATTAAGATAACTGAAACATTGATATAGTTTAAATGAAAATAAAAACACCGCATAATCATAGCATCTGGTTTCTTTTTCCCCCCCTTTCAGTTTGTGGTTTTAATTACACACACTCATGCTCTTAGCTAATGTAAACAAATACTTGTTCCCGTTCTGAGTCAGCAATATTTTGATTACGCAATGCCTAGCACTAGAATGTTTTCTTTCTTTCTTTTTTTTTTTTCTTTACTATTTATTTATGAGTATTGCAGGATGAAGGATGAGGCGTGTGGTTCTCAAAAAAAAGAAAGAAAGAAAAATAAAAATAGTTTTTTTTTTTCTTTTTTTTTTTTTTTTCCCAGTGTCTGCCACTATTCAGTTTTATGTATTTAATAAAAAATATTTAGTTTGGTGGTCAAAACTAAATTTGCGGAGCATAAAAATTACTTCGCGGAATTGCAGAGTTTTTAAATTTTTTCGGAGAAACTCCGCAGAAATCGGAGCAGTTGGCAACCCTGCACTATATTCAAATGCTTCAAAATACTTGGAAACTGCTGAAATCGATGTTGTGCAATCCGAAGATTGCATAAAAAACCTGCAACTGAATTTAGTTAAATTTGGTGAATCTGGCGAGTTAGAAAGCTCAGTACAAAAACATTTCCTTACATTTTTAACTTCATTGAAGAAAGATGATTCAGATAATGAGAATCTGATTTTTCATAATGTAATTTTGCACAAAGAAAAGCCAAAAAGAGCCACAAATCTCAATAGTAATAAAGTGCAAAATCCATTCAAGGAATTATGTGAAGGATCATGTAAAATAGTTCAAACATGATTTAACATTGATTCTCTCATCCTCAATGTTGCGAAAATATTAAATACAGCATATTTTACACCAGTACTCACAGAAAATTTTGGGGAATCTGAAACAACAGAATTTTGCAAAATTTTCAACATTCCTGTTGAAAATGCAATCGTAGAATGGAAGGAGTTAAGAAGTATTTTGTCTGAAAATTTTAGACCTGAGATTAATTTAAGGGACTTGTATGACAAGTTAAAAACAACTGTATTTAAAAACATGGAATTAATGTCAAACATTCTTGAAATTATTCTAACTATTCCACCAAGTAATGCTGAAGTGGAAAGAGTCTGGAGTAAGATGAATCAGATCATTGTCTATGGATAGTGAAACACTGCAGCATAGACTGCAAATTAAGCAAGCTAAGATAAATTTGGAAAATTTTGATCCATCTTCAGCAATTGATTTGTGGTGGTCTGATGGCATTAGATCCAGACGCCCAAATTTTAATAATTGAATCGTAATAATATAAAGAAATAGAATAAAATAGATATAATTAATATTAAGAAAGAATAAATTATGCAATTTTTTTTTTCATGCACGAGTCCTACTTTTGCATTAATTAATAATTAATTTCATATTTTATTAGTTTTACAGGTTATAATTTTTTTTTATTTTTTGGGCACTTTGATTATACAATTTTATGCATTGTAAAATATTTTCTGTTCTTTTACTATTTTATTTTTCAATTATATGTAATTTGTTATGCCTAATCTGAGTTACACTGATGTACTGCATACTACAGACCATTAAATTACAAATTTGATAATATCTTAAAATTGATTTCTTTTTTTTTTTTCTATTGAATTATCATTTAATGATTGAGCTTAAGATCTTGTTTATCCTTAAGATGAATTAGTGCTGCTAATTTTAAAATATGTCAAAATTAACTTTTTAAAAAGTGACAGCTACAATTACATTGTGAAATCTCGACTACAGCCACACTCTCTAAATTCAGTTAGAGAGGGGGATTATAATTGCAAATTACTAAAAATTCATTATTATTAAAGAAAAATTAATTTATAATTCATTTGTAACATGAAAAAAAAAAAAAAAAAAAAAAAAAGGAAAAAGAAACTTGCAAAATAAAATAGTATTATTAAAAAAATATTTTTTTTTTATTTACATATACTAATATATTTTCATGAATCGAAGATTTTTTTTTTTTTTTTTTTTTTTTTTTTTTGAAAAAGCAGAAAATCGACACCATTCAGGATAGTGAAGGGGCAATATAATCAGAATTTTTCTGTTATAAAATAATATAACCAAAAGAGCATTTTAAACATATGAATTTTGTATTGAATAGTATTTTCTTACATTCATAGTATAAATTATGTAAATCTATTCCTATTTCATTTATTAAAATTTGTTAGAAATGTATTATTGTGGATGAGTTTCAAAAAGTTGACTACCTTAATTATTTTCTTAATGATTTGTCGAGACTGAACATTGAAAAAATTAAAGAAAAGAAAATTTTATTTTACTTTTACTTTTATCAGCGAGTGGCCAGTGGCCACTAACTTTTTAAAAGTGGCCACTAAAAAAATGAAGGCTAGTGGCCAGTGGCCACCAACCAAATTTCTTAATTTCCACCTTTAGTTTTAAGCTTATATTCAGACTTAATCATTTCCCATTCTTATCTCTCTTCACTGTTTTGCTAAATATATTTGATTATCAATAAATATTTCTTAAATTCATGTGATTATTGTTAATTTATTATTGTTAGTAGTTTATTTCTTTTCTTTCCCCCTTTTTTTTTTTTATGTATTTTTAAAATTGCTCCTCAAAGTAGCCAAAATGCTCCTCAAAATTTCTCTGAATACTCCTCAAACTGTTTTTGAAAAGTTGGCAACCCTGCAATACCATTAGTAGTACAACATATAAACCTGAATTTAACTGGATTTTTATGAAATTTAGGTGTCATAAATAAAAATGGAATATTATTCTCATTAGAAATCTTAAAATTATAAGAAAGAAGAGATTGAACCTGTTTTAAATAAGCAGCAAAACATTTTTTAACAATTTTAGGATTTAATTTTAATTTAGTATAATAGAAATCATTGTTCAGTTCTTCCAAAGTTCTTTCAAAATAAATTTTTTTACATATAATAAGCATAATTATTTGCAGCGTTGTCAACTGGAACAAAAACAAAATTCATTCATTGTCCATTTTATCAAATTGCTGATAAATGTAATTATTGTTTCGAAATTCAACCAAAAAATTAACATATTAAATTATATTTCCATTCTTGAAAGGCTTCAGTAGGAGTATTGTATTTATAACAAATCTTGAAAATAAATCTATTTATATCCTTTAAAAAGGTTTCCTTAATATTTGATTTTTTAAGTTTTTTATTTAATCTAAATTTTGTGCCCAAGTTCATTAAAAACCTTATATTATCATTTTTTATTATATTAAGATCCCCAGTTATAACATGTTTGTAATTATTATCAATGTAACACTTGAAATCTTCATTATTGCAGATACAATCATTCAGTTTGGAGGAAGCATCTGATAAAGCAAAGTTTCTATAATTAAAAAAAAAAATTTACTGAATGGTTTATTATATTTGAAAGCAGTAACAATATATATATTTTTTTAATGGAAAAATAAAATTATTTTTAAGAATGGCTGTTTAATTTCAAATTATCAAATGATTTTTGCAAAAAGGAAATTGTAAAATTCATTTATTGCTTTACTTTTATCAATTTTTAAAGCTGAAAACCTATTAAATCTGTAACTAAATCTTTAAATTGATTATTGACAAAATTAGAAAAGAAGAAATTTTCCTGATAGTTTTTATTTTCAAAGAAAAGACTATTCACTTTAACTTATTAAGAGTCATTTTTTTAAAAGTTGGACACTTTTGATAGTTGACATCTTCAATTTTTCCGAAACGTTTAGGATGTGTTAGTAGTACTGTGATAAGAAAAAGTGAAATTTATTTTTTTCTGAATTTGATTTGTTCGACCTAGAGAGGGGGTCGAAGTTTGAGGGCATAAATAAATGGTGCCATTTTAATATCATTTTACTCCTAAAGCCATGAGTGACCCATGTCAATTTTTTTAAATACAGATACTACTTGATACTAAGTACATTTTAGCATAAACAGTTTGGTGGGTCATTCATGGCCAGGGTCATTCAAAAGTGCAGTTTTCGTTGATTTTTTCCATGTTTCCAGTCTGAATATCTGCTAAGGCCATGAGTGCCCCATAGAAATAATTATGGGGTTAATTATACACCTTAGTACAGAACTTAAAAATATTTAAAATTGCATGGGTCACTCTTGGCTTTAGTAGATAAACGGTCTCAAAGTTGAAAATTTTCAAAAAAAGGTCAAATTTGATGGTAAATTACTCTATAAGCCATGCGTCAATAACTATGAGAGAGAGTTTTAATTATACCCTAGATGGTCTAGTTTTAGACCCAGGTTACAAACCTATGGGGCTTGCAATATTTATTTAGATATAGTTTATTTTATATCGCCAATGTGTACCTGTTCTATGCAGTACAAAACGCTTGAGACCCAATTTTGTAATACATTAATCCTTGTTTAAAACTTCCCATTTTACATTAGAGGTCAGCATCAAAATAAATATAAAATTAAAAAATCTGGAGTGACTCCACTCGACTTTCCGAACATTGAGTAATTAACAGTTTTGTAGATAAAGCCTATGAATGCTAGATTCACCAAAATACTTATAGTTAGTGCAACAGTGATTTATAATATTAATATAAATTTTCAGCTTAGTTGAATAAGGCGTTTAGATGCTATCGCGCTTCTAAAAGTTTGGTTCCATAGTCCATAATGATAAAGAATTTTCCTTTGTGTCCCTGTAAAAAAAAAAAAAAAAAAACTAAGTGCTAAATTCACCAAAATCTATACAGTTGGTGAAACTGTGACCTATAACATGTGTGCAAATTTTTTGCTCATATTATTAAGATGTTTAGACGCTATCACACTTTTAAAAATTTGGCCTCATAGGCCATAATGATAAATACCTTTTCTTTGTGTCCCTGTAAAAAAACCATAACTTCTAGATTCTCCAAAATCTATACAAATTGAGTATCTGTGACCTATAATATGTGTATAATTTTTTTACTCAATTGAATGAGGCGTTTAGATACTATCGCACTTTTAAAATTTTGGTCCCATAGGCCATAATGATAAAGAATTTTTCTGTGCGTACCTGTAAAAAAACTATAAGGGCTAGATTCATGAAAATTAATAGAGTTTGTGCTACAGTGACTTCCAGCATACGTATCAACTTGCAGCTCATTCGAGCAAAGCGTTTAGATGCTAGCGTGTTCACTCACACACATACATCATCGCAAAAATAGTGAAAACGGACTCAGGGGTCCTCGAAACGTATAAAAATATCAAAATCTCAAATTCGTATTTTTGACATGACTGCAATACTTTTCTCACTATAGTGTTCGGAAAGTAAAAATTACATAAGGGAGACAGGGGCAAGTTGAAGTACGGGGTAAGTTGAAACATGGAAATAAAAAATACAATTTTTAAGTTTTTATTCATTGCCAATAAAGGGAAGTACAGACACACATAACCTATTTTACAATGTAAAAAAAGATGTGTATGTAAACATCTGTCGATTTTATGAGGATAAAACTGTTTTTGAGTACTGTTTTTTACTGTGAGTAAAAATTCAAATTTTTAAGTGATGTTGCATTTTATGTAACAATAATTGGTGAATGTTTCTGATTGATTCAGCGTTTATAGTGTATAGGTGCAGCTTGCTAATCATATGATTTGAAATGCCCACGAGCATAAGTACTGGTAACTTAACATCTCGTGAAGTGAAAATTATGGGCAGGGGCCAGCTGAAACAAATATAGGGGAAGCTACTTAAAACACCTGTTTCAATTAGTCTCATGCGCTATTTTTATTATTATTATTTTGTATACAGTCTTGTTTTCATCACCCTATATATGTTTTACATAATATAACAATATGCACATTTCAGATGTATCTTAGGTTATTACTTTCTGAACACTATAGTGAGGAAAGTATTTTAATCATGTCAAAAATCCGAATTTGAGATTTTGATGTTTCTATACGTTTTGAGGTTCCCCGAGTCAGTCTTCACTCTTTTTACGATGATGTATGTGTGTGAGTGAACACGCTAGCGTCTAAACGCTTTGCTTGAATGAGGTGTAAGTTGGTACGCATGTTGCAAGTCACCGTAGCACGAACCCTATCTATTTTGATGAATTTAGCACTTATAGTTATTTTACAGGGACACAAAGAAAATTTGTTTATCATTATAGCCTATGGGACCAAAATCTTATAAGTGTGATAGCATCTAAACGCTTTATTCAAATGAGCAAAACATTTATACACATATTATGGGTCACAAATACTCAGTCTGTATAGAATTTGGAGAATCTAGCACTTATAGTGTTTTTACAGGGACACAAAGAAAAATTCTTTATCATTAGGGCCTATGGGACCAAATTTTTAAAAGTGTGATAGCATCTAAACACCTTATTCAATTGAGCTGAAAATTTATATGAATATTATAAATCACTGTTGCACTAACTACAAGCATTTTGGTGAATCTAGCATTTATAGGCTTTATCTACAAAACTGTTAATTACTCAATGTTCGGAAAGTCGAGTGGAGTCACTCCAGATTTTTTAATTTTATATTTATTTTATATTTCTTTTGATGCTGACCTCTGTAATGTAAAATGGGAAGTTTTAAACAAGGATTAATGTATTACAAAACTGGGTCTCAAGCGTTATGTACTACATAGAACAGGTACACATTGGCAATATAAAATAGACTATATCTAAATAAATCTTGCGAGCCCCATAGGTTTGTAACCTGGGTCTAAAACTAGACCATCTAGGGTATAATTAAAACTCTCTCTCATAGTTATTGACTCATGGCTTATAGAGTAATTTACCATCAAATTTGACCTTTTTTTGAAAATTTTCAACTTTGAGACCGTTTATCTACTAAAGCCAAGAGTGACCCATGCAATTTTAAATATTTTTAAGTTCTGTACTAACGTGTGTAATTAACCCCATAATTACTTCTATGGGGCACTCATGGCCTTAGCAGATATTCAAACTGAAAACATGAAAAAAATCAATGAAAACTGCACTTTTGAATGACCCAGGCCTTTAAAGCCACGAATGACCTACCAAACTGTTTATGCTAAAATGTACTTAGTATCAAGTAGTATCCGTATTTAAAAAAATTGGCATGGATCACTCATGGCTTTAGGAGTAAAATGATATTAAAATGGCACCCTTTATTTACGGCCTCAGACTTTGACCCCCCCTCTCTCTAGGTCAAACAAATGAAATTCAGAAAAAAATAAATTTCACTTTTTCTTAATACAGTACTACTGACATATCCTGAAAGTTTCGGGAAAATTGAAAATGTTAACTATCACACCTCCGTAGACTTTGTCCAGCTTTAAAAAAAATGACTCTTAACATTTAAAGAGTCTGAAAATCAGGGGTGGCGCCAGCTAGGGGGCCGGGGGGGTCACAGGCCCCCCCGTCGGGGAGTCTGTGACCCCCCATCGGGGCATATTCCTAAAATCTCTCGGGGGGGAAAAATACAAAATTTTCAGTTTTTCTACTTTTGGCAGCATTTTTCTTTCCTTGAAAAAATTTAGATCATTCCAGTTTTTCCATTCTGTATTCAATAGAAGAAAGTATTGGATTCGTAAAAAATTTCAGATTCCAGTTTTCCATGACTGTACACGTTTTGAGAGGTCCAGAACACGTTTTGACCACGATATTTTTAGAAAATGTCTGTCTGTGGCACGATGATCTGCAAAACCAGGAGGAGTACTAACAAATTGAATGGTACAAATATTAACAGTAATATTATTTACAGTATTGCAGTTTTTGATAAATACTTATATAATAAACTCTCTTTATGTAGTGCCCCCCTGTCGGGGAAGTGGTGTCACCCCGTCGGGGAATTTCCGGTGCCACTACTGCTGAAAATATTTTATCTTGTTCATTAAGCCAAAATAAAGGAATAATATTCAAATTTTTACTGTAAATACGAGAACCCCGTTTTACTTCTTTTGATTGAAAATAAATTATTTACTTCATAAAACAAATTATATACATTAGAAATTTATTTACATTTAAATTATTAAGTTTAGTGTTTAAGCCATATGGCTATAAAGTTATATATTTCAAAATATAATAATTTTCTTTAAAAAGTCTTTCATTATTGACAGTTCAGATTGACGTTCCTGAGCTTGAGCTTGAATGTCTTTGGATCTCTATTAATTTAAAATATCGGCAAAAAATGCTTTTTGTGTGTTATTTCCCACCTAATTGGCATAATGAAATGGGACTAGGGTGCAATCTAACTTAAATCCGCCTCTGATATGTGTTATAATAATGATATTGCTAATGTTTTTGCCAACTACTTTAACTCTGTATATAATTATAGCTCTGATTATAACAGAAATTTGAGTTTTATTGATTGCTCTTTGCATGATATCATTAAAATTGATAATATTACTTATGAGGATGTAATTTTGGCTATTAAGAAGTTGAAGACTTCTGTAACTGTTGGTGTTGATTAGAGCTGGACGATATCAGAAATTAAATATCATGATATATCACTAAGTTAATATTGATATTAATGATATATTGCGATATTTCTTTCAAGAAAAAGAAAATCGACATTTGCTACTTTTTAAAGACAAATGAACACCAATTTTAATGTATACAAGCATGGACTGTTTTCTATATATTTTCTGGTATATTACTTCCATAACTTTTACATAAAAATAAAATAATAATAATATTTAAAACAAAAAAATGCATAAAGAGTGAATCAATGTTTTGTGATTATTTTAATATATATCATTGCTTTTAAGTATACACTGAGAAAAAGAATATACCACCTTCCTCTAGAATGAATAAGTGGTCATTTTCTAAATCCTTTAACTAGAAATATGGATTACCGAGCTATGTGCATTAAGGCACATCAATAAACTGAACAGACGAAATGATCGAGAATTTCTAGTTTAAAAATTTCTAGATTATGAAACAATATTCTGAATATTCCGGATTTTCTGAATCTTTTGTATTGCGAGAAATTCTCGCTTATTTTCTAGAATTGGGTCATAAACCAAGGTTATAGTAATCGATGAATGAATATAGTAATCGATAGTAGTGAATGAAACACAGTTAGTGCATGATTTAATGGAATATTAACATAAGTCCAGTCGTACTAAATTAAATTATGTTTCCATAGAATGTAAGCAGAATTTCTTTCTTTCTTTTCACTTTTCTTTTCTTATAAATCTCTTATATTTAATAAGAACAGCTAAAATAATAATAATAATAATAAAATGCTGCACAAAAAATAAAAATGAATAAATAAAATAATAATAAAATGCTCAGTATTATATCATTGTTCAATCAAAAAACTGTCACTATAAAATTTCTGAAGATAAAAATCTATTTTACTAGCTAAATAATGAACTAAGTTTATTAAAATACTAGCAGGCAACGCCCGCTTCGCTGGTCCTTATTTTTAAATGAATCACTATAATTACTGAATTCTCAAAATTGCATTAATTTTTATCACAAGGAAAAAAAAAAAAGAGAAACAAAATCTGATTAGGAAAAATGTTGCACCGGGTTCTCACTGCCTTCGGAAAAATTCCCAAAATGCTCTAACTCTTATTTCTATTATTTCCCCCCTTCGCTCCCCCCCTCCCGTCTATCCTAAAAATTTTACAAATTCGAAAATATCCGCAATCGATTTGTAGGTATCGGAAACCTCTATGTACCAATTTTGAATGATCTAACTCTATTTTTTTTTTTTTTTTTTGCCCCTCCGCCCCCCCTTTCTGGCCCTCCTAATAACTTTACACTTTCGAAAATAACCCCATTCGACTTGCAGGCCTCTAAAGCCTATCTGTACCAATTTTCAACAAACCTAACTGTATTTCTATTTGTTGTTGCCCATAGCCCCCCCTTACCACCCCACCCTCCTTCCCACCCCTCCTAATAATTTTACAAATTCAAAAATATCTGCAATCGATTTGTAAGTATCGAAAACCTCCATATACCAATTTTGAACGATCTAACTCTATTTTTATTTCCCCTCCTGTGTGAGTGTTCTCACACATATGTCCTTTAAAAGCGTATTTATTTATCCAAATTTAATATATAACAAAAAGGAGGGATTAATATAGATTATATAAAATAAATCTTTTTAAATTTATCTGATTCAAGTAATTAATTATAGAGAATTTCCCGTTTTATTTTTAAAATCAAAATTTTCATTTCTTTGTTCTTTTATCGTTACAAACACATTGATCTAGGAATAAAAAAAAGCAATTTTTATATTGGGGTTTTTGAAAAATAGTATGTTTATACATTTTCCCCGAATGGATTAAATCAATTTAGCCATAATTATTTATTTTCAGAGGGTAATTTAAAATTCGTTTTCAGCATATTTCTAGCATATACAGCTATTAATAAAATAAAATAATCATTTGATTCCATGTTTATTACCCTTGTATGTTTACGTTAAAAACCTATTATTATTTCAAGAGGGTCATTATAATTCTAAAAATAGATTTATAGTGTTGTTTTTATAGTTTAAGCGTCGCCGTCTTTGTTCATTGAAAGTTGAAGGTCATTTGGCATGGCTTCTCAATGTCAAATCGATTTAATATTTGTAACGACTTTTATATTCAAAAATTTAGTATGAATATGTTAGAAGAACAAAGAAACAGTTTGGCATTCTTTTGGCTGCATTTCAACTATGCCAATCTTTAGGGTTGCAATTTAACTTGTAGGAAGCTGCGAGATTTAGAAAAGTTTTAGGATTTTGACGTCGATAGAGTAAGCCGTTTTTCTGTTGTGTCCTCCTCTCCCCCCGTCTCAATTTCCGTGGGAGATTGATATATTCATCTGTGCTTCAAAAAAGATGTACTTCATGTTTGAAGAGGATTCTTTTTGTGATTTTTTTCAATAAATGCAAGTTAATCTTATTCTGCCTGATTACTTCTGCTGCAAAGGAAAATTGCTCTCTACAGTTTTTTTGTGTACTTCTACACGGCCCGTACAGCTGTGGACCTTGTTATTGCGGTGATGGAAAATCATCGTCATACCTCCCCTCCCCCTTCTCGCCCCTCCTAATAACTTTACACTTTCGAAAATATCCCCATTCGACTTGCAGGCCTTTAAAACCTATCTGTACCAATTTTGGTCTAACTATATTTTTATTTATTTTTGCCCCATAGCCCCCCCCCCCCCCTTGCTGCCCCACCTGGGGGCTGAATTTCTTAAATTCCAGAAATTGGTTTTTAGATATTTTCATTAGCTATATTTTAGAGCAAAAATTTCACGTGTATCTATTTTTTTGTTTGAGATATATAGGATTATGCGAAATCATGTTTTACGCATGTGAAATCACGTTTTGCCCCACCCCCTTGGGGACCGAATTTTGAAAATTCCAGAAATTGGTTTTTAGACATTTGTATTAGCTATATTTTAAAGCAAAAATTTTGTGGACATATGTTTTTTTTCGTTTGAGATATGAAGGATTTTGTGAATTCACGTTTTGACCCCCCCTTCCCCTTGGGGGGCGAATTTTGTAAAATCGCTTCTTAGTGCATGCCTATGTCATAAAGAACATTGTCATAAAATTTCATGCTTCTAGGTCCGTGGGTTTGGTCTGGGCGATGATGAATCACCCCCTCACTCAGTCAGGAAGAACAATTTTATATATATATATAGATTTAATAATAATAGAAGTAAAGATGTATATGAACAAATTTACTTTCTATGATACTGCGCACGAACACAAATTACAGATTGAAATATGTTTGGATATTATTTTACTATTTTCATCTCCAGGACATCCTAAATATTTTTTTATTTGTTTTTTTTTAATACCACTTAATATTACTTTGAACAGTCGATGCAACTGCAAACATTCATTTTACATTCAATATTCGGAATCATTCTTTTGCGTAAGTAAACCGCAAACATATTGATATCGATGAGTGAATGTCAGGCAAACGAGCTTTCGCGATCAAAGTTCATCCTATCAATATATCAGAACCCATAGTAAATATCTCGGATAGGGATATATCCTTTCAACTAACATCAAACATCGAGCTCGATGACATCAAATGTCTTTCCTAGTAAACGCAACTGCTGATTGTAGATTTACCGCAATATCATTCGTTGATGAAGTTGGTGTGAGGTTAATGAAGACAGTGTTTTCTTCTAGAAGAGTAGAATGAAACGGATGGCTTTCAAGAAATACTGGTTTATTTTTTTATTATACGGTGGACAAAGCAGTGATATTTTAGATTTGAGGTTTTGCAGGAGGAAGTGTATGCATTGTAAGAGAAATCGTTTGGAGTGGGGTTATATTTTTTTATTTTATCAGTGAGTGATGGGAGAAAAATAAGAGAATGGGTATTAGTATAAGATATTGCACTCTCTTTTTGTTTGGGTTTCGTTCGCTGATAGTGGTTCTTTCGCTCGGGTTTCGTTCGTGATGCGTGCTAGCGCGGAAGCATAATTCTATTAATCCATGGTTGGCGTTCAACGTTACTTATCGGCATGTCGATTGTTCGCGCAGTGCGCACTAGATAATATCTTTAAAGGGATATATCAGCAGAGCTAGATCTTAAATATTGTTATCGGGATATTAAAAAAATATCAATACTTGGGGATATATTGATAAATAATCCAGCCCTAGTGTTGATAATGTGCCTTCATTTATAGTCAAAGGTTGTGCTGATGGATTGATTTATCCTCTTCTTATTTTATTTAATCTTCCCTTAAAAACTAATACTTTTCCTGATGCTTGGAAGCTTACTAAAATTATTCCTGTGTTTAAAAAAGGGGATTCTACTGATTGTAAAAATTATCGATCCATTGGCATCTTGAGTCCTTTTTCTAAAATATTTGATATTATTGTGCATAATAAGGTTTTTCAGCAGGTAAAAAATTTAGTTTCCTTAGCTCAACATGGTTTTATTCCTAAAAGGTCTACGCTTACCAATTTATTTTATTTAACTAGCAAAATTATTTCTTCATTTGAAAATGGGTATCAACTTGATGTCATTTACACTGATTTTTCCAAGGCCTTTGACACAATTGACTTTGGGATTCTTCTTAAGAAATTGATTGGTGTGGGTTTTCATATTAATCTTGCTGATTGGATTTTTTCCTACTTGAGTAGTAGAATGCTATATGGATATTTTAATGGTGCTATTTCCGATAAATTTACTAATACTTCAGTGTGCCCCAAGGACCTAATTTGGGTCCCTTGATTTTTATTTTGTTTATTAATGACCTGTGTTCTATTTTGAAATTTTCTGAATAGTTATTGTTTGCTGATGATTTGAAATTATTCAAGCAAATTTGTTCTGTTACTGATGACACTTTTACAAAGTGATCTTGATCATTTGTATCAGTGGTGCATTGATAACAAATTATGCCTGAATATTAAGACATGTAGTATCCTGAGTTATTCTCGTAATTCTCTTGCTTTAATGTATTTTTATCAAATTAATAATCTTCCTTTATTTCGATCTGACTCTGTAATTGATTTGGGTGTTACTTTTGATGTCAGACTTGACTTTTCACTCCACATCAATAGCATTATTTCTAATGCATATAAAATACTTGGGTTTGTTAAGCGTAAAACTAAAGATTTTTCCAATCAGCTTGCATTAAAAGTCCTATACTTCAGTTTAGTTTGCTCCAATCTGGAGTATTGTAGTCTTATTTGTGGGATCCTTTTTATGAAAAAAAAAAAAAAAAAAAATTCTAGAGCAGGTTCAAACTAAATTGGCACGTTATTTACATTTTAAAAGTAATTTTATTTATTATCATGTAATTTCTTCCTCGTATCTGCGAAGTATTTATAATCTTCCTAGTTTAAAATCTCGTCGTGACCTTTTTAGTTGATTATTTTTTTTATAAAGCTATCAATAATGTGATTGATTGCAGTGATATTCTTAACTGTATTCAAATTAATGTGCCAACCAAGTCTCTTGGAAATAATCATTTATTTGTTACTCTATTTGTAAAATATAATTATATTGGTAATTTTTCATTATATAAATTTTACAAACTTTTTAATGAGCTTTCTGTGGATTTAGATATTTTTAACATGTCTTTTACTGTTTTTAAGGCTAAGTGTTTTGAACTTTTAAATTCATATCATGTATCTTTTTTATTTGTCTATATTTGATGTATTGTATTATAGTTTTATTCAAACAACACTGTAATTGGATGTTTCTGTAGTGTGCTTTTCTTTAGATAAACAAGTAATCATCTGTAACATGCTCTAATATTTCGATTTCTATGTTTTCAAATGAATGTAATTTAAAATGTGGGAGTTCAAAAGAGGGAAATTTAGACTTATTAATTTGTGATCTGTGATTATTAATTCTAATATGGATTTCATTTTGGTTTGACCGATATAACTCTGAAAACATTTTAAACGCTTAATTCTGTAACTAATATTGCTCGTATAAATATGTTTAAAAAAAAAAAAAAAGACTTGTACCCATTTGTATGTTAGTCTCTGAAAGCATTTTCTATTTATCAATTAAAAATTATGTATGGAATTTTGAATTATTAAATTTAATAAAACAAATTTTAAAATAAGTTTAATTTCGCTTCTTACTTGTTATAATAATAATAATAAATTAAGAATATCTTTTTCTTATTTTTACATTTTGTAATTTTAGGGATTAATTTTTGTTGTGGATAGTAATGACAGAGATCGTATTTCTGAAGCACAAGATGAGCTATCAAAAATGGTATGTTTTTTTGTAGTAAAGATTACTTTTATGCATCGTAATTTTACCTTAATGATATTTTCTTTAAAACTATAAAGTTTAAGAATTTACATTTAAATTAATTTCTTTTAAATATTTCTTTTTGATTTCATGCTTTTAAAATATATTTTCATAAATTTTCTTGTTTTGTTGAAAGAATTGTGGAACATAAAACTAATATCATTGCTGACTTTACACACTTGGCTGAGGAGATCGAAAATTGTTTACTACAAAATAATTATAAAATACAAAGATAAAAGCTAATATTTACAGAACTATATAATTTAATACCATATAGATTTTATTATCATACAAAAATTTATAGTCCATAAAATCCAATCTGAATATTTTATACAGGTACTTCTGTTTAAAGAAATCAGTTTGTTCCCTAAAAAAGTTCCTGAATTTTCTGTCATAGAAGTTTCATTAACAAAAGTTTTCTGCTTTATTCATTTAATTAATCATTCAGTACAATGACTCTTATTAGAAATAAGACTCGTTTATAGAAGTATCACTTTCACTAACATCATATTCTCCAGTTTCACCTTTTCCTCTTATAACAGCCTCTACAGTTTCTAATGAAAATTATAAGATAAATTCCAGATAGTGTGTCTCAACTGTATACAAATTTTTAGAATTCTGATTATTAGACAACATTTTTTTAAATTTGATGTATCAGATTTTAAAATTTTACTAAATATGAATTATGAAAGAAAAAAGGCAAATTTTAGAAGAACAGATTCAAAATTTCAAATAAGGTTATAAAATCATTGTTATAAAACTTTGTGCTAATCATAATTAATAAATATAATAAACCTTAAAACATACTTCATGCTTGGTCGTGAATATTTTCTGCTGGGCGCCCAGCTCTTCTCAAACGACATTCATCTGTGACGGATTTCTCAGAGTTATTTTAGATTTATTTTTTATTAATATTTATTAATTATTTAATTATTATTAAAATTTATTAATTATTATTAATTTTATATTTATTAGGTTTATTATATTTATTAATTATGTATAAAGTACTTCATTATAATTTAATTTTATTAATTGTGCTAATCATTCAAATTCAGTAACAGAAATGCAGATTACCGAGATATTAAATCAAAAGTTCTGTATATTCCCTCCCATCACTTCCACGGCTGGTTTTCTGCCAGCAAAAAGTAATTTCTGCCCTGCCAATGGCAGAAAGCAATAACTGGTTTAAATCTGCAGTAACTGGCAATAAATGTCAAAACCTCTTTCATGATGTTACAGACATAAAAGCCGTAGCAAGAAAAAAAAAAAAAAAATCTAAGAATGTTAAGCTTGGATACATATGGTTGAGTGTTTAAGAGTGGACAATACTTAATTTCAGCGACAGCCGTGGCCCATGTTATTCTATGGGAAAATTTACCATAGTTACTCATTACCAATTGTGTTTTTTCAAATCCTGTTTTCATATTCAGAAAACTCACAATCGTTAAATTAGTACTCATTTTCCAAAAATTGATTTTTTAAATTTTTATAATTTCATTTTGCAGTTAAAAAATGAGAAAAATGCAATTTGTGAAAATTCACATTTTTAAACTTAAAATATAAAAATTTTAAAAAATCAGTTTTTCGAAAATGAGTACTAATTTAACAGTTGTGAATTTTCTGAAAGTGAAAACAGAATTTAAAAAAAAATTACATTTTGTAATGAGTAATTATGGAAACATAGACCAGGGGCTGTCAGTGAGATTAGGTATTGTCCCCTCTTAAGAATGATGTATAATTAAACATGTTTCACTATATCTGAAAATTTTCAGGAGGGGGTTGAACCCTTATCCCTTGGCAACGGATCTGATAGATCTTAAAACTAAACTTCAAAATACATTTTATGCAGAATAAATAACAAATATAATATTGTATATAATTTTGATTTAAAAAAAATTATATAAATTAATAATAATAAACAAAAATATTTTTTTTTTTTTTTTTTTTTTTGTTATAATAGTATGGTTATGTAATTTTATTTACACAATTCTTTACAATATGCTCTGTTAAAAAAGAAATGAAATGTGTATCTCAGTAGTAATTTTATTCTTTTAATAACATGAAATAATCATTGTATGATATATTTCATTAAAATTTCTGTAATTTTTTGTTTCAATTTTATTTATATATTTTTACAAATATCATTTTTAGTTGCATACAACAATTGACAAAATTTTCATTTATTTGTATAATATTACTTATTTAAAAATACTGTTACTTTTTAAAATTTAATAAATGCTTTTGTAAATTTAACTTAAGGAAAAAAAAAACTACTTTTAAAGAGAAATTCAACATCAGGCAATAGTAAGTTAAACATACTCAGTACAAAATACCATTAAAAATATCCAACTTTCAAATGAAAGAAATTTAATCTTTATCTTTGAAGCTGCAGTATATAATACAAGCAAAATATATCTATATAATCATTTCGACATAATTTCGTTTTATGAATAGCATTTGTAAACATAAATTTAAATTTCTTTTTTGTTTACAAACCAAATACTTAATAGGAATTTTATGGATTATTACAGATTAAAGTTCTTTTTAGTTATTTCTTAGTTTCTGCTAGTTATTGCCACTTACTGACAGAAACTGTTTTTTCCTATGTTGGTTTTAACTAGTGCTGCACCGAGTAGCACTAGTACTCGGCCTTTAACTATTTGGCCGGGTACCGAATACCGAGTAGTTGTAAGAAAGAATAATTGATGCATATATGAAGAGATTTGCACATCTTGAAATTAAAAAAAAAAAAAAAAAACTTTTGAACAGAAACTTTAGTTAAAGGGCAAACAGCATGCTTTCATGCAGAACTTTTGTAGTGTATATGCATAATTAGGTTCATTGCTATATTTTGATACTTTGAGCATAGTGGATTACTAAAACTGTAACTTATAACTTAATTCTTAAAGTCTTTCTTAGATGTGAAATTATTATCCCCAGATAATTCTTAGAGAATATAAAAGTTCCTATGCACTAAGACTTAATTTAAGGTACATGAAGTTTACATATGAAATGAGAACATTAAAATAAATATTTTACAATTTCAAACATGATAGGCTTCATTAATTTTCAGATCGTAGAAATGTAAAATGATAGGCGGTTTTGGCAAAACAACAGATTTGATCATTAAAATATATTTTAAATAACGTTTAGTGTATCTACCTTTATATATATATATATATACCATAGAAACACCTTTACTTGGTTAAATGCCCCCCCCCCCACACACACACACGCACACCTTTTCACATTAATTTTGTTTGTTCTTAAAATACCAAATAAATGCCCCATACAGTCAGCAGTCGTCTGTATCGTAATAGGTGATAGTTTTTTACTTTATATTACAATATATATTTTTCATTGAATTCAAAATCAATCTTTTCTTACCAATTTGAAAGTGTCTTACTTTTATTTGCACAACTGTGTAACTAAAATTTTGTGTTAATATTACATAAAGGTTCTTTTTTTTCTAAAATATTTTATTTTTGTCTGATTTATAGATGCAATTTTATGTACTAAGTTTTTGTAAAAAATTATATATTAAATACGTACGAAATAGTTTTAAATTCTTGTAGCTAAAATGGACAAGCTCATATCATGAGTTGTCGCTATACCAAGTTTGGTGGCAGCCCGTTTTAACTGCAGAAAGCTGTTATAGCAAAAATTTTAATTATAATGACTCTGTGTTTATATTTTCATAATTTTTTAATTTAATTATAAAATAAATGTCTCTCATAACACATTTCTTTCAATAATGCATAGAAATAGTGAAATTCCCTCAACTACTCAGTATTGGCCGAATATTTAGCTTAAATTTGGCCAAGTACCGAGTATATACCAAGTACTCGGTAGGGATACAATGAATAACAGTTTTGGCCAAATGCCGAATATTCAACCAACTGAATACTAACTATTCGGCTGAATACCAAATATCCTTCAGACCGAATAGTAACTATTCGGCTGGCTGATTTATTCTTATATTCAGGTTTCAATCAGATAATGTTTTGCAATTTTTTACAGTAATATCATTTACATTTAGTAATTTTTTTATTTTTTTTAATTATGAAAAAATATTATAAACTACTATTCAGAAACAGTGGTTTATATAAATGTAGAAAAATATTAGGAAATATTACTATATATAAGTAGTGGTGTAATGCTGAATTCACAGTCAAAGAAAATTATTAACTGTTAAGCTTCCTATTAAACACGTAGAATTTTTTAAATAACAATATCTTGTCGCGCCCACTGGGAAAAAAAAAAAAAAAAATGCAGCCCAGAAATGCAGTATTTGAGAAAAATCAAATTAAAAGTAACGACGACTAACCTACACTAAAACTAACGCAAACGCCTCTCACTCTTATGTGAATAAATTGTGAGATAGATGTGATGCTTTTTGTGCATGTTGGGACACTTCATATGCATTTTTCAATGACAAATTCAACTGCTATTGTATGACTTGTGTCATTTCTCTTGCCAGATTTGGATGTGATCTTTGTTTGATCTCTTGAAGTTTTCTAGATAGCAACATCATGTGAATTATATATGCTCTTTCCCTTAACTCAACTTTAGAAACATATATTGTTATTCTGTTATTGATAAAGACAACTTTTGTTAGATATTATTAATTGTTATGATTAATGTAACTAATAATTTTCTTTAACTTGAAACAAGATAAAACAATTGTTTTCATATAAATATAATCTACTTCTTAATTACTTGGAAAAATCTTAATTTAATGATAACTAAAGATAGCAGAATTTTTTCAAATGATTAAAAATTAAAAAGAATTTTTACATGTTCAACTAGCTGAATAGTAACCGAATAATTTGATATTTGGCCAAACTAAATATATGTAGTATGACCAAATAGGCCAAATACCGAATAGATACTGAATATTTGGTGCATCCCTAGTACTTGGTACAGCTCTAGTCTGAACCCATTATTAATCAGTTATAACTGCTTTAACTGTCCCAGCAGAAACTTGCAGTCCCACCTTCATTGAACTATTCAATATCAAAGTTAAATTGACTTTTATTTTTAATCAAGACATTTCAATTTGATAATTATGAGAATTATCTTATTTCTTTATGTTATTTTAAGCTGAAAGAAGATGAATTATCAGAAGCAGTGTTACTGATTTTTGCAAACAAACAAGATTTACCTAATGCAATGCCAGCTGCTGAGCTTACTGAAAAATTAGGATTGAATACACTGAGAAATAGAAGAGTAAGTTTCTTTTCTTGCATAATCAGCTTAATCAAAAAAGTTTTTTATTATTATCATAAAACATAGTGTTCACATTTCTTTTGAAAAGGGCACCTTTTACTGATTAAAAGGGCACTTTTTACTGATTAAAAGGGCACTTTTGACCAAGCATATGGGACGCCAAAAAAAAAAAAGGCAGGGTCCATTTTTTACTTCAAAAAAGGGCAGGGTGCATCGGCAATAATTTTTAAAAGGGCAGGGCGTGGCGCCCTTGAGAAATCGTGAAATGTGAACACTAATAAAACAAACATCTCTCAGTTATGTTCTTGCTTATCGAGCAAAAGCTGGATAAATCTTGGTAAACCTCTTTGAATATGTCAGCTTGTGTTTGTGTTCAGCATGATATATATACTTATATGCTTAAGAAAATGTTACCGTATTTTAGTGATAAGCCACAGGCTATCTTTAAAAAAACATCGACTTTTGGGGACTGCGGTTTATCTACCACTGCGGGCTATCTAATAATAATGCCAAATTCTGTCTGCTGTATTTTTTGGAACAGCCGATCTCCCCCGAAAACGGAAGTTTCATATTCGTAGTTTTTTTTCAGTAAATAAAGAAATTTTGTATAAATCTTTTTTTTTTTTTTTTTTTTCACATTTATATGCTGGTCTATATATATTTTTCTTTATGCAGAAATTTTTTTAAAATTTATTATTTTTATTTATGATTATATTTAATTAATTTCTTATTTGGATAATTTGCCTATACGTCCAAAGTCCGTCATCTTGTTACCTTGTTTTCGATTTCTTTGCATACTATTTGCATACTGGTCTTGTTTTAATTTTTTCTTTATACAGTACCTTTTTAAAATAATTCATTACCTTTTTTTTAAATAATTATTAATTATTATGACTTTGCATATATGCCCGGAGTCTGCCATCTTGTTTCCCTGTTTCTCATATTTGTTGCACTACACCTATGCATACTGGTATAGTTTGAAATTTTTTCTTTATTACAGAATTATTTTTTTTTAATTTATTTTTTTTTCTTTATAATTAATAATTTATTATTTTTATTAATTAGCGTAGATGCCAGGAGACTGTCATCTTTTTTCCTTATTTATCTGTTACATTATTGTAGGAATGCTTGCATAAGCTGCGGCTTATCTTCCGGTGCGGTCTATCTGAGAGGTTTTTTTTTTTTTTTTTTCCCACAACATTTTAATAAGCTGCAGCTTATCTACCAGTGCGGCTTATATACACTAAATTACGGTAGTTTTATTTTTTCTTAAATAGTGATTATGTTCATCTCCATATTTTTTTTACAACTTTATCATTAATTTCTGTCAATGTTTATTTTACGGTACTTTTTTTTTGGGGGGGGGGGGATTTTTTATAAAATGTTCTGCCAATCTCAATGTTTTTTTAATACTATAAAAATAAATTTGGAGATGGGATTAAAATACTTTTTCTATCTAATCTAGACCTCACAAGACTTTTATGATTTGCATAGAAAAGTTTCTTTTCTTTATTCTCCTTAGAAATTGATATTTAAAAAAAAAAAAAAATTCTACTAAATAATTGAAGCCCAAGTTTCCAGGTTATAACAGTTGAAACTGATGTCATAGCTGCTTGAAAAGTGCATTGAAATAAAGAAAATAAAATTTTATCCGTGTTTTAAAAAGTTAATATCACAGCTGAAAATTTTCATCAAAAGTAAAAGCTAGGTGCAAATTTCTCACCCTTATTCAGAAAAATACATAAAAAATAAAAGAATAAAAATAATAATTCTGAATTAATGTAAATTGTAAATGTCTAATTCTACAACTCATTGGTATAATTTGAGTTTAATCACATTTAATTGTTTAAGTTTCTTGATCTGAAATAAGCAGCTATTGCACTGCAAGTTGATAGAACTTTTTTTTATATATACCTTCAATAACTTTTTAACTTTTGTCAAGGGTTTGTTTAAATTTGCTGATTTTTGTGAAAGTTGAAAAGTTTTTCATTTCAAAATTGTTGATTTTTATGAATGACCTGTTTTTGAATTGAAAATTTTAGTAAATTGGCCCCAGAGGAGTACGCAAATTTTGCTTAATGTTAAAAATATCTAAGAAAATAAAAACAAAAAAACCATGCGAGATTATTGCTATCTCATGCTTTATTGGAAACTTTGCAACTGTAACAATGGTCTGAAAAATATAAAATAAAGTTTTAATCTCTGTTTTAAATGAATAAATAAGAGATAATTAAAAAGGAAAGAAAGATCTAAGGTCCACATGAAGCTAAAAAGTAAGGTTTTTAAACCACTAATTAAAATTTGTAATAATGCTTCCTTTTAAACTTTATAATTTAGAATGAAAGAAAGAAGATTGAAATAAACATATTGTTTATGTTATGCAATTTGTTATAATATAAAAGAAATTTGTTATAATATAAAAGAAATTAACATAGTAAAAAATAAAATGTAAATTGATGATATTGTAAACTGGCATGGGGAGGGGAACTTTGCATTATTTAAATACTATTACATTATTCCATAAACAAATAAACTAATGATGATTTTGATGAATTTGTGCTAAAGTTTATTTTCATAAATAATTAAATTTAAATTACATTTCATTAATTGAATTCCCTTATTTTAATAATAATAAAAAATATCAAATCTTAAGTAATAGTCTTTTTAATTATTAATTATTTACCACTACATTTGGCAGAGTGGTGACAATCAGGGAAAACAGGGAACCATGAAAAAATCAGGATAATATATCAATCTGGAAATATCAGGGAAAAAACAGAGAATTTTGTTAAAACCTCCCAAAAAAAATGGAACTTTATTATTTTTACCTTGCGAACATGGCTGAAAGGTTGCCAAATGGGTGCTATCTTAGTCATGATTGCACAGGATTAGCTGCTTTCTAGTTCAATCTCGCCAACTTAACATTAAAAAAAAAAAAAAAAAAAAACTAAAAGCTTTTCTTTTTTTTTAATTAAATATTTTTCATGCAACAACTTGAGGAATAATTTTATCTTTTGATGCTAATATCTTGTGAGGGACTGGAGTGTTGAAAATCCTACCTCACGATATATAACTAGCTTTATATCACTATTTGATGATATATCGATATTATAAAGTTTATTAACATTTTAAAAATGTTTTAATTTTAATGTCTATAACATTATACAGTAGGTTTAAGTTAAAAGTATTTTAGAAAAATACCTTTCCAAAAGTATTTTACTTTGATTTAAAAAAAAAAAAAAAAAAATTCTATAAAATTATTAAAAACTTAAATCTTTGTAGCAAAACTGAAAAATTGAAATAATTCATCGCTTGATATCCACTTTCTGCATGAAATATATAAAAAAAAAAAAAAAAAAAATATTTTAATAAATCTAGCCCCATACAGATTTTCCTGAAAATTCGAGATTGTGAATTTTTATTACTTAGCTAACTATGAAAATACTTGTTATATATGAAAGGAAATACTTTGGAGCATTGGGATATGTAATAGTAAGGAATTTAGAGAGTATCTCTCATGAAAAAAAACTCATACAACAGTTTATATTTTATGCAGAGCAATAAAATTGTTAATGACTTGTGTAAACTATTCATACATCAATCATCTGTAATATACCAAATGTTTTTCATTTTAATCCTTTACTTCTTATTTTAAATAATTTGTTTTCTTTCCATTCAAATGAAGTAGTTTTCGTTATGCAATATTCAAACAAATTCAAATTTAAAATTTTGTGTTGATCTCACTGTAAGTTTATAAAATACCCAGCACCATCGGGGGAAGGGGTCCAGACGCTTTGTATTAAATCATGCGGTTTCCGTCATGCCAACACCCAATAAAATTGTAAAGTTTGGACTGTAACTTCCCGTGGGAAGCCATACTGAGGGATAAGACACTCCCCCTTCCAACGGTGCATTCTTTATCATTTCCTACCAACTTTAAATTTAAAATATTGTAATAAAATCAGAACAATAAGTTTTCAAGATGAAGCATCGTGGGGGTCAGACCCTTCCACCATTTTAACGGTGCAGTCTTTGTCATAATAACATTCAACGAACTCCAAATTAAAAATTTTGTAAAGTTAGGACCGTAATTTTCTAAGTTAAGGCACCATAGTTGGGTAAGACCTTCCCCTCTTCCAATGGTGCAGTCTTTGTCATACGAACACCTATTCAAGTCCAAATCTAAAATTTAAAATTTCGTAAAGTTTAGAGCATGATTTTCGAGATAAAGTACTGTGAGGGTTACGAGGATGTAAGACCCTCCCCCCTTTTAACAGTGCAGTTTTTGTCATACTGACACCCATTCAATTCCAAATTATAAATTTCATAAAATTTGGACCATACTTTTTCTAGAAAAGGCACCGTGAGGGGGTTAAGAGGCTCTCCTATTTCAACTGTGCAGTCTTTGTCATACTAACACTCATTCAAATCCAAATTAAAAATTTTGTAATGTTCAGACTATGTTTTTTCAAGATAAGGCGGCATAGAGTGTAAGAGGGGCACCATGGGGAGAACTTTTTTTTCTGAATTTATGTTGCTATCCTGATTTGGGTACTCTTTTTGATTTGGTTAATATGGCTTGCCTCGATTATGCAAGCACCAAATTTAGAAATCTGTATATTCATTGAATACATTTTAAAGAGTAAGTTTTTTTTTTTTTTTTTTTTTTTTTTTTTTTAAATCATCCTATATTACTATAACATTTGATTTTTTCCCAAAATGTATTTTATGTATTGTGCAACATTCAGTTGTTCAACTTTTATTTTTTCAATTCATATTAATGTTATTGCAATTTTAAATTATGTTTTTAAAAAACAGAAAAGCTCAAGGCACACTAATTTGAAGTTACAATCTTTTAGAAATATCTCGCACAGAAAAGATATTTCCTTCCAGCTACAGGATTTTTAATTGATAATTGATCATAACAAGTAATATTAACACAATTTTTTGTAGATGCTTAGAAAATAAATAAAATTCTTAAAAAAAAAAGAGAGAGAGAGTGGTTTGATGCTTAATATATTGATAGGGAGCTTTTCCATTATGAGACATAACAAGCAAAAAATGTTTGTTCATGAAGGATCAAAAATAGAAGAATGTGTTAGAAAATTGCTTTTAGAAAAAGAATAATAATAAAACAATTACTTGTTGCTCAATTAGTGTAGAGTTCTGTAATACAAAAACTAAAAAGAGCAAGTTTATAATATATATATATAATTACCTCATACTTATTAATTAAATTCCTTAAATATTCCGAGCTTTTCTATATATTTCGGCACACCAGTCGGGGCTGTCATCAGAGCTCGTGAATGACTTGAAGACTAATGCTGGGCGGTTTATTTATTCTTTATTTCTTCTTTGCTCCTCTCTTCACTTCGCTTGGTTTGATAGTATAACGGTTGCCATTCGGGTGGAATAATACGTTCTAACAACGCTGTTAATGATATCGAGCACAGTATTATTCCACCCGAATGGCAATCGTTATACCATCAAACCAAGCGAAGTGAAGAGAGGAGCGAAGAAGAAACAAAGAATAAACAAACCGCCCAGCATTAGTCTTCAAGTCATTCACGAGCTCTGATGGACTGGTGTGCCGAAATATATAGAAAAGCTCGGAATATTTAAGGATTTTAATAAGGTATTTAATAAGTATGAACTATAATCCTTTTTTGAAACTTTTTAATTTAATTACCTCTTTTGCCTTTACACACACACACGTGTGTGTGTGTGTAAGTGTAAAAGGCAAGAGGTACTTTTTTTTTTTTTTTTTTAAATCAAAAGTCAGGAGTGCAGCACCATACTGAAACTGTCTGGGATAAACTGGACAAAAAGCATGAGCATTTCATTTAAACCCACCTGAAATTTTTGAGTTAAAACTTCATTTTAAAGATTTTTATTTCTGTCAGGGAAACCTCAATCAACTTTTATGAAATCTGCAGTTTAGGCATAAAGTGTATATTTTTAATTCTCTATTAGCTGCTTTCAACAACCAGCTGGATTGCTACTTATCAAAAGTCTTAATTGTAGCAAACTACCTCTCAATGGCACCTGTATTGCCCTTCTCCCATTTCAAACACTTAAAACAGCCAGTTTGCTTAACATGCAAACAGCCCTGGACGAAAAAAAAAAAAAAAAAATCTGATTACACAATACTTCTATTTATTTTTTCATATCAGACATCTACAACAGCCTGTTTGCTCACTATGCAAATGATCCTAGAAAAATAAGACAATCCTCGCCTATTTTTACCCACCTACAACAGCCTGTTTGCTCATCATGAAAATGACCCTTGAAAATTCTTACCATAGCAAAGTTCCATAATTATACAATTTTGAAAGTATGCACTTTCAATTATCTACCCACAAAAACTTAATGTAGCTCCAAGCTCTATTTGAAAATTTTTAAACCTGCCTCCCCCTTCCGCTCTAATAATTTTACTGCTTCAAAAGCTCAAAAGCAGAAACAATGCAGCACGGCAACAAGCACTGCAGTTTAAATAAAGTGCTGCAGATTAATTTAACACCCCCCCCCCCCCAAAAGAAAAAAAAAAAAAAAAAAAGTGCTTTTCTTTTAAACAAATGCTAGGCAGGGTACGACATCCTATTCAATCTGTCTGAGGAAAAACTCTGTTTTAAAAGTAACTTTTTTTTTTTTTTTTTTAATCATAAAGTTGTATTGTGGCCCTCTTTGTATGGCACATTTGCAGATTTTAAAATTACTAACTTTTATTCCATCCAAAATAATTTTTTTCTTTTTTAGTGGTATATTCAAGCAACTTGTGCTACAAAAGGAGAGGGTCTGTATGAAGGCTTGGATTGGCTCTCAAATGAACTTGCAAAAACATCCTAAATATTGAGCATATTTTCGATGCTGGTGTCATCATAGTCAAGTGGAGCTCTAATTTTAAAAAAGTCTAATGCAACTATATTAAACAAAAAGAAATCTATGCAATGGAAATATTATTACAGCCTGTTGGACTGAAAGCTTTGAAAGCTTATTTGTAAAAAGTTTCTGATATTTATATGAAGTTTATAAATAACTCTGTCTACAATTTGGAAGAACCTTAAATTTTGTTTGTTTTCAGGCCTTTTATTTCTTACATAAACAAAATGAGTGGGGTGATTAAAGTATTTTAAGTGCAGTTGCAATTTATAGCTTCTAAATAACTTAAAAAAAAATTTTTAGCTCCATTTTTTATGTAGTTTTAGTCATTGGTTTAGTTTAAATGTGTAAACATATATATATATATTTAATATTTATTTTTTGATAATTATTCTTATTTTATTTTCTGTCTTACTGTTATTAATTCAATTTTTAAAATTAATTTTTAGATTTATTTATAAGAAGGGGGGGGGGGGACTTGTAGTTTTGTTTCTTGATTTTGTTACGGTTCAGTTTGTTTTAGTATTAAGCAGCAAGTTGTTCTGTAGCTGCACTTGTAAAATATTTGATTGCAACAAAACTGGATACTAAGGTTAAAAATATATATGCTTCATATTTGAAATATATAATTTTGTAAACTTGTGTAAATATTTTTCAGATTTTGTAAAAAAAAAAAAAAAATTCTGTTTAGTAGAACATCAATAACGGATACAATTTAGGTGAGAGGAAGGAATCTTCCAGAATGTAAACATGGATATTTAAATATATTTATATCACATACTGCTATTAATATTATTTTCTTGCTGAGTCATAACATTTTTTCTTTTATTTCTTCACCTCAGGAGCAATATTTAATTTAATTTTACATTAAACTTTAATGGCATGTTGTGTTTCATTCAGTGTGTGGTGATGGTTACACATTGGGGCCATTATATTTTATAGCACTTAAGCAGAAAACTTTTTTTTTTTTAAATATATATATAAATAAAATATTTTTGCAATTTTACTTTTAATGTAAAATCCATTGATTGGTCTGTGTAAAGAATCTCCTCCTTTTTTTTATTATTATTATTGAAGTATTTACCTATTGATAAATTATGTTTGTCTTGCATTCTACTTACCCACTCCTCCACAAAAATGTAATGCGAGTTATATTTAGTTGTGCATACCATTAAAAAGATTTAATTATAAATTTGATTTTCATATTAGTAAAAATTCAGTCATTTAGTATTTTAGACTTTTTTTTTGTTTGTTAAGCCTGTTATTTTTTTAGTATAACAAGTAATAGTTTCATAAAAAAAAATTTGTCTTTTTTTTTTTTTTTACTTTTCTAAACTTTTAGACAAAAAGTTGGGTGTAATTTAAAAATTAAATGTTTAAAAAATATTACTATTAATGAGTTGTAGTGAAAAAAAAAAAAAAAAAAAATTCAAACTTTAAATTATCTGCTAACTTCCCTTTAATTTGATTTGCTGAATATTTCTTACCCCTTATTACATGCTTATGCTGAAAACTGAATACCTCAGCATCTGCTATTTCTAAGATGGTATGATGCTGAGCTTTTCTGCATGAGGCCCTTAAGGCTCTACAACACGCTACAAAATGAAAACGTATACAAATTGTATAAGCTTTTGCCACATTTCTTCTATTTTTAAACATTCCTCTCCCTCTCATCTAAATGAGATTGGTGAATTAGATGAGATTTTTATGCAATATGAAGGATTGCAGTAAAATCACCAAAGTTTTATCAGTCATTAGTCCTGGCAGTGTATGGCATGATTTTCATCCAACTTTCCATGGAAATACTTGTAATTTGAAAACTATGAAATTGATTTGGTGCTCATTTTGTTGATATTAGTTATGCTTCTACATAAACAGTAATTTTTATTATTCTGAAATTAATGAATATATTTTTCTTTTTTCCAAACTGTGAAATGTATGCTTTCAGTTACGTACAAGTTTTATATATTAACTTAGTATTCTTTGGCATATGTACTTTGCTGCCTATTTTAAATGGATTAAATAAAATGTAAAAACAAAGCTCATAATTTTTAATATCCAAAATATAGAGAAAGAAGTAAAAAAAAAAAAAAAATGTTTTATAACTACTATGTATATTTTGTATGAGATTTTTTTTTTTTTTTTTTTTTCGTATAATTTACCAAATTTTCCTACATTATGATTGCAGCATTTGTATATATATATAATTTAGGAAGACTTCATTTAAACTGGTATATAATTATTATTGTCAGAAAATTTCAGTTACATATAATAGGTTTTGTTCTATATGTGGACCACTTATGTTTTGGCTTGGATGATTTCTTATTTTCTTTACTCATAACCAGTGTTTCCAACGAATTTGCTTATTTTATTACTTTGTCATCTATTGTGATATATATATTGTATAAAATAAAATCCTTATGAAAGAATGTAGTTGTAATCTATATTGAAGTAAAATTTTCTTCTTTAGTAATATTCTTTAAATTATTTTGCTTGTAGTATTTTGACTTTATGATCGTTATTATTTTTAAAAATCTAAGATTGAGTATTTAATTTTTTTAATTTTTTTTAATTTAATAATTTGTTATTTTAATTCAAATATTAATTGTAAGATGAATTTAATTTTATTATTAAAATAAAGATACATAAGGTAAGGACACCAGTGTTCGCCACACTCACAAAAGACATATTAAAGTAAGCGTTTAATAACAATAACATCTATGAATTTCAATTAGATTCCCTAGAACAGGAGAATCTAGCTCGAGTGGATTCAAATTCATAGATATTGTTACAGGGTTGCCAACTGCTCCGATTTCTGCGGAGTTTCTCCGAAAAAATTTAAAAACTCCGCAATTCCGCGAAGTAATGTTTATGCTCTGCAAATTCAGTCTTGACCACCTATTTAAATATTTTTTATTAAATAAAAATTGAATAGTGGCAGACACTGAAAAAAAAAAAAAAATTCTTTTTTCTTTCTTTCTTTCTTTTTTTTTTTTTTTCCTTGCACACATCTAGGCAGAAATCATTGTCCAATACTTATCAACTTTTGATTTTGCATTTCCAACAGTTGCCGCATAAAACATTATTCTTTGAATTTTATTTTTTATCTATGAAAGCGCTTCAACGTATCTTGAAAATAAAAAAAATAAAACTAACTTTTACAATTTAGCTGAAGAACCACACGCTTCATCCTACGATACTCATAAATAAATAGTAAACAAACAAAAAAAAAAAATAAATAAAAATGAAGGAAAGAAAACATTCTGAAATATTGCTGACTCAGAACAGGAACAAGTATTTGTTTACATTAGCTAAGAGTGTGTTTAATTAAAACCACAAGCTGAAAGGGGGGAAGAAAGAAACCAAATGCTAAGATTATGTGGTGTTTTGATTTTCATTTAAACTGTATCAATGTTTCATTTATGGTTAAAAAATTGTTTATTTTAATTATTTATCGATAAAAATAATGGATTCAAAGCTACTGAACTTTAAGGCCGATTGACAACGCTTTATTTAAGATTTATTTGAAATAATTATGCTTTTATTTTATCATTCACTTAAAGCATTAATGATTTATTATTATGTCTTCATTTGTATCTGGGAAAAAAAATAAGTAAACAAATTATGACCAATAATCTGAAAAATTCTAAAGTTTACAAAACATATGGTCCCAAGCTATGCAGATTAGAGGGAGTTGACTTAGAGATGAGATCATTTACACATTTATATGATTTTGTTTTTAGATTTTTATGTGATAGTATAATTATTTTGACATTCATGAAAATTGTTGGAATTTTTTTTTTTTTTTTCCCCCTTTGTGCTTCTCTTTCTTTCTTTCTTTTTTTTTAATGTAACTGAATAATCTACTTTCATATATTGCCTTTATTTATGTATGGAAAATATGCCATTATGCAAAAAACAAATTACTTTTGGGTTTTAAGCTTATATTCAGACTTAATCATTTCCCATTCTTATCTCTCTTCACTGTTTTGCTAAATATATTTGATTATCAATAAATATTTCTAAATTTCATATGATTATTGTTAATTTATTTTTGTGAGTAGTTTATTTCTTTTCTTTTTTTTTTTTTTTTTTTTTTTAAATTGCTCCTCAAAGTAGCCAAAATGCTCCTCAAAATTTCTCTGAATATTCCTCAAACTGTTTTTGAAAAGTTGGCAACCCTGTTGTTATTTTAACATATCTTTTGTGAGGTTGCCAAACGCTGATGCAAATTTTAGGGGTGGCAAATACTAGTGTCTTTATCTTATGGGCCCTCTTCACTCACCGCCGCCGGAAGTGAAGCTAATGTTATTCTATGGGAAATTTTCCTTTACAAATAACTTATTAACTAATACATATTTTTAAATTCTGTTCTCACATTCTGAAAATTCCCAGCTGTTAAATTGCCTTTTTAAAAAAATTATTTTTTAAATTTTTTATATTTTATTTTGAAGCTGCAAAATACGAATTTTCAATATTCGAAATTTTTTCATTTTGCAATTTAAAAATAAAATATTAAATATTGAAAAAATACATTTTTAAAAAAGGTCCATCAATTTAACAGTTGGGAATTTTCTGAATGTGTAAACAGAATTTAAAAATATGTATTAGTTAAATAAGTTATTTCTAAAGAAAATTTCCCCATAGAATAACATTGGCTCAGGCTTCTGGCGACAGTAAATGAAGAGGGCCGTTAATCAGTATGAAAAAAGAAAAAAATTGCATTAGGGCACACATTGCTGTATTATAAATCATAAATGGAAAGAAATTTACATGATATTAACCCCTTAACTGTTTCTTTTTTTTTTTTCACTTTATATTTCAGCTCACACTGCTATTACTGCATGCTAATATTCATGTTATTTAATCTTTGAATTGTTATGTAATTTTCTCGAAAATTATTCCAAAGAAATATTTTGAAAGCATACCGGTGCCAGTTTCTACAAATTGTTATAGAAGTAGTGCCCGTATGCTGTACAGGCAAACCGGTCAAGGGGTTAATGCTCTCATTCTCATGAAACTTCAATTGCCCCCAGGAAATTCCAGATAAAAAATGTTGGTTTATAAAATGTGAAGTCAAAGTGGAAGAAAACTATGTGGGAAAATCAAAAGTATCAATTACTACCAAATTTTCAAATCATTCAGGTTTTTAGAACTGCCATTATGGTACCAACAGAGATAAAATGTAGACATCAAAAACTTATTGAGTCTAAACAGAGTTGTCTCACTGATGTTTTTGCAATTACGAAATATACAAGTATTCCTGCATTTGGAACTAGCATTAATACACCAATTTGAAAAAAAAAAAATGAATAAGTAAAATAACCTTATGTAAACAAAATATATTTCAGAAATTTGCAACAATTGTTTTGGAACAAAATAGTAGCACTATTAGTGTGACTGAATACAAGAAAAAGAAATAGTTATCTATATAAAGAGAAATATCAGTCTGTGCTCTGTTGCTCAAATTGCTGATTGCAGAGCTATAACATATGGGTACCTTGGACCCTGTAGGTATGCACCTCATCGATATTTTTTCAAATTTGAATTTTTTTATTTAATATTTTTTTTTTTTTTTATCCATTGACTTTTCTGTTTCATTTTCTAAAATTTATTCTTTCATTTCAATTGCCTGTGTATCTTAGCAACGGTTATTACACTATTTTTTTTTTTTTTTTTAATCTAATTTATTCAGTAGAAGGCAAAATCCTTTTTTTTTTTTTCTTTATTATATTTATTGAAATCAAATAGTAAAACAGTTGAAAAAAAATAACACATATAATTTTGTGGGATTTTTACAATATGACTTTTTATTTAACTCTTTTCGAAAAAGGTTTTTTTTTTTTTCTCTTAAGTTTATTGCATTTGTCAGAAATTGGTAATATAGTACAAAGGATTAAACTTATTAAAATTTTAAGTTAAATTAAAATTTATTTTTTGTTTATTTAATCCCTTTTAAAGGGATTTGTATTTTTTATATTGGCCAGAATCATATGGTAATATAGTGTAATGAGTGATGGCTATAAAATTCATGGTTCAAAAACTAAAGTATTTAATATATGCTGAGATACAGTCATCTTTTAAAATCTAAGTTCTTGTATAATAGAAGCTCTACCTGTCATCGATAAATACCCAGATTGAAGTGCACAGGAAAGACCTTTCTGCAGGCAGTGGGTACTCGAATCGAGATTTAGAGCGATTTCAATACAAATCATTATTATTATTTTTTTTTTGTTAGTTTTTATTTATTAAGTGATAAAAAAAAAAAAAAAAAAAAAACAGCGATTAAATTCTTTTGAAAATTGATTTAAAAACAGTGACCAGCGAAGTGGGCGTAGCCTGCTAGGAGAACTTGAAGTCTCAGTCTTTTTTTCAACATACTTTCAAGAATGAGAAATTTCATATATGTTTTGAGAGTTGTAAATCATTTTAAAATTTATTTTACAAAACCTGTAATATTAATGGCAATTTTATTTTATATATGTATACTGGAAGACCCGCCCCAAAAATCAGAGTTCTCTTTAAAAAAAAATGGGTCCCTACATAAATTTATTTATATATTAAAGATATAAATTGAAATTTTATCTTATTGTAGATGAAACAGTTTTTTATGAATTTTTAACCAGCTGTATTTTGAGATTGTCTGATATTATGTGGGAGGTAGTTGCTGTTAAGAAACAAATAAAAATAGCTCAATGTGCTCTGAAATCAAAAAGGAAAAACAGTATAATAACTAATTATTATTATTATTTTAAACTAGAAAACTTTTTGAAAAGTCCTTGAAATTATCAGCATAAGGAAACAAAATGAGGAAAAACTTTTTTTTTTTTTTTTGAGAAAGGAATTTTGAGATAAGCAGATTGAATACAAAACTTAGTTGCACACTCCACTTCAAATACAGTAAAGGATCCATTATCCAGCAATCGCGGGACCGACCTGATTTCGATTATCAGAATTTTCCTGATATTGGTCCTGTCAAGGACGGAAATATCACGTCTGCAAAAGCTATCCCCCAGTCTCCTACCCTCCTTTAACCACAAAATAACTTACCAATAAACTGTACTGATAATGTAAATAATGTATTGGGGAAAAAAAGTAAAAGAAGTGTACTTACTTACCTGTAAAAGAAATTATTATAAAAACATTCAGACACTAGTAAAAATATTTTATTTTTTGCTTAATACAGCAAACATATCTTTTTTTTTTTTTTTTTTAAATACTTTTTTAATAATAAAATTTCTTGAATCTTAATACCGACATGCATGTTCCTGTAATCACGTTTGTTCATCCGTTTCATTTGTTTTGTTTCAACAAACTTAGAGTGCATAAAGGTGATGCGATTCAATGTATCGTCACTTTTCACTGGTAACTTTTTCATACCGGAAGTACGTTTTGGAACTTTGTGTTTGTTTTCGTGCCGACCACACGTGTGTGCATCGTGTGTGCGTATTGGTTTGGTATATCGTATTGTAATTGGATATGAATATTTTTGATTTTTTGAAAGAATGGTTTTGCGACCATTTTTCGAATTTCATATTTCGGCTAAGCTTTGATAGAGAGAGGGTACCCATTGGCGATTCATTAAGTGGTGATGCGATTTGGTGTATCGTACACTTTTTACTGATACTCTTTTCGCATCAGAACTTTGTTCTCGAAGTCGGAACTTGTTTTTGATTTTGCATAGCGCCAGTCCCTTGTTTGTGTTTATCGTACAGGATTGGTTCTTTTTTCTTTATGGTAAAATGGAGTTTTAAAGGATTTTTCTTCAGAGCAGAATGCTTTAAAAATATAAGGAAAATATCAGTTTTAAACAAGAAATATATTTTAAAATTTGTTTTTTTTTCTTTATTTTTTATTTTTAAGAATGAAAATTATGCGTCCCTTGGGACCCACCACAATAATTTTTTCGCGTCCTGCCTTCAATTTTTCACATAATGGCATTGCTGCTGCCAAATTATTATTTATGAATAAAGACGAAAACCTTGTAACCGATGTAAAAACCTACGGGATTGAGATTTGAATCTTAGGTCAAAATTTGGAAGTGATTGATAAAAATTTTCGTAGAGTTGATATTAAGCACAAATTAATTTTATTGTAGGGTCTTATAAATTTGAATGGAGAAGTGAAATATATCATTTCTAATGCCACTTAGGATAAAAATGCTAAAATTACTAATATATAAATTATATTAAAATAAAAGTATAAAAGAAGCAGACGATTTAAAAAACCAATTTTTATTGATGAATGAAATATGTCTAAAGCTATTTTGGATTAAAATGCTAAAATGACTAATATGTAATTTAATTTTTATTAAAATTCTAAGTATAAAAGAAGCAGACAATTTGAAAATAAATTTTTATGGAGAAGTGAAATATAATATATGCTATTATGGATAATTTTATTGTAAAATTTCATTTTAAAAATATTTTTTTTTTTTTTTTTTTTTTTTTTGTAAAATTTAATTTTTTTTTTTCTCATCATTTTAAATATCTTAAAGAAGGCAACAGCTGTAGTTATAAAAAGGAAAACAATATGGCAAAGCCAGAAAAATTAGTTAATTTGATAAGTATTTTAAAACTTTAAAATAGGATATCTTATGAAATATTGGGCATTTAAAGTAAATACAGGTATCATTTTAAATAGAAAAAGATTAATATATTTTAACAAAGTGATGAGAAGGTTTTTGAGTATGTTAAAATTTTAATAATAAATTCATTTTTAAATTTTCTGTGGGAAGTGGTGACATCACTGACTGTCTGTGGAGCCAAGAAAAAGATTTTGTATGTTAATCGCCCATTGGATTAAAAAAAAAAAAAAAAAAACAGCTGGAGTTGTGCTGCGGTTAATATTGTCACTTGATACAGCTGCGTTTGCAGACTCGGTGACTTGGCCAACGAATATTATATGAGAAATGCCTAGCTGGTTGTCAGCCAGGGTAGCTCAGTGGTAGAGCATCCGTGCGTGAAGCGGAGGTGCCCGGGTTCGATTCCCGACTCTGGTATTTTTCACATAGTTGGTAAATAAATATATCAACCTTTACACTCCAATTTACTTAAAAAAATAAACATTTCATTTCAAAGGATGATATTTACATGATAAATATCCAACTAATATACTAATTAAAAGGAAAGTGATAAATATTCTATCATAATTTGAAATCAAATTTGTTTTCGAATGTCTAAATAAAGTATCTGATATAAGATACTTATATGTTGCATCGGAATAGATTTCATATCTGTTATCTTTGGCGAAAAAAAATCTCCAAATTATCCGATGAACATATTTAATTCCTGTTAAAAATCATGGTCATTTTAACAACTTATATTGAGTAATGAATAATATGAAACAATATTTCATACAATACATATTATGAAAATATAGTACAAAACCGAAAATCCGGAATCGCCAAAAATCCGGACAATTTCAGCGCCGTTAATCATCATCATCAACAGCAATATATATATATATATATATATATTTTTTTAAGTATAAATATATCTAAATAAAAAACTGAAAAAGTATTTTATTTCTTAGTAATCTTCAAAACCTACATTTGCAAATTCTGAAAGAGGAGGGAGAAGAAGATCATAATAATATTAACAATTCTTAAACATTTATCTAATTGAGAACTAAATTCTATATTCTATTTCAATTATAATCAAACTTTTAGTTGATAACCTAAAGTACTTGAAAAAAAAAAGAAAATCACGAAATGTTTTAAAAGTGGTATGTTTTTCTTATTTATTTTTTTTCTACTCTAACTTGTTCTTATTTTTGTATGCAAATATTTCAGTAAATCTGTTTTGTTTTTCAAGTTTAATTTTTAATTTAATTTATTTATTGTTAAAGTTGATAAATATATATATATATATATATATATATATATATATTATAGTATACATTTAAAAATTGTAATATATTATTTTTTACTTGAATTTGCATTTTATCCAAATACTTAAACCAAAATATTATATGTTTTATGCATGACCAAAAATCTGGAATCGCTGCGGTCCCAACAATTCCGGATTATTGGCTTTGTACTGTACATATATATTTTCATATTACGTTTTTGATCGCCAAATAAAAAAAAAATGCCAAGGACGACAGAGTTTTGAAATTTAAAATTAAAATTTTGTCAATTTGACAGCAGAATAATTCACACATGCACACAATAACTAATACATATCTATAGCGAAATATGGGGATTAAAATTGGGAAATAATTTTCCTTGATTTTTAATAATTTTTTACAAAAAATCCAAATGGCGATTAACATATAGGAAATCTTTTTCTTGGCTCCATAGACGGTCAGTCATGTCACACTTCGCTTGTGTGTAGAACTACATTAGTACTTTATTAATGTGTATAAAATTTTTAAAGTGATTTTGACGTCAATTTTTGTGAGATGCATAATTTAAGTTTTTATACTTTTTTACTGTTCACGTTTGATTAAATGTATTTATTTTTATGTTGAAAGAAAATGAACTTGTTTTTTCACTGTGTCAAGCGTTTGGTCTGATTCATTTCTCTTAACATGAATATAATATGTTTTTTACTAGAAATTTATGAGAACATACTACATATGATGGGGAACTGAGCAGAGTCCACCTATGCCAACTAGTTTTTTTTTTTCTTTCTTTTTTTGCCGTTAATTGATGACAAACTATTTTACTACTAACACTTTTTTTTTTTCAAAAGCTGATTTACAAAATAAGGGAAGTTTTCGATGCAAATCAACAAAATTTTTGCTTTTAAGATGTCTAATTTACGAAATACGTCATTTTTACTAGTAATTTCAAACAATGGGACCTTTTCATTGACATTTGACTTAATTTACGTTTAATTGCAGAAATACACAATTTATATGGCATCAATATATAGTATTTGTTCTTACGATGGTCATGAAAAAGAAAGTAAATTGTCGAATTTTTTAAATTGCCATAAAATAATCATAATATTGAAAGAGAGGAATGATTACATGATTTCTAAAGTTTATACATTTCAAGCAGACAGAAAAATAAGAGAGGTAATTAATGAGTTTATGAAAATTTATATTTGATGATAATGGATAGGTATGGGCATGCTAAGGGATCGAAAATTGTCAAGATTTTGCAATGATAAAGGTAAGGCCTCTGAAATTAACATTAAGACCTGGGTTTGCTTTGGTTTAATCAATGTCTGTTTGTTATTTCAGTAAAAATGATAAGATTTAATACTGCCACTTCAGTGTAGTTTGTTTTAAATTTATTATATTTTTAAAATTATTTATACAAATTTAAAGTTAAATGATAAATTCAGGGATGGAACACGGGCGCAGAATTCATACCACTATCAATGTAAGAAAATTTTCTACTTCTTAAATCAACGATATTATAGGTAGAGAAATTTCTTAAGCAGATTCCGGTATGAATTCTGCGCCCGTGTTCCATCCCTGTAAATTAGGAAATAAATGAGACAAGTTATTTCTAGGATCCTGAAAACATGGGCCAAAAGGAGCATGGCCCTAAGCCATCTCATACTTCTCCTTTCCAATTTGATTGCATTACTGTGAAGTAATGCACGTTTTTGTCTTTGTGTAATTTTGCTTCTTTTCCATAAGATGTACGTACTCAATTCTTTAAATAATTCCGACTTTTAAAGTGATTATAATCAATACTATTTTGTACTTTTAAAGTACTTTTCTATATTAGGGATAAGACAGGAGAATAAGGTATATTTCTAACTTGATCTTGACATAATTTTTCTTTTAAAGAAAAAAAATTTTTTTTTTTTAAATTTTGGCTAAAACTGGCAATATTCTTGCTTTGTAAATATTGGGACACAAAACGTATTATTCTTAGTGGTCATTCATTGGAAACCCAATGACATTGGTAAAGGCGAAGTTTTAGTAAGCATAGCTGATAAAAAAAAACAGAAAACCGGCAATATCTGTCCCATTTGTACAGCAGGAGATGAAGAGAAGGCTGATGTAATAAATTATATTTCAAAGAAGTGTGACAATGAAACTGCATCTGGGGCTTGAAATGCCATTAAACAGAAACTGTATATTACGTTAACAAGCCTTCTTTTTTCTCCTTTAACCTTTAATAATGTATTTCTAAGCTCTTGATAAATTTGTATTTTTCTCCCCAAAAGAATATTTTGCAACAGTATGAAAACTTGTGGAGGCCCTGGGGCTTCAGTCCCTGTTGCCCTACCCTAAAAACAGCCCTGCGTGACACTCGCTACACTACAACGTGTGCAACGTAATTCAAGTGTGCACAGTGTAGGAAATTCTGAACTAACAAATGCATGTTTTAAGCGTCCTATTTTTAGCATTAATGTCTACAAACTGTCTTTTTGTACTAAATCGATGATGCTCTACAACTTTGTAATTCACTATTTTCTCCTATCTTAAACCATTTTCAAGAAAGGAATGCTAACGCCTCTGTTTTCCCCCAGGTGGTGCTGTAAGCAGTTGAATCCCGCAGTGCATGGCCACACCCCTTTCCTGGGTGTAGGTCGATTCCCCTGATGTTTGTTATCTTGACGGAAAAAATGAGTCGTTTCCCCTCACCCTTTTTTGGGAAGCACAGGTTGTTTGCCTTTATCCCCCCACCCTGTGTCCCTTTCTATAACTGACAAGCACTGATTAATAAAGGGGGGGGGGGGCATGTATCCTTCATTCCCTTACATGTGGTTAAATAGTACATTAAAAAATTTCTGTGACACATTTATAACTCTTGCAAATAATATCTCAGAAGAAAATGCTTTTTATTTGCATATGTATATTGTATAACAGGTCCTTATGTATAGCGTAATTAAATTATTTATGCGTGTATGTTTTGTATTTTTATTTTTAACCGACTTCAAAAAAGAAGGAAGGTTCTCAATTCAAACCGTATGTTTTTTTTATGTTTGTTAGCTCATAACTTCTGAACGGATGCTCCGATTTTGATACTTTTTAATTTGTTGAAAAGGTCTTGGTCTGCAATAGGTCCCATTGTAATATCTTTACAATCTAAAGAAAATACAGGGTGCCCAAAAAAATCAGTCCCAACTCTTTTAACTGCTAAACAGCTGCAGATATAGTGTTAAAAATGGTATGTAAGTATAGCAAAGTGGCCATGCAGTACAAGGTTAAACCGCTTGCAGCGCCACCTGGTGGAAAATAGCGCAGTGAGTGTTACTATCTCGAAAACGGTTCTAGATAGTAACACTAACGAAAACGGTTCTTTTGTACTAAATCGATAAGGTTCAGTACAAAAAGATAGTTTAGACTTTCATGCTAGCGTTTCTATCTCGGAAAAGGTTCAAGACAGGGGGAAAAGTGAATCATAAAATTGCAGGGCATCATCGATTTAGCACGAAAAGATACTTTAGACGTTGATGCTAAAAACGTGCATTTGTTTGTTTGCAATTTCTTACGCTATCCACGCTTGAGCTACATTGCACACGTTGTAGCGTAGCTAGTGAGACATACGTTATATAGTTCAAAATGCGGTTACTTGATACTTTTTGTTTTGTTGTAAAGATCTTGGTCTGAAGTAGGTCCCATTGTAATATCTTTACAATCTAAAGTAAATAAAACGACATCTGGTGAAAAACAGCGGAATCAACACTCCTATCTCAAAAACGGTTCAAGATGGGAGAAAAGTTAATTACGAAGATGTAGAGCATTTATGTAGAGATTTACTACGAAAAGACAGTTTTTAGACATTATTGCTAAAAATAGAACGCTTAAAACGTGCAGTTGTTTCTTCGCAATTTCCTACACTGTGCACACTTGACCTACATTGCACACTTTGCAGCGTAGCGGATGAAACGTATGCTCTGTGGTTCAAAGTACTGTTACTGTAAGCGCTCACATCGATTAGCGCAAAGTCGTTTTCAACCAACTTCAGAAAAGAGGGTGTTCTTAATTCGAGCTATGTGTTGTTGTTGGCGTTTGTAAGCTTATAACTTCGTAAGAGATGCTCTAATTAACCAACTTCAAAAAGGAGGAGGTTCTCAATTCAAACTGTATGTTTTTTTGTTTTTATTTTTGTTTGTTAGATCATAACTTCTGAACAGATAATCCGATTTTCGCACATTTTGTTTTATTGTAAAGGTCTTGGTCTGAAATAGGTTCCATTGCAACATCTTTACGATCGAAAGAAAATACAGGGTGCCCAAAAAAGTCAGTCCCGACACTTTTAACTGCTGAACAGCTGTAGCTATAGTCATAAAAGTGGTATGTAGGTATACTAAAGTGGATATGTGCTGCTCGATTCAACTGCTTACAGCGCCACCTGGTGGGAAACAGTGGAGTTAGCATTCCTATCTCGGAAACAGTTCAAGACAAGTGAAAAAAGCGAATTATAAAATTCCAGAGCATCATCGATTTAGTACGAAAAGATAGTTTAGACGTTAATGCTAAAAACAGAACGCTTAATACATGCATTTGTTTGTTTACAATCTCCTATTTTGTGCACACTTGAACGACATTGCATATGTTGTAGCGTAGCGGGTGACATTTTTGCTACGTAAAATTCAAAGTATGGTTATTGTAAGCGTTCACATCGATTAACGCATAGACTTTTTAAACCGACTTCATAAAGTAAGAGGTTCTCAATACAAACCATGTTTCTCATTGTTGTTGTTGTTGTTGAAATTTGTTAGCTTATAACTTCGTAAGAGATTATTTAATTTTAATACTTTTTTTGTTGTCGTAATGATGTTGGCCTGAAATAGGCTTCATTATGATTTCATTAAGATACAAACAAATTACAGGATACCCACAAAAGTCTGTTCTCACTCTAACTGCTGAACGCATGCAGCTACACTGGTAAAAGCAGTATGTAAGTATCGATGTTGAAACTTCTGCCTGTCAGCTGCAATGCATATTTTTCTCTTTGTTTGAAATTTACGCTTCGCAATTTTCAGCATAGCGGGTGACACGTATTCACTGTAAAGTTCAATATATATGCCTAACAGAATTTTTGGTTACGAATACAGCGTATCCGGTCTTTACATTTCTAACGACTTTTTAACTTAACGTATGTTCATTCAATAGATAGTTTTTTGTTCATATCCGATAAAGGCAAGAAAATGACACAACTTAAAAATGCAGCATTTGAGAAAAATTAATTTAAAAATAACTTGACTAGAATAAAATTGGCAGAACTGTCTCTCGAGTGGATAACTTTCTAGATGGACATGCAACTTTTTTGTTCACATTTCATGTATTTTTCAGTGTCATAAAATATTTTTTGAGTTATGTCACTTTTCTTGGAAGTTGTGATTTGTGAAACTGCCGTCGAACGTCTTTTGATGTTCTGCTATATGAATACGTTTTCACTGAAAAGAGAAAAATAAAATCTTTTTGTAAAAAAATAGAACCGACTCCAAAAAGCAAGTACTATTAAAAAAAAAAAAGTATGAAATTAAACTAAATTGCGCCTAAAAGTATAAAATAATTTCCTTCGCCAAACAACCTATAACACTACAATTAATCATAACTTTTGAAGTCGGCGCAAAATTAAATAAAAATTGATACCTTTATTCAATGCAAAAATCAAATCCTATTCAAAATACACATCTTACATTGTCACCTGCAAAACGCAGCCGAAAACTATTTTGATTCAAGAAAACAAATAAGATTTCGTAAGCAGCAAATGTTGGCGAAGATGCTGGTATGTGACGTCCTTGGTGAAAGAAAAATCGCAAAATTATCTGGCAAACATATTTAATTTCTTTGGGATATTCTGATTAATTTGATAAGGTATATTAAGAGAGTAATCAAGAATATGAAACAATACTTCGTACAAAATATATTATGAAAATATACATCTTGCGTGTATATTTTTGCAATACGTTTTGAACGCCAATTCCAAAAGCCACCAAGGATGATAGCCATCAAAGTTATTTATGCCAAATTTGCAAAGGAAACTGTAACTCCGTAGAAACATAAATACCGCATTGTGAAGAATGTTCACTGTTCTGTGTAGATGCTACCAATGGACCAATTGTATACAGTGATAAAATAATAAAGGAAACTTGAAAAGGGATCATTCGAGACGACAGTATTTGTTGCTACCGATCTAAAAACAAACCTTTAAAAACTAATTAAATTTTGTTTAATTTTGCGCCGACTTCAAAAGTTATGATTAATTGTAGTGTTATAGGTTGTTTGGCGAAGGAAATTATTTTATACTTTTAGGCGCAATTTAGTTTAATTTCATACATTTTTTTTTTTTTTTTTTTTTTTTTTTTGTATAGTACTTGCTTTTTGGAGTCGGTTCTATTTTTTTACAAAAAGATTTTATTATCTATCTTTTTTTTTTTTTTTACCAAAAATTCCAGATATGATATTAGAATATAAATTTATTATTCGTGTACTAACAATATTAATAGGATATTTTGTACAAATTTCGTAAGGAATACAATGGGAAAATTTGATTTTCTTATTTTTAAGTTTTAAAATAAATTTTTTGTTTGTAATAATCTCCAATAAAAATTTTAAAACTAGAAGAATTTTAGCTATGGTTTGACTGGATTTAGGAAAATTACAACTCCCTCGTATTTCATCTACTAAATCAGTCTCTTCTAATATCAGTATTGTCTTACCCTATTTTCCTAAATCCAGTCAAACCATAGCTAAAATTCTCATACAATATGATTTTAAAATAATATATTCGCCTTCCAATAAACTCACCTTTTCTCAGTTAAAAGATCCCATTGATGTGCATAATTCTTAGGGTATTTATAGTATTATCTGTCAGTGTGGTTTATCATATATTGGCCAAACTAAACGCGGTCTTAAATTTCGTCTAAGAGAACATATGAATTACGTCCGCAAACAAGAAACCAATAAATTGGCTATTTCTAAACATTGCTGGAAGGAAAATCATAATTTTAAATTTAATTCAGCTAAAATAATTTGCTGACCTAAATCCATTCATGAACTCGATTTCTTTGAAGCTTTTCATATTTATAAGAATTTTAAAAACCTTGTAAATTGTGATTTCGCTATTCCCTATTTGTCTGACTGTTGGAAATTTTATATTCAGTCCACATTTTCTTAATTTTTCTACTGTTTACACAGCTAACTTTCCTAAATTCCTGTTGGCCACTATCCCCACCTTTCCCGTAATCCTATTGGTTGAACTAAATCCGGCCCCTCTCCTATATACACGAGCACTTCTCCTGATTCAGAATCCTTTTTGCACTGAAGACGGTACGCTTAAGGCTACCGAAATAGCTGTATGCATTTCCAATATTTTTCTTTGGCGTTTCTGACGTAGTAGTTTATTCATGTTTTAAGTATCATAAATATTATTTTGAGGTTGTCTGATATATTTATGATCCTCAAAATGGACGTTTATGCTCAATTTTGTCCTATTCTGCCATGTTAAGTAAATCGTAAATTCCAAATAACTTACGAAATTTTTAAATTAAAAAATTCATAGTCAGGGATGTTTATGCCAGTATCTTAAATGATATTTTTAAAGTGTTCTGACATCTTTAAGATGAAAATGTTTCTCAAATGGACGTTTATGCGAAATTTTCCCTATTCCGCAATATTGAGTAAATCGTAAATTTCAGGTGACTTACGAAATTTTTAAATTGGAAAACTCATAGTCAAGAATGTTTATACCAGCATTTTATATGATATTTTAAAAGTAGTCTGATTTCTTTTCATGCACGTTTATGTGAAATTTTGCCCTATTGTCCCACGTTAAGGAAATCATAAATTTCGTATAACTTCTAAAGTTTTTTTATTTTGAATGTTGCGAATGAATAGCGTTCTTGCCAATGCCATAACTAATACTTTAAAAACTGGTTCGACCTCTCTGCGATCATTTGTTCGTAAGATATTGTGTACACAGACTATAACATACTAACACACTAACGGACCAACAAACTAACAGACACCCTACAGACAGACACCATACTCATTTTGATATTTTTGGATTCCTTACACCCGAAAACGTGTAAAACAGTAAAAAAAAAAAAAAAAGAACGAGGTCGAAAAATTTCACTTTTATCTAAGTTCCTCATACCTATAGCATGATGGGGAACTAAAAATAGAGTAAGTTAATCACATATTGTGGCGAGTAACTTTTTTTGTCTGCGAGTGTAATCTAAATTGAAATTTCGGACCCTAACAGCATGAACACAGCAAAATATAAACACTTTAGGAATAAAACCTTAAGCTAAACAAGATTTTAAAATTGTTAACTTCATTCAATTTTCTCTACAAAGTATCACGTGTATAAATAAACAGCTCTAATCTTTTTGAGAAGCATATGGATATTAGTTCCCCATCATACTATAGGTATGGGGATCTTAGGTAATCGTGAAAATTTTCGACCTCGGTTTTTTTATTTTTTTACATGTTTTCAGGTGTGAGGAATCCAAAAATGAAAAAATTTGTATGGTATCCGTCTGTAGGGTGTCTGTTAGTTTGTTAGTCTGTTTACACGATATCTCAAGAACAAATGATCGCAGAGAGGTCAAACCAGTTTTAAAATATTACTTTCGATACTGGCAATAACCCTATTCATTTACAACATTCGAATTAAAAAACTTCGTAAGTTATCAGAAATTTACAATTTTCTTAACATGGGAGAATAGGACAAAATTTCACTTAAACGTGCATTAAATGGAAACTTTTTACTGTAAATACGTCAGACCAGTTTTAAAATATCAGTTTTGATGCCGGAATGAACATCAGAAACTATAAATATGCTACTTTGAAAATTTTGCAAGTTATTGGAAATTTACGAATTTCTTAACATGGCAGTATAGGGTAAAATTTCACATAAACGTCAATTTTGAGAGATATTTTCATTGTAAAGATGTCAGATTACTTTTGAAATATTATTTAAGATACTGTCATGAATATCACTGACTATGAATTTTCCAATATAAAAATTTCGTAAGTTATTAGAAATTTACGAATTTCTTAACATGGCAGATTCGGGCAAAATTTCACACAAGCGTCAATCTTGAGGGATATTTTCATCGTAAAGGTGTCAGACCACTTTTGAAATATTATTTAGGATACTGACATGAATACCATAGAGTATGAATTTTCTAATTTAAGAAATTCGTAAGTTAGTTGGAATTTACGATCCTCTTAAAATGGCAGAAGAATACAAAATTGAGCATAAACGGCCATTTTCAGGATCATAAATATATCAGATAACTTCAAAATAACATTTATGATACTTGTATGAGCATGATTGATTACCAATATTCAAATAGGAAAATTTCGTAAGCTATTCGTTATTTAAGATTTTATCAACATAACAAAATTGAAAATTTTCCGTATAAATATGCATTTTGAGGATTGTTGCATTGGTGTGTGTTGGTGTTAGGGATTAAGGCCGATTGACAACACTGGGGTCCTAGGCCTGAGGGGGAGTGCCTTCCGTGGAGGTCTTTCTAAGGGGTCCTAGCCCGTATTTACGCAAGTTTCGGAGGAAACCACGGAAAACTCCGAACGGCTAGGCCGACGAGCGCGACCGGGGATCGAACCCGGCACCTCACGTCTACCAGCTTTGAGCGCAGAACCGCTCAGCCGCTGGTGGGCCCAAATTGTTGCATTGGAAATAGTAGCGTGAAAACTAAACTACGAAATTTACCCTAATAAAATAAATTAATAGATTAGAATAAGATAAATATATCGGAGTGAACGGTGGACAGCCTATTAGGCGGGGATTTCATTCTGTCACTGTGTCAAGCGTTTTTTCAAATTCATTTCTCTTAACATGATAACTATGTTAAGAGAATGTCCTGTTCTAGAAAATATATATATGATGGGGAACTGAGCAGAATCCACCTATGCCAACTAGTTTCAATTTATCTTGAAAAAAGGATTGGGGGAGGAGGGGGGGGGAGATGTGACGGAAATTCATCAGAGCAATCGACCTGTAAACAAAAAACCAAATTGCTCTCAGCTCCTTTCAATCACGGGAAATGACCGAGCCCCATTTAGGTAAGGTTAGCCTCACTGATTAGCATAATGGAATTATTCCTGGCGTAACAGAATGCGCAAAAAAAAAAAAAAAAAAAAAAAAAAAGCATATTAATATTGCAATAAATATAATGAAATTGATATTTATTATTTCATTTTTTTCTTTCTGCTAGGCATTTTTTCCCTTTTATTTTAATATATTAAAAATAACTTTTTTTGAAATGCAATAACTTCAATATTTACACCTCATATCATAATTTGTTGAAAAAATATTTATCCCAGGAAAGCAGAGTTATATTTAACTTTCTAGCCATCTATCAATTTATAAAACCATATTCAAAAAAAAAAAAAAAAAAATATTAACACGTTGAGTGCCATGTCAGCCATTCTAGATTCTAGACATTTTGTCAAATATCTCTAAATACTGAAGGAATCATCTTGAAACTTTAGATGTGTGCAGAACATTACTTCAAACATTTCAATGAAAGTTTTACCCCGAAAGTAAAAGCAGTACCAATACAAAATTAACACGTTGAGCGCCATGTCAGCCAGGTGTCTTCCCTTTTGCGCATTTCCCATTTGTCATTTGTGCGAAGTGGTGAAAAATTCCCATTTGCGCGTGTGAAGTAGATTTTTATGATGGTCGGATATATTGACGTATTAACTGAATACAATTTAAAAAACACAACTTGAGAGAGTACATGCGAAGTGATGCAACAACTCAGGCAATCTTCAGAAATAGACATTATTTAATCTGTAGAGTTATTTTATTTGAATATTTTAAAAATATTAAACATCTGTGGTGACCATATACGTGAATATAAAAATTAATAAAAATTTTCAAAGTTGTTACAAAGTACGGAGTGGAGGGGGAGCGAGGAGCCCCAACAACGACGTCTTGATAGCTTACATTTTTGGGATGAAGTGACGCTTCGATTCTTGATTAAATTCGCTAGACCTCTAGTCGACGCCAAATTCAAAAAGTAGAGAAAAAATGGTTGTAATTATGTTACGTATAAATACATACAATTTTTGAAAAGGTTACCACATGATTATAATTCAAACGGTCCTCACTAAACGCCAAAACACGCCATGAGAACCGAAACTTTTAAGCAAAAATTAACGTACCATATTATGAGATAAAGAATGCACACAAGGCGACAAACTGCCTTTATTTTGTAAGATGAAAAGAAACCGAATTAGGAAAAGTCAAAACAAGCTATTGTAGATCTGCATTAACGTTAAAGAACGAATAATATATGATCAAAGGTTTCGATAGAGTTGCAATAAGCTAAAGATACATATGTGGGAAGAGGGAGAATGTAAAAATTTAAAGAACATACTGTATTTGAATTTAAGTTGCAATTTAGAGGTCATAAACATGTGTTCGTTAGTTTAATTTAATTTAATTTTTAATATAATAATATATTTTTTAGAATATGTGATTATCGACATCACAGCGCGAATAAAGTAATAATACAAGAATAGTACGAGTTACATGCGTTCTCAGATTCATACACAGCGAGGTAGAAATGTCCAGTGAGATTTTTTTTTTTTTTCATGTGTGCGAAACGTATGTACGTGCGTGATACTGATTGCTGCGAAAACGAGTTACCAGCGTTTCAGATTTATGCACATCGAGGTAAGGGTGTCCAGTGATGTTTTTTGGTTTTTATGTGCGTGGTAGTGATTGCCGCGGAACCGAGTTAAGGGCGTTCTCAGATTCATGCACAGCAAGGTAGGGGTGTCCAGTGATATTTTTTCGTTTTTATGTGCTTGATAGTGATTGCCGCGGAACCGAGTTACGGGCGTTCTCAGATTCATGCACAGCGAGGTAAGGGTGTCCAGTGATTTTTTTTTTTTTTTTTTAAGGTGCATGGTAGTGATTGCCTCTTAATCGATTCTCAGATTCATGCACAGCGAGGTAAAGGAGTCCAGCGATGTTTTTTTTTTTTTTTTTTTTTACGTCCGTGGTAGGCATTACCGCGGAACCGAGTTACGGGCGTTCCGGAGCGTTCTCAGATTATCAAGTCAAAAAGGAAGAAATCACCTGCACGCCCGGTCCTGCAATTTCCGGTAGCGCAAATGGGAATTTTTCACCCCGTCGCGCAAACGGGAATCGCGCAAGTGGGAATAATTCGTCAACCATTGGTGGCCGACAGTGTCAAATATGATATAAAGCCACGTCAAACATAGGTGGTTGACATGTAAAATAGGATATAAAACTAAAAATCTTACATTGTTTTAGGTAATTATTGAAAATTTTCTTAATCTTTATTCATTACAGGAGGAATCATTATGGAATTTTAATGGATTTTAAGAATTCGCGTGGCGCTCTACGTGTGAAACATGTCAATCAAAACAAAGTAGTAGCAAATGATTTTTCTGAACTTGCTAAATCTTTATTTCAAAATGCAAACGAGAAAAACAAATGCAAATCGTTGTCATAAAGTACGAATGATTTTCTGTACAACATATTTAATTGGAAATTTTTTTACGGACCATCAAAAATATTGACATACATTCTTATAACGTTCTACTTATTGCTAAATCATACAATCTTCTGAATAATAAAAGCCGAAGTTTCAAAGAACTAACACTCGAAACTGACGTCATTGCTACAAAAAATGTATTGGAATAAAATAAATTTATTTTTTTCTTTGCTTTGGATTTGGAGGAATGAATGGAACAACGGAAGAAGGATAATTTAGCAAAAAAATTAAATAATTAATAATGTAAATTAATGATTGAGTTTTTTTTTAAACCTATGATTTGAAAAAAAAAAATAAGTTTTTTTTTTTTTTTAAATAAAGAATCGATGAAGTGCTATGTAAGAACCGCCACTTGGCGATTTTATTTCTCGTCCCATGCTAAAAACCGCCAAATTACGGTCACAACATTAAGCTGAATTAGAAGAAAAAATACCTAAAAAAGTAGTTAAAATAGTTATAATAAATAATAAAAAAATTAATTATATTTGGAAATATTGACCGCGCTACGGGGGCGAAGGCGGACTAGTAATTTAAAGATTTAATCTCATAAAATAACTACAAACAGTAGGGTGAGAAATCGGTGCATTTAATAGATAAATATTATATTTAATTTAAAGTGAACGAACAGTGTTACTGCAGTTTAGTCAAATATTAATTTTATGCTACTAATTCCCAAGCTCAAACACTTTGACATTTTTGTTAAACTTGTTTTGCTTCTTTCTGCATATCGAATGACGATAATACCGACCTTGTTGGCTGTAGGACGACTAGAAGGAAAAAATAAAGTGGGTACTAAACTGATTTTCTCAAATCGAAGCTCAATAACTGCAGGAAAGTATTTTGTCACGTGGTATTTGAAACATATGACAGATAGGAAGCGCGTTTCAAATTAAAAGATATCCTACTTCTGCTTCTGACCAACATTCCGTAAGTGATTTCTTTTTGTTGCATTTATTTCGGTTGAAAATCTCAGGTCTTCAATAAAATTTCTTGATTTTTTTCTTAATTCAAAAATTTTCAGGTTATTCTTAATTTTTTTTTTTTAATGTTTATATATATATATATATATATACATTTCTATATGAGAAAAATTTCAAATTATTCTTAGAATTTATGATGCTTATTTATTTAAGAAATATTTAACACATCACATTTATTTTCTTAAGCTTATAAAAAAAAAAAGAAAAAATCTTAAATTTTCACCTATTTTGAAATTACAATGCTGACTAATGTACGCGCTTTGGTTTTGACTATTTAAAAATGTATGTGTTTCGCTAAAAATTAACAAAAATTAGTCAGATTATTTTTCAAAGGTTATGAGGTTATTTTTATCAATTTTATTGTATTTATTAATTTATTTATTTTGCTTAAAAGGAGAGAGAGAGAGGGAGAAGAAAAGAAAACTTCAGCCATTCTAAGAGTTTTTTAATATCTATATTTTTTACTTTTCCTTTAAAAATGAAAAATTATTAATTTGGGATGATTTTTTTATTTGTTTCAATAAACTGTCTTTTTTAACACTTTCCAACAATGTTGAAAACTGCTTATGATTTCGGTTCGGATATATATTATTCAGGTTCACTAGGGCGCATTTCTTATTGGAAATGGTATTATACATAGCACTACTCGTTTTTGTTTGTGCGCAGTTATCCTCAAACACCTGCGGATGCATTACGACCTATGAGAGATATTTTATTGAAGCATATTTGAATATTTTTTGCTGCACATATCACAACGAAATTATCTTTACATCATTTAGCCGTACAAATGCATGATTTTTGTAAATTATGGTATGATTAAAATCAAAGATTGATTTACAAGTGCACTCAAAATTATTCATATATTTTTGGACATATAAGTAGAAATTGTTCGAAGTGCATTTTGTCTTGTGTTATGTCAGGATAGGAACTTGGCGCAGAACTGATACCACTATTTACTTATACAGTTTTTTTTTTTTAAATCTATGATTTATTAAGAAGAGAAATTTTCTTCATAAATAGTGATATGAAATTTGCACCGAATTCCTATCAATGGTTATCGGATTATGAGATTTTAAAATTTCTGACAGGGTTAAAAATTGTCTATGACCTAGATTTAGCTATCTGTGTTTGTTCGTTTGTTTGTCACGTGATTTTTCTGTTTTGTTTTTTGCTATGCAAAATCTAAGAACATAGTTGCGTGTATAATTTTTAGAAACATACAAATGTATCTCAAATTAGTGGAATAAATAAAGAATGGTGCAAGAGGCCTTTTTTTTTTTGTGTGTGCAATTTGAAATAAAATTTTAAACTTAATAACAGTTTTATGAATAATTGAAAAAGCATTAAAGCTAGAAACACTTTAAAATGCGTTCATATAAATTAAAATATACAAAGTTTTTTACCATGCGTTTTAGTGGTATGCCCATGAAAACTCATGGCGAAAAGCTTTGTATATTTAAATTTGTAAATTTAATTTTAATAAATATAAACTTGTTTTAAAGTGTTTCTAGCTTTAATCCTTTTTCAATTATTAGTATATGTACACGTGGTTTTTAGAGAAATCTCAGTTTATGAGGTTTTGGCTTTACAGTTTTATGAATGCAGTTGTAATATGCAAATAGGTGGTTGAGGGTGTGGTATTTCCATCATATAGAAATTTCTGTCACATAAAAATGATTTTAATTGTTTTTTTTAAAGTTTAAAATGCGCTAGATTTGTTCAAATAAAGCACCTCATGTGTTGCATATTAAACTATCATAATATATCTACAATAATGTAAGATATAAGAAAGTAGAATGAGTGCCACACCAGGTTATCCATTTATTTTATTTTTTCTTTACAGTAAGCGAATGAGTTTAACGTCACACTAGTGCTAAGCTATGGGCAATTGGCGACGGTCTGGGACACATTCCTACTGCTCGTCCGGAGATATGCTATCATCCTCCACAGAGTGAACGGCACGTTCGGTTAGAGTCCAGGCCTGTCCAACCCAAAACACTTGGTGGGCCGCATTGGAAATATATTTTATTTATTCGGGCCGCACCGTATGTACAGTTATAAAGAAAGCCCCCCCCCCCTCCCTCTTTTCCCGACCAATTTCGCCTTAAATTAGTCAGAAATTCAAATATTTAGTAATAATCGGAAATTCGAATATGTAGTCAAAAATAGGTGTTACTATTCCGAGAAAAAAAAAAAAAAAAAAAAAAAAAGAAGAAGAAGAGGATGTTTGTTCAAGTTTTAATATGTAGATGACACACAAAACAAAATTTAGCAATTGCATTGAAAACTAGATGTTATTGCCAATCGTTAGGCACCAGCTGCTAGTTTCTACGATAATTTACGGCGAAATTAGTCGGAGAAGGAAATTATTATTACTATTATTATTATTATTATCATTATTATTATTTTATGACTGTAAATATGCATATGTGCATATATGTTAGTGAGTATTTGATTCATATACGTATATACTTTTTTGGGGGGAAGGGCAGGGTGAAAAGTCGGAGCAGAATACATTAATTTAAATTATTTCCTTTGATAACTTAACAATACAATCGTAAAAATATAATAAAAAGAATGAATAATGTATCTAATAATATTTGATTACAACAGTTCTTTAGCTACTATAATCGTTGAAGGTATTTTTACGTCAAAATGTGAGAACGTATTTATTAATTTTTAATCCGTTAACCGATGTTGTCAAACCTTAAATATCGTTAGTCTCCTTGCGGGTTGCAAGAAACTACGCGGTGGGCCGCATGCGGCCCGCGGGCCGCGGGTTGGCCACCCCTGGGTTAGACGATTCTCAGAAATATAATTTGGATTGGAATATGGAGAATATTGAGGCCACGACGCGGCGTATGTTATGTGCACCAGCCACGATTAAATTTACACGAAGCCCTCTGGCTGGCTCGAGTATTAATCCCAAACCCGCAAAGCGATTTCATTATATTTTAAGAAAACTTTAAAATCATATTTTGAATTTTGTTTGTGTGATATTAGAAATTATTTCCGTTAATTTTAAGAAAATTTTGGATCATTTAAAAATACGATAATTTTTCATAGGTTTCTTAAAATAAACAAATAAAATAAAATTAATTAATTAATTAATTAAAAAAAATAAAAATAAATAACTTTTGAAGTTTTATAGTTCTAATTTATAAAGTATAGATTTAAAAACTTCTTTACACACCCTAAATTTTAAGCCAGCACAACCGGTTTCGAAAGGACGTAGCCTTTCTTCAGCAGGTGCAAAAAAAAAAAAAAAAAAAAAAAAAAAAAACCACGTGCTACTGCCTTGGAGGCAAAAGCAAGACTGAAAGCAGGGCAAAATCCAGAGGGGGAGGAGCAACACAAACAACCAATAGGAAGTATCATGTAGGACCAATCACAGAGGAACACACATACACACACACAAGAAAAAAAAAAGAGGGAGGGAAGGAATAATCAATTAAAAATTTTTGTTTTATTTATTTAAATAATATTATACTAATAAGTAAATTTAGTAAAATTAATTAATTAATTAATTTTTTTAACTATTATTATGTTATAAACATAATGAAGGAAATTATTTAATTGAATTAAACAAATTTTTCCAGGCTGTAGACAGCAAAGTGGAATCAGATTTTTCATTAACAATTTTATCACGATTAAGGTAAATAGCTAAATTTTCCAAAAAATCCAGTTCGGAAATGCGTTTGGCATGAAAGGTAATTTAGGCGCTCTTAAAATTAAAACTATGATCAAATTCCCAACTGTGCTTAGTAATAGAAGATTTAGAAATTTCTTGATTAACAACATACGGAGAATGTTCACGTAAACGGCATTTAAGATTTCTTTTTGTTTGACCTATATAAGATAAATCACAATTATTACAAGGGACATTATAGATACCCCACTTATGAAGCTCGGGAACAGGGGACATCCCCCCCCCCCCTGTTCCCGAGCTCCATAAGCGGGGCGAAAAAAAACATTCGTTGATTCACTACTTTCATTGATTTAATGAATTAAAAAATGGTTTCGTTAACAAACTTTGATCTATTGGCACGCAGGCAGCATCAGGCCGAGTTTTGTACATTTCAAGTTTGATTTTGAAATTTTTCCCGCATTCTGAATTCGGTTCGTTCCCGAACCGGGGCTTTGCTAGTATAATAATAAATACGAAGTTAAAACAGTCAGTTGTATTGTGAAATACAATAAAGATAGATATAAATGCTTTTTTAAATTTTCAATTAGTTAATACACATGAATTATTTTTTTTTACATTATTATTATTATTATTATTATTATTATTAAATATATTTCTTATGGCAGAAAATTCTGAAATAACGAGCTAAACTGCAATGTAGATATTTATATTTTTCTGCTTAAGATTCTCTTATAAAGAGTTTCGGCTTCTTCGGGGAAGGGAGTTGGTCTATTTTGCAAATGAAACCGATTACTATTAATGTATTTTTATTTTATTTTATTTTTAACGTTATTTTTATGGATTTGTAGTCCTATGGGTTTAACAATTTGAAAGGCGTACCTAATTTTAATTCCTAATTGCACCAAACTTACTCTGGATTTTTTAAAAATGTAATTTTGCTTTTATAACTTTGAGGAAAAACTTCAATTATTTCTTCTATTCTAATATTGTTCGTAAATTTTGGTGCTTTTAATTTTAAATGAGCAAAATATCTTTCCCCTCAAAAGGTTAACATGGAGATATAGGAGATATGATGCAATAGCGGGAGAGCAATTTGTTAAAATTACAAATGAAACCGCTTACTATTAAATGTATTAGGTTTATTATGAAGGTACAGAAGGCATAGGAAGCATGATGTAGCAGTGGGAAAGGAATTGGTTAAGGTTTTGCAAATGCAACTATTATATTTTTTTATATTGAGTCTGTGGGTTTAATATGGAGGTACAGAAGGTATAGGAGGTATGAAGTAACAGTGGGGAAGAAATTGGTTAAGGTTGCAAATGAAACCGCTTACTATTATATCTTTTACGTCCGAGGCATGTAAGAATTGTTTACGGGGGAATCCTTTTGCTACACCATCAAAATAGCACAGCTACCATTGCCAAGATTTCAATTTTTTCAACATTTATCACCAATATTTTGTAATAGAAATTTTTCGAAATAATTTTCTATGATTAAGAAAGCTTGGAATTATTTTAGAAAAATTTTGGTATAAGGTCTCCCGAAAAATTCGTGAAAGTGTAAGGTGAGATAAATCGAACACTTTTTAGTGATTTTGAATATATAATACGAACTGATTGAAGTACACTACATTTCCATAAATTACCGGACACTTTCGATTTCAGACGATTCAGGAGTGTGGAGAACATGTTATACCTCATATATTTCAGTGAAAATTTTGCCCCGAATGTGAAAGTGGGGCCAGTAAAAAATTAAAGAGAAATGAAAGTGTTTGACATCAACTTGTAAAATGTAATGCATGAAATATGATCTCGCTGTAGCATGTGATTATTATCTGTATAAATTTTCATGTCTCTAATCAGGGAAATGTAATTTTTTTTTTTTTTTTAATTGAAAAAAAAAAAAAAAAAAAAAAAAAAAAAAAAAATCATTCTTTTAGCTATAACACGCATCTAGTGCAAAGCTATTTTCAGGAATCTTGACATACAATATTAGACACAGTATACAGCAATCAGAATGAAAAAAATATTAAATATCTAATGAAATATGAGCATTTTTACTAAAAAATTTGTAACTGCACATGCGCTACCGTAAAAAAAAAATTCCTTTGCATAATTTAATAGCCAAATGTATTGAGCTACTTATATAAAAGCCCCAGACAAGTATCGTGTAATCTTAAAAAGTTGTACGCGTTAGAATGAACTACTATTCAGTTTCTCTAGAAAAAAAGCTAAACTTTATAGTTTAGCTTACTCCCATTTTTAGTTTGATTCACTGAACGGTAATACAGCTTTCGATGACTGAAAATAAATATTGAGAAAACCCCCTTATCATTTTCTTATTTTTGGGAACAGCTGAAATTCGATTCATTCTATCGCGTACAACTTTTTGTGCTTACATGATACTTGTCTGGAGTTTTTATATAAGTAGCACAATACATTTGGCTATTAAATTATGCAAATGAAATTTTGCTAAATCTTACGCATGCGCACTTAAAAAAATTATTTAGTAAAAATTCTCATATTTTATTAGATATTTAATAATTTTTCATTATGATTGCTGCATGCTGTGTCTAATAATATTGTTTGCCAAGATTCCTGAAAATAGCTTTGCACTGGGTTTAAGTGCGATTTTTTTTTTTTTTTTTTTTTTTTTTTTAAATAGAAACCTTTATATCTCCCTGATTACATATGTTAGAGACATGAAAATTTATGCAGATAATAACAAGAAAGAAAAATCATGCAGTACGCATTGATTAGTAACACTTTCCAACTGTACGTAATTGTTGTATCGAATAACTTTTATTATTCTTTGCCTACGTTATCACACAACAGACAGAAGGACTGAAAAATATACAGATAGACTAATTGATTTTAAAATTGCTCTTAGGCATTTTGGAAAGGGTTAAAAAGGCTTAACGCAAAAAAAAAAAAAAAAAAAAAAAAAAAATGCAGCCATTAGATTATAATTACAGCTTTTGATCTCTCTGAATATTTTAGTGTAGCCCTGTAAATCAGAAAGTTAATCATATCATATTCTATACAAAAGATTATTTTAGAGTATTAACAATAAATTTCAATATTTTTATGATTTTTACAGTAGAAAGACTTTTAAATATAATTTTCAAAAAATTCTGTCCTAAAACGTAATGCATTGGCATATTTTTTTATTTTTTTTTGTCCCTGTAAACAAACTAGTTGTACAGGACCTATTAATGTCATTCTAAATGGAGAAAATTTTATAGGGATAATGTTTATAAAAACAACACTTATAGAACACATTGCTTTTGAATGCTTTCGGGTGTCCCTGTACACAAACCAGAAGATATATTCACTCCATTTTCAATATGGAACATCCGATAGTGAACTTCAATAAAATATATCAGTTTCGAGAAATTCCATAGATAATTAATGGAGTTGGAGCGCGGGCTTACAGACAGACAGACAGATGGACAGATACACAAACTGAAATCATATTCACACTTAAAAATGTTAGAAAGTGTTAAAAACATTCAATGTAAACGAAAGTACTATTTTAGCAATTTTTTATTAATAGCTCTTAATATAAATGGATATTTTTGTGTCACCCTGTAAATCTAATGCTAATTATGCTATATTCTATGCAAAGCATTTTTTTTGTGCAGATAAATAACATAATTCAATTTCCTAAAGCTTCGTGGAAAGTAATTAAAATTTGATTTATAGAAATATCTCTCATAGAACGCAATGCTTTGGAATACTTTTGAGTGTCCCTGTATATAAATCGGTGGTGATATTTCCTCCATTTTATACAGGAAACATCCAGTAGGGAATTGGAATAATATATTTCAATTTCATTAAGATATGTCTACAGTAAAGGTATGAAAATATGGTTTATAGAAATAGCTCTCATAGAACACAATGCTTTGAAATACTTTCAGGTGTTCCTGTACACAAACCAGTAGAGGTATAAATTCCATTTTCAATAGGGAACATCCGATAGTGAACTTGAATAACATATATCAGTTTTAAGAAATTCCATAAATATTTACGGGAGTTAGAGATCGGACAGACAGACAGGCAGACGGACGGACGGACAGGCAGATACACAAAACTGAAATCATATTCACACTTAAAAAATGCTAGAAAGTGTTAAAAACGCTTAACGTAAACGAAAGTACAATTCTAGCAATTTTTTATTAATACCTCTTAATATAACTGGATATTTTTGTGCCACCCTGTAAATCTAATGCTAATCATGCTACATTCTATGCAAAGAATTCTTTTGTGCGTGTAAATAACATATTTCAATTTCTTAAAACTTCGTGGATAGTAAAGTTATTAAAGTTTGATTTATAGAAATGTCTCTCCTAGAACGCAATGCTTTGGAATACTTTTGAGTGTCTCTGTACATGAACCGATGGTGGTATTTCCTCCATTTGATAGAGGAAACATCCAATAGTGAACTTGAATAACATATTTTAATTTCATTAAGATATGTCTACAGTAAAGGTATGAAAATATGGTTTATAGAAATACCTCTCATAGAACACAATGCTTTGGAATACTTTCGGGTGTCCCTGTACACAAACCATTAGAGGTATAGACGCCATTTTTAATAGGGAACGTCCGATAGTGAACTTGAATAACATATTTCAATTTCATTAAGATATGTCTAGAGTAAAGGTATGAAAATATGATTTATAGAAATACCTCTCATAGAACACAATGCTTTGAAATACTTTCGGGTGTCCCTGTACACAAACCAGTAGAGGTATAAACTCCATTTTCTATAGGGAACGTCCGACAGTGAACTTGAATAACATATTTCAATTTCATTAAGATATATCTACAATAAAGATATGAAAATATGGTTTATAGAAATACCTCTCATAGAACACAATGCTTTGGAATACTTTCGGGTGTCCCTGTACACAAACCAGTAGAGGTATAGACTCCATTTTCAATAGGGAACGTCCGATAGTGAACTTGAATAACATATTTCAATTTCATTAAGATATGTCTAGAGTAAAGGTATGAAAATATGATTTATAGAAATACCTCTCATAGAACACAATGCTTTGAAATACTTTCGGGTGTCCCTGTACACAAACCAGTAGAGGTATAAACTCCATTTTCTATAGGGAACGTCCGACATTGAACTTGAATAACATATTTCAATTTCATTAAGATATATCTACAATAAAGATATGAAAATATGGTTTATAGAAATACCTCTCATAGAACACAATGCTTTGGAATACTTTCGGGTGTCTCTGTACACAAACCAGTAGAGGTATAGACTCCATTTTCAATAGGGAACGTCCGATAGTGAACTTGAATAACATATTTCAATTTCATTAAGGTATGTCTACTGTAAAGGTATGAAATTATGGTTTATAGAAATACCTCTCATAGAACACAATGCTTTGAAATATTTTCGGGTGTCCCTGTACACAAACCAGTAGAGGTATAAACTCCATTTTCAATAGGGACCGTCCGATAGTGAACTTGAGTAACATATATCAGTTTCAAGAAATTCCATAAATATTTACGGGAGTTAGAGCGCGGACAGACAGACAGACAGACGTACAGACAGACAGACAGACGGACAGACAGACAAACCGAAGTCATAAACACTTTTCAACCTTGTTGGAAAGTGTTAAAAAGGAGCCCTATAATCAGATGCTACATGCTACAGCCAGATCGTATTTGATGCATTACGTTTTACAGGGTGATGCCAAATAATTTCATTTTCCTTTAATTTTTTACTGATCCCCCTTTCATTTTGGAGGCAAAACTTTCACTGAAATATATGAGGTATAACATGTTCTTCACACACCTGAAGTCTCAAAATGGCTTGTCTAGCACTTTTTGAGTTATTTCAAGAAACTTCTGAAATCGGAAATGTCCGGTCATTTATGGAAAGGTAGTGTATATTTAAATTAATAATATATTCTTGTTTTAAACTATAAGAGAAAAATATTGATTGCAATCAGTACATCTTTTAATACAAAAAATAAATATTTCAATAAAAGTATCAAACAAAATACAAATATTTAGAACAAAAAATTCTTCTGTATAATTATATACCGATAATTAATAATAATTGAAATATATCGAAAGGAACACCAAGTCAAAAGTAATCGCAGAAGAAAAATTAACTAAATCCAAATGGATAGTTTTATTTACTCGAATAAATTTATAAATTTTAAGGTTGCTTTTATTGAATAAAGTAAAAGTTTTTTTTTTTGGTTTGAAAGTTTTTAGAAACATTTCTAGGTCTTTTTTAAATAAAATTATTTAAAGTAATAAAATTATATCCTAAATTTGGGGACTTCCAAAATTGGAACTCCCAAGACCGTATCCCAATTGGGTCACACAATATTAGACATGTTACTAATAATAGTTATGGGAAAATTCATTTTCCATGAACGGGTGACCCATGTTAAACCCTCAGTCTTCAAATAATGAAATAGCTATATGCAAAATAAAATTTCACGCAAATGCCTTGCACGAAACATCTTAGCCAAAATTTGACAGAAATTGGTTTGTGTATCTCTTCTTCGCTTGAGCATATCTGAATGGATAGAATGTGAAAAGTTTTAAATACTTTTATTCTATTTTTTTTTTTTACTATTTAATAAAATATTGATAATAAAGAAAACAAACTAATAAAGATAGTTTCTCATAATTTCTCATAATAAGGATTTTACTCATGCAGTTTGGTGCAATTACAAGCAATAGATGCTGAGATAAAGAAAAGAAACTAGAAAACTTAAAACTGAATAACAGCAGCGCCATCTGTTTCTTTCTGACATACACTAAACTCAGCCTAATTTTTGATCTGAACTCAAGTGTTAAATTTGGTGCATTTATATGTCATAGAAGCTATCTTCATGTAAACGGAGAAAAATTGTAGCACAGCAGTGCGACCTGTCGATGGATATGAAGCCAAATTAAAGTACATATTTTTTCATATCTGCTATCTTACTTATGAAATTTGGTGCACTTATACACAGCAAAAGCTGGGATACTGCCTTCCTGTAAATGGGGTTAATTACAGCATAGCAGCACCACCTGTTACATAAACACAATATGTACCCAAATTAAATCCCCACAGTTTTTCATAATGATCGTTTACATATGAAGTTTTATGTACTTATACAGCATGGAAGATGAGATACAGCCACCCTATAAATAGGAGTAATTAAAGTATAGCAGCACAACTTGTTTGGCAATACATGCCAAAATATAATCAGCACCAATTTTTACCAAGGCCCAATAAATATAAAGTTTTATAAAATTCCATCCAGTAGTTCGTGAGGTACATCGACTTCAAAATAACAGGTACGGCAGTGAAACGGGTGATTTTGAAATCTCCACCAGCGATACAAATTTATTCACAGTGATATAAAAGAGTTACAACATGAATTTACAATTTGTGAGGAATGTCAAGTCACAGGGCATGCTTGCGTGCAGAACGCCTGGGACTTCGGCTGAAGGCTTCTTCCACTCTTGCAATATTTTCTGGTGTGCACACGCGTTTCGCACTTCCACCCCTCTTTCTCATCATATTACTCGTTTCCTCAAAGTTCTATACCCACAATTTGATAGCATGCGCCGACGTAACTGGGGCATGACGTGATTATAATGAGCATGAAATACAAGCTGCGCGGCCACGTAGCTGTCGTTGGTTTTGTAAAACGCCTTCACAGCAAAATCGCGTTGTTCACCGGTCCACGATGCCATCTGAACTGAACACCAATATCAGTGTAAATGACAAAGGTTTGTTGTCCAGATGGCACCACTCCCATTTTCTGATTCCTAACGTAACTTACTATTTCCAGGATTTCAAAATCGCCCGTATCACTGCCGCACCTGTTACATAGACAGACATTTAGAGAAAAAAAAAAGTCAAATCATGTTTCAGGACATTTAAAAACGTGTAAATCTATCAAAAATCCGAGGTCGGAGAATTTTACCAATCAATACTTTCCTATGTATATAGACGAAAGTAAAAATTAATTTGAAAAGAAATTTAGTGAACTTTTTTTCTTATACGTATGTCTCATAATTTTGCTTTATTTATTCTTATTTCTTCTCTGTTTTTGAATACATTTAGGTATAAACAAAAGAGGGAATCCCAGTTCTCCAGAAACGCCTGACTGTTTTATCGGAAATCGAGTCTTACAAGGTCGGAGGTCAGGAAAATACGCCATGCAACTTTCGTTATCTTTTTTAGCAATTACCAATCCAGATAGAGAGTAAAGATAGTTCTTCCTGGTAAGGAAGTTTTTATTGTCTGTGTCGTTCTTCATCCGAACGTCCTGTTTTAGGGATTCAGTTGCCATCTCACCATCGGAATAAATATGTGGTACAGTGTTGCATTTTTATTACTGTCGGGAGTATTTGGATATACATGTGCACAGTAAGTAAAGAGTTTGATCATGTCATAATGGATTGTCTTAATATATGCATTTTTCTATTAAATTGTTCTGCCATTTTTAATAATTTTACACTTTTTAAATTTGTTATAAACAAAATATTTCCTTTTTGAATAACCGAAAGGGTAGCTTGTTTTTCTTTGTCTCTTTTCGCCCACTTTTCTTTTCCCTCTATGGTTAATTAGACCGGAACTTATGGTTTAAAACGGATTCCGATCATCCATGCCTGAACCAGGACTCGAACCCGGCACTTATCAGGCAAGATGCGTAGTATTAAACTAGTAGAAAGACCCTAAGGAATAAAAAAGCATGCAAGCAGTGATCACGGAGCAAATTTAACGTGAATGTATTAATTAAGACCACACATTTTTTTTTTTTTTTTTTAATGGTAATATTGTGTTTTATACATATAATTCATTTAAAATACCTCCTTAAATGAAAATAGTCTGCTAAATACATATAATTGATTTAAAATTCCGTCGATTTACCGATTTAATATTAAACTGCTTGTCTAGTAGCTCAAAGCTTATTTATTTATTCTTTTTTATTCTCTGTTTGTAAACATATATCCGAGTTGAAAATATTATTTCTGGTATTTAACTACTTTATGGTACAACTAGAATTTAATTTTAGTATAATCAAAATTTTAAAGTCTATTTTTTAAAAGACTTCTTGTAATTTAACAAAAAAAAAAAAAAAAAAAAAAAAAAAGTCGTTAAGCGAATAGTAGACATGGAAAATCGATCTTTGATATTACTGTCTCATACTTGTGAAAGTTTGTGAAAGTTAGCATAAATAAATATTGAAATGAATCAATATTACGTATAATTTTTTTTTTTTTTTTTTATTTATTAAAATCACAACAGATTGGAAGAAAATCATATTTAATGAAATTTTATTTTTCTGACTGAGTGAAAAAAATACCTTCACTCAGTCGGAAAAATAAAATTTCATTAAATATGATTTTCTTTCAATCAGTTGATTGTGATTTTAATAAAAAAAAATTGTATTTCTTTCTCCCATTGTTTAATGGTGTTTTCCTTTACCTGCAGCTTATTTCTGTCGAGCTATCTAAATGATAGACCAGATGTTTCTGCCTAAAGGTTGTCTGAGTGAGTACTGCTAACCGGTTGCCGGCCTGGATAGCTCAATTGGTAGAGCTTTGACCTTGTAAGTCAAAGATCCGGGGTTCGACTCCCGGTCCAGGCATTATTTTCACACAGTCGGAAAAATAAAATTTCATTAAATATCAATATTACATATGTTTAAATTATTCGAAAACTATTGAAATAAAATAAATTCAAAATAAATAAAATTCAAAATTTAATATTTTTGAATGTTCCATGCGATTGAGTTAAAATTCTGTTTTCACTATCCCCTCGGGAAGGCTTCTGAGCACCCGTATGTCAAATTTTATATTTCTGCGTTCAGTAGGGGCTGAACGTATAGATGCTCAGACAGACAGACAGAGAGACAGACATCTTCTTTTATTATTATAGATAGATATAGAAGATATATTATAGTATATCAAGTTATTTTTTGTGAATATGTTAATAAAAACTTGCTATCTGAATTTGCCATTAGTATCCTCAAACTGTGAATGCTTATACCTCTCAAAAAAAATAAGTAAAATATGCAACCAAAATACATTTTCCCTTTGCTGTGACCCTAAGAGTTCAAATAAAAAAAAAAAAAAAAAAAATGTATATATATATATATATATATATATCAGAAGGTTCAACCATTTCTGGCTCTGACCAAGTGCCAAATTCACATACAGCTGTCATCACTGTAATATATATATATACACCGTGACCAATAAGTTCTCATACACTTTCAAATTTTTATTACAATAACACAAAATAAATCATACAAAAACTTTTTGCATCAAATTAAAGTAGCAATCATTGGCAATCTTTACAATAAATCCTTTGGAATAATTCCGCCTTTTAGTTTCTTAACGAGCTTAAGTCTCTTTTCAAATCCATCACATGCGGCACGCACGGCTTCCATTGGTATTTCCTACCATATCTTTTGAATTACATTTTTCAATTTGCTCAAATCGGTGATTTTATAGTTATTCAGTTGGGAGAGCATATATGACCACACAAAATAATGAAGCGGGTTTATATCGGGGGAGTTGGGGAGCCATTCGTTCTTTGGCAAAAGTCAGCTAAATTTTGACTTCACCACTCCTGAACCACACGTGCGGTATGAGAAGGGGTACCATCTTGTTGGAAGCAGAAATATTCCGCCCCATACATAATCTGGACTTCTGGGAGTAAAACGTTTCCCAAAACCTCAGTTTTAAAATATTAGGCATTCATTTTTAACCCCTTATCAATGAAGACTAACGGGAATTTTCCGCTTTTGGAAATAGCGGTCCAAACCATCAGAGACGAAGCATTTTGATAACACGGAACGTAATGTTGGCTCTCAGGGATGTTATAAATAGAAACTGATCATACTCTGTCATTTTTGGGGTTGAGACTTTGCAGTAAAATGAATAGTTTCTCGTCTTAAAAGACAAATTCAGCCCCAGCGTGCCAAGCAAGAACTTCTTCCACCCTTTGCTTCCTTTTCACCTTAGCAGACTCTAAAACTCCATGAATTCTACGCTTTCTATAAGCCTTGCACCCAAGGTCCTTTTTCAGAATGGTTAACATTGACCCCTTCGATATTTTGAGCTCTCGTGCTAGTTCTCTAGCAGATCTTTGTCCGTTTCGTCGTATTCTTTTCCTGACCCTTTTCACAGCCTCTTTTGTCTAAACGCTTGGTTTGCCAGATCTTTTTCTGTCATCGACAGAGAACGTCTTATTATACCTTCTGATAGTTCTGTAAATGAAATCTCTCTTCACCCCCAGGACTTTCAAGTCTCTGAAAATTTCACCGGCTTCTCTTCTTTGACGAATTTATTTATCACAATTTCTCTCAATTTCTTCATTCTACCTAATTAAAGAAAAATTATAATTAGTGTAACATTTACACTTGCAATAGTTTTGTACCTTACACTAAATTGCCTGCAAAATAATTGGGACTACAGTAACACATATGTACAATTTTTTAACGTGCTTCAAAAGTAGTATGAGAACTTATTGGTCACGGTGTATATCAAAGTTGATCGCCGAATGATATCTGTTACATTTTTCTGCAATTTATTAGCAGTGAAGTTATGTCGAGTGGTGCGTTTTCTTTTTTTCTCTTTTTTTTCCCCTGACTCTACAAAAGCATGTTTCTGTAGAATAGGGCATGGTTAGTATTAACGATTGGTTTACAGGGCTACACAAAATTATTTCAGCACGTTGTGGGATTTGATATCAGTGGAAACTGTTTATAGAGCATCTTCAGTTGAACTGTGATTTTTTTTTTTTTTTTTTTTTTTTTTTTTTTTTAACTATATTTTAATTTCTAGTATTTTATGTAGCGAACTTGCGCAAAACAGATATTATACAGGGCTACACAAAAGTGACCTGTTCTCTTTAAGAGTAAAGTTAAATAAATGCGTTTGCGAGCTATATATATAATAAACATAAATCGATATATAATAACGATTAAACATAAACCGATAATTTATATACATGAAATAACTATGATCCCAAAATAAAGATAATTCGATTGATAATTACAAATAAAAAATAATTCGATTCGTGATATCATACTAGCAGATATCTTCTGAAATATGGAGCCTTCTGATGAATGCCGTTTCGTGTTAAATCGTAGATAGTGATCACTTCTAACACTTGTACTGATGCCATATTGTTTAAGACAAATAAAAAGTAAAACTTTCGTTACAATATGTTTATTTTGCTAAAGTTTTTAATCTGAATGCGCGTTCATATTAATGTGGAAGATGTAATCTTTGGTAGATACAGAGAGTGAAATTGTTGGTTCTGTGTTCTACAGTCGGCAGCAAAATTATTCGAGCGATACCAAAAATTCCTATATAAAAAAAGTACACTTAATACTGTTTTGTTAAATAAATCTTTATCGAATCACGTTTTTAGACTGACTAAGAACATGATTTGACAAGGATTTTTTTTTTAACAAAACAGTAATAAGTGCACTTTTTTTACATAGGAATTTTTGCTAGCGCTCGAATAATTTTGCTGCCGACTGTGTTCTACAGTAGTTGATTCTATACCATCCCCATTTGATCCCTTTTTACTTTCTGAATATTTACTACGTAAGGAAAGTATTACGGGTGTAACCACTAACCATGAAAATATCCGACTATGAGATTTTAATAAAACTGTACGTTTTGAGATTTCTTGAACTATTTTATCCCTTTTTTATGATGGTATCTGTCAGTGAACATGATTGAATCAACACTAAAGCATTTGACTGAAACTGAGCTCAAATTGCGTATGCATTTTATAGGTTACTGTCCCTCGAACTATATAGATATTTTTAAAGTATAAATCTCATAGTTCTTTCAGAAAGACAGCCAGATTTGCTATTCATAACGACTTATGAATTTAAATTATTTGAAGCATGTTTCGTATTGTTAAGTTACTTAAAATCAACCAACACCGATACATAATGTATTGCTTTCGTAAAGTGTGGTTGTTATAGGACCTATAGTTTTTTATTAAAGGAAGCATGAACGAATGCGACCTAATTGTCTAACGTGTATAAATTATTTAAAAGAGAATGGCACTAATATATGCTTTAGAATTTATTAAAAACATAGCCGTTACTATGGGAATTACGTATGCAGCATAATTATAGTTCTTTTATAGAGACACATAAGAAATAATAGAATTCGGATACATTATGGTCCATTGTGCAATGTACGAAATTGGGGAGGGGGTGGATATCCAAACACCATATTATACTTTTATAATTTTGTTTATTTGTTAAATAATTCAATGATTAAAATATAGTATTTAAACGCATTAGTAATTGCGAAGTGTTTGAAAAGTCGAATTAATTGATACCAGATTTATTTATTTTATTTTGTTGTTGAAATATTTTGTGAATGAACCTTTTCTTTTATGCACCTGTTTCATTTAGTAATTTACACTTTTCAAAAATCCAACGTGATTCACTGAATGTATATGAAAGAAATAATATTGCGTCTATAAACATTACCCAATATGTCTTTTATTATTTTCTTTTATATTCATAAGTAAAGTAGTTAGATGCATTAAAATTGCTGACATTTGGTTTTCGATGGATTCATTGGTTTTCGAAAGTTCCAGTTATTCTATGTGTTACATAAACTTTGACAGACATATAGGGGAGAGTGGGGTTCAATGGGACGCAGGATGAATGGGACAATAGCACAATTTTTATGTTTTGCAAGCGCCAGAAACTTGACAATTTTTCTGATGTATGGCAGCACTGAGGTCATTCATTAAGTGTAGTTTCAGAATTGTGCTGTTCATAGAAGGGCAGAAAAAAATTAAAATGTTTTTTTAGCTGCCAAAGTAAGTTTTTACTGATTCAGTTAGGTAGTAGTTAAGAAATTAACTTTGCTTAAAGTTAATATAACTCTTATATGGGGAAAAGGCATAATCTTTTATTGTGTTTATGATATTCAAGAAGAATATTGACAATTGTTTATTAAGCCTCTTTCCTGTTTTATATGATCACGTGACGGTTGGGATGAATGGGACAGTTTAAATGGGGATGGATGGGACATTCCCCACTATGTACTAATTTAAAATTTTACACAAGAATTATATTAAAACGTAAATTAGCCATATTGATTATCATGATTCTTACTTTTAAAGACTTAGAAAAAAAAATGAAATTTATTGTTTTGATTTTTGTTTATAATAATTATGATTGAAAAAAATTATAAGTTAGAATATTCAATGCAAATTAAAGCAATAATTGAAATAAACAAATAAATAAATAAACTAATAATCATTCGATTAAAATCATAATTTCAATCAAGCTAATTAAATAAACTCTGGTGATTATTAATGTAATACAGAATAGAATGTTGATTTTCCCGATCAGTCGGAAACAAAAATTTATCTGGATAATTTGTACTCTATTATAATGATTTATCTCTTTCTAGTGTCATATTTATTTATTTATTTTTAGATTAGGTCTTATTAGATTAAATTACTAAAGCCTAGAGCACTAGTAACTGTGCGAACCAAAGGACTTTTGCCTTTTGACGTTAATTTGAGTCAATATATTAGTTTATGTTAATTTCAGTAAATTAATAGTGTGTAATAAAATCAGGCGGCAGGTGCAAAAGGGTTAACTACCTTTATCTAGATGATGCTCTTCAGCACTTTTCATGATTTATGCAGTGATGCCAGATTGGGGATTTTCTCCCAATTTTGAGGATTTTTGAGGCTTCTGGGGACAATTTTGGGGACCAAATATTTGTGGGGACTTTTTTGGGGAATTCTAAAATTTTTGGGGACAAATCTGGGGAGTTCTTCAACTTTCTGCCAATCTTGGCAATGTAATGATTTATCCCTACGACTAGAGACTTTCAATAGCTTTATTGCTATTTGGGGATTTCTTTCAAAAATTGCCTTCATGTGGGGAAATATCTGAGCTTAAATCAGAAAAATCTGTTTGATATTTTTTTTTTGGAAATTTTTTTTATTTTCCCTTTTTAATAGAAATCAAGTTGGGGATTTTTTCGGGGAAAAAAAAAAAAAAAAAAAAAAAAAAAACCTGATTTGGGCAAATTTGAAGACTTGTTTGGGGAAATAATTTTCGACCCTCTGGCATTACTGGATTTATGCGATAACTATGTCTCACGATAAATAATAGCAGGAGACTTGGCGTTGGAATATTAAAACAGGAATAAACTACTACGTCAGAAACGCCAAAGAAAAAATATTGAGGTGCATACAGCTTTTTCGGTTGCCTAAAGCATACCGTCATCAGTACAAAAAGAATTCTGAATCTTGAGAAGTGCTCGTATATATAGGAGAGGGACCGGATTTAGTTCAACCAATAGGAATACGGAAGAGGTGGGGAGTGTGGCCAATAGGAATTAAGGAATGTGTAGCTGTGTAAACAGTAGAAAAATTAAGGAAATGTGGACTGAATGTAAAATTTCCAACAATCAGATAAATAGGGAACAGCGAAATCACAATTAACAAGGTTTTTAAAATTTTTATAAATATGAAAAGCTTCAAAGAAATCGAGTTCATGAATGGATTTAGGTCTGCAAATTATTTTAGCTGAATTAAATTTAAAATTATGATTTTCCTCCCAACACTGTTTAGAAATAGCCTATTTATTGGTTTCTTGTTTGCGGACGTAATTCATATGTTCTTTTAGACGAAATTTAAGACTGCGTTTAGTTTGGCCAATATATGATAAACCACACTGACAGGATATACTATAAATGCCCCAAGAATTATGCATATCAATAGGATCTTTTAACTGAGAAAAGGTGAGTTTATTGGAAGGCGAAAATATTATTTTAAAATCATATTGTTTGAGAATTTTAGCTATGGTTTGACTGGTTTTAGAAAAATAGGGTAAAACAATACTGATATTAGATGTGATTGATTTAGTAGACGAAATACGAGGGAGTTGTAATTTTCGGATAGCTTTGTCTATAATGGAAGGGTCATAACCTCTGTCAATTGCGATGGCTTTCAGGTATTTAATTTCAGATTTCAATAAAATAGGAATTGAACAAATATTAAGGGCACGGTTTACAAAAGTATAGAAAGCAGCCATTTTTTGGTTAGGTGGGTGACATTAACGCGCATGGGGAGGAAGGGAGACTGCAAAATTTTTACGATAGACAGTGGTTGAAAATCCATTTACAGTGCGAGAGACGAGGGTATCAAGAAATGGAAGGGAGCCATTATTTTCTATTTCATATGTAAACTGGATATTACCATTACATGCACTATTTCGAAAGCAAGCTTTTTAAGAAAATATTTCTTAATATTTTTTCAATCTTTTCCTTTTTGGACCCGTTACGTTGACGACACCTTCACGCTTATCGACATATCTCATCACAATATTGACCATGTCTTAGAAACCTTAAATTCAATCGACAGTAATATCCAGTTTACATAAGAAATAGAAAATAATGGCTCCCTTCCATTTCTTGATACCCTCGTCTCTCGCACTGTAAATGGATTTTCAACCACTGTCTATCGTAAAAATTTTGCAGTCTCCCTTCCTCCCCATGCGCGTTCATGTCACCCACCTAACCAAAAAATGGCTGCTTTCTATACTTTTGTAAACCGTGCCCTTAATATTTGTTCAAATCCTATTTTATTGAAATCTGAAATTAAATACCTGAAAGCCATCGCAATTGACAGAGGTTATGACCCTTCCATTATAGACAAAGCTATCCAAAAATTACAACTCCCTCGTATTTCGTCTACTAAATCAGTTACATCTAATATCAGTATTGTTTTACCCTATTTTTCTAAAAACAGTCAAACCATAGCTAAAATTATCAAACAATATGATTTTAAAATAATATTTTCGCCTTCCAATAAACTCACCTTTTCTCAGTTAAAAGATCCTATTGATATGCATAATTCTTGGGGCATTTATAGTATTTCCTGTCAGTGTGGTTTATCATATATTGGCCAAACTAAACGCAGTCTTAAATTTCGTCTAAAAGAACATATGAATTACGTCCGCAAACAAGAAACCAATAAATAGGCTATTTCTAAACAGTGTTGGGAGGAAAATCATAATTTTAAATTTAATTCAGCTAAAATAATTTGCAGACCTAAATCCATTCATGAACTCGATTTCTTTGAAGCTTTTCATATTTATAAAAATTTTAAAAACCTTGTTAATTGTGATTTCGCTGTTCCCTATTTATCTGATTGTTGGAAATTTTACATTCAGTCCACATTTCCTTAATTTTTCTACTGTTTACACAGCTACACATTCCTTAATTCCTATTGGCCACACTCCCCACCTCTTCCGTATTCCTATTGGTTGAACTAAATCCGGTCCCTCTCCTATATATACGAGCACTTCTCAAGATTCAGAATTCTTTTTGCACTGATGACGGTATGCTTTAGGCTACCGAAACAGCTGTATGCACCTCAATATTTTTTCTTTGGCGTTTCTGACGTAGTAGTTTATTCCTGTTTTAATATGTCTCAACATGCTTGACACTAAAGTATACAAGAGAGATTAGATTCCGTTTGTATAAAAAATTCTTATGTTATTATGAACCATGATGTTTTACTTTTGATACTATTTTTTAAACTCTTATTTTTATGCTTCGTGAAATTTTTTTCATTTCTAATTTTATTATTTATCACACAAAATTTGATCGTTAAGTTGGTTATCATGTAAAATTTTGCTAATATGATAGGGATGCATATCGTTCAAAAGGTGACAAACTTTCACAAATTTCTTGATTGATAACAGCTGAACTTTTAAAGTATATGACCAAACTTGTTATATAAAATGACTAGCAGGCAACGCCCGCTTCGCTGGTCCCTATTTTTAAATGAATCACTATAATTACTGAATTCTCAAAATTGCATTAATTTTTATTACGTGAAAAAAAAAAAAAAAAAAAAAAGAAACAAAATCTGATTAGGAAAAATGTCGCACCGGGTTCTCACTGCCTTCAGAAAAAATTCCCAAAATGCTCTAACCCTTATTTCTATTATTTTCCCCCTTCGCCCCCCCTCCCGTCTATCCTAATAATTTTACAAATTCGAAAATATCCGCAATCGATTTGTAAGTATCAAAAACCTCCATGCACCAGTTTTGAACGATATATCTCTATTTTTATTTTTTTTTGCCCCTCCGCTCCCCCCCCCCCTTCCCTACCCTCCCAATAATTTTAAAAATTCGAAAATATCCGCAATCGATTTGTAGGTATCGAAAACCTCTATGTACCAATTTTGAATGATCTAACTCTATTTTATTTTTTTTTGCCCCTCCGCCCCCCTTCCCGGCCCTCCTAATAACTTTACATTTTCGAAAATATCCCCATTCGACTTGCAGCCCTCTAAAACCTATCTGTACCAATTTTGGACGGCCTAAATGTATTTCTATTTTTTTTTTTTGCCCATAGCCCCCCCTTACCGTCCCACCCCCTTCCCGTCCCTCCTAATAATTTTACAAATTCGAAAATATCCGCAATCGATTTGTAGGTATCGAAAACCTCAATATACAAATTTTGAACGATCTAACTCCATTTTTATTTTTTGCCCCCCCCCCTCTTCTCTCCCCCTTCCGGCCCCTCCTAACAACTTTATACAATCGAAAATATCCTCATTCGACTTACAGGCCTCTAAAACCTATCTGTACCAATTTTGAACGCCCTAACTGTATTTCTATTTGTTTTTGCCCCATAGCCCCCTCCCCCCTGCTGCTCCACCTGGCGGCTGAATTTCTAAAATTCCAGAAATTAGTTTTTAGATATTTGCATTAGCTATATTTTAGAGTAAAAATTTCACGTATATCTATTTTTTTGTTTGAGATATATAGGATTATGCGAAATCACGTTTTACGCATGTGAAATCACGTTTTGCCCTCCCGCCCCCCCTTGGGGACCGAATTTTGAAAATTCCAGAAATTGGTTTTTAGACGTTTGTATTAGCTATATTTTAAAGCAAAAATTTTACGGATATCTGTTTTTTTTGTTTGAGATATGAAGGATTTTGTGAAATCATGTTTTGCCCCCCCCCTTCCCCCTTTGGGGGGCGAATTTTGTAAAATCGCTTCTTAGTGGATGTCTACGTCATAGAAAGAACATTGTCACAAAATTTCATGCTTCTAGGTCTAGGGGTTTGGTCTGGGCGATGATGAATCACCCCCTCACTCACTCACTCAGGAAGAACGATTTTATATATATAGATTAGTGAAAAATAGTGCTAATTTAATTTTGATTTCGATCATTCAGAAAAGTAGTCTGCTATTTTAATTTAATTAATTTATTTTTTAATGATGAATGTTAGAATTATGCTTGCATTTTATTGGTGAAGATAGATCCTTTTTATATCTAATACCCACTATAATAGTAGTAGCAATAATAATCTATATTAATAAAATCAGAGTTTTGTCTGTAAGTTTGTCGGAATCGAAAAATTTTGCGATATCTTCACGTTTCACACCCTATGAAAGCCGAAAATGACTTCAGAAAATTTTGCCTGTGTATGTGTGCGTGCGTGTGTCATCGTGTCTGTATGTCGCTTTTTTTGTCCGGGTATCACTTGAGAACGGCTTGACGGAATTCAACGGTGCTTGGCAGGAATTTAGGTCTTCACCCAACTTAAAATTATATCTATCAACTTTTCACAAATTCCCCCCCCCCATTCCCCCCTGGGGGATAAAAGACTAAAACACGTTTGTCCGGGCATCACTCGAGAACGGCTGGACGGAATTCAACGGCGCTTGGCAGAAACTTGGGTCTTCACCCAACTTAAAATTATATCTATAGAAATTTTCAAAATTATGATTAGTGTTTAAATTGTGGGTAAAAAACTCCTGCGCATGTGCCATAAAATTTTCTTCACTAAAACGCTTTGAATGGAAAAATAAAATATAAAAATAAATTTTTAAGTTAAAGACTTTTTTATTCGCGTGATTCGCACTACAAATTATGAAAAGATTGAAATGAAGTGTTGTTATCTAAATTCCATACTTTAGTTAATTTTAAAAAATCTAATTGTCGTATCGAAAAACGCCCCAGGATTCAGAAAAATCACCCTTTTCATTTGGTACTGAATTTGTAACGATAGGTCTGATATTTCTAATTTATTTTTCCCTTTTTCTGTTTTTCCGTTGCACACTTAAATTTCATACTTTAGTTATTTTTTAAAAATCTAATTGTTGCATCGAAAAACTGTTTGCACCCCTGGATTCAGAGAAATCGCCCCTTGCATTTGGTATCAAATTTATAAATATAGGGCTGATATTTCTAATTTATTTTACCCTTTTTCCGTTTTAAACCCAGATTCGGTAGAAGGTTTTATATTCATCTATACGCATTTATATATATTTTTATTTTCCAGAAATAAAATGAAAATTTTTTAATTTCACGTGAATAATAATAAAAATTAGAGAGAAAAATACCTACAAAAGTTGGTGGTTTTTTTTTTTTTTTTTTTTTTTTTTTTTTTTTAAATCAGGAATTTTTATGTGGATAAATATTTTCATAGATATATTTGACATTAATTTAATATTTTTATTTAATTAAGCAGTACTTTTCTTTCCTGCAGTAAAACAAAATTTTTTGTTGTTATTATGTACCTTATGAGGTTCTTTTTATGTTCTCCCCTTAATTGTAAATGATTATAATTTGGATTTTATTAAGATTTTTTATTTTTATTTTGTGAATATCAGAAAAGAGTTTTATTTTATTTTATTATTTTATTTTATTTATTTATTTATTTTGTGTATGGAACAGCTTTAGTATCGGATCCCTTTGGCAAAATTTGAAATTCGGTACCGAAGTAGCTCGGACGTTTCTCGCCAAGATCTTTAATTGCACATTTGAGATAGCTAATTCAGTTCATCGCAAAAATGGCTTAAAATATTTAAAGTCACCAAAGGTGTCCCATACTAAAGCTGTGCTTTTTGTATTTATTTATTTATAATATTTTCTATTAAAGACTTCTGTGGTCACGAAATTTAGTGCGTAAATTGTTTGTATGCATCCGGTACTTATTGTAACTGGATTTGACGAAATTCGAAATCCCCTCCCCCCTTCTCGGAATCGGAAGGGAATAAACATGTGTAAAAACATGTTTTTCGCTATCAATTATCTTAGAATGGCGAATTTTGGTGTGTGGATATTGATTAAGTGTACGCATTATGTACATTAGTGGGTTTTTGAAAAACTTCGAACTCACCCGCTGCGGAAAGGGAAGTAAGGAGTGGGTAAGTTGCTGCCGAAGGCAGTAGGGACCCAGACTCCTCACGTTGCGAGCGAGAAAACCTCTACCAATCACAGCGAGAACTTAGGTTATTAATAAAGATATGGGATTTTGACAACTCATTTAAGTTTAATGTCCAGCGAAGCGGGCAAAGCCTGCTAGTAGTAATAATAAAATGATATTGGAATGCATTAGAAAATATTGAAAAAAAACATTTACTATGAAAGTTTCTGATGGTTATGTCGTGAAACACGTGCTGTAGCTATGTGTTATGATTATATCCCATTAAATAAACATCCTTAATATGCTGTATTTTTTTACAGTTTTCAAAATGCAAAATTTTCAAACGATAAGTGAAGTTTGTGAAGGCCATTCCGATGGAATTGATAAGAATATTTTTTCTTTCTCCGTTTAAAGTGATATAAAAATAAAATCAGTCAAAACAAATCGTTCAAGTTGCTTTACAATAACACGATATTTATAGTGGGGTAACTGCACCAGCAGTGTATAATTTCTGAACATTTTCTGGCCATTTTTTTTATGTAAAGCTCTTAATTTCAAATGCCTTAATTATAAATAGTGTTCGGAGCCTCAATTAGCTTTTCTTTATATGACTGTTCAAATCAATTAGCTGTACACACATATGTAATCATAAAAATGTTAAATAAATCTTTTTTTTTTTTTTTTTTTTCGGGCGAAAATTAATTTTTTAGATAGCTGAAAACGCGTCAATAATGGACAATTCAAAACCTAATAGTAGACACCCTTTTGATAGTCGCCAGCTTTAGCACTTTTTGGCTATCGAAAAAAATTTTATTGACTTTTTTTATATGTTCCTGTAACAGATTAAATAAAATAAGTTTCTATTAAAAATTTCCGGTAGTCAAAAAGTGTTAAAGTTTGCAACAATGATCTTTTCTGTTCCAATACTGGATGGATGGATACCTTTGAATTTCTTTAGAAAAAGCGAAAGAAAAATGTGAACTATTTAAAAAATATATAAACTTGTATTGTAAATTGAAAACAAATTTTCTCTAAAATATTTAATGGCTACAATAACACGTTGCATTAATTAAAACGAGTCTTAACTTTTTTTTTTTTTTTTTTTTTTTTTAACTTTTTAATCACACCATTTGTGACAATCATTTAAATATCAAGGCTAGTCAGTCTTTCTTTCACAAATATATTTGAAATCTGAGTGCCATTTCGGAAAATCTCTTCTAAAAATTTCAATAAATAAATAAAATTAAAAAATAAATAAACAAATAAAATAAACAAATAAAAAGCTTTTATGAATATATTGAAACATTTTAATCTAATTTTGAGTGAAATGAATTGGCATTCGATGGTATTCCGATTTTGGGAGGCCCACCAGCAACCGAGAGGCTCTGTATTCTAAGCTGGTAGACAGGAGATGAAGAGTTCGATCTCTGGACGCGCTCGTTGGCCTAGCCGTTCGGAGTTTTCCGTTGTTTTTTCCGAAACTTGGGCAAATATGGGCTAGGACCCCTTAAAAAGACCCGCACGGAGGGCACTCCCCCTCAGGCCTAGGACCCAAAGTGTAGTCAATCGGCCTTAATACTAATGCACACACCGATTTTGGGAGAAAACTAAGCTATGTTCACAAATTAAATTTAGTTTAAAAAGAGAAATGAGCCAATTGTTGAAAGGGTTATCTACTTCAGGTGACGATGACATTTTGTGGTACCAGAAGTGGACAAACAAACAATTGTTAGACATTAATATTAAGTTAAAAGTATAACACAATAAATAAATTTTGTATACTTATTTTATTCGTACGTAAACAAAAGTTACTCGAAATCAGTTAATCAGAAGTAGAGGGAAAGCAAACAAAATTTTATTCGCTTATTCAAAACTACAAAAATAGAAGGCAAAATGACAGAAAGTGGAATTTTTTTTTTTTTTTTTTCCCCCCAGTTAAAATAGTGTTACATTGTAAAACTGATGGCTGGAAATATTTATAGCTCAAGACATTAATAGTAGAGAAGCGTCACACCAACCTTGAACGTTGCTGAAACCTATGCAAGAATTAGAAAACTTGTTTTCAGAGTTTAAATTTATAAGTGTTTACTACTGATGCACTTGCCCTTAGACTTTATTAAGATAAATATTGTTTCGTGTAGTTGTTGTAATAAGAATGTAATGTTTGTTAAATACGTATGCCATTTTATGTTATGGTTAAAGATGTCAAACTGTACGATTATTACTTAACAAATAGTTCGTGTATTTTGTAGTATGTATGCTGTTAGTATCTATATTATTCAGATTCTTAATTCTTTCATCAGTTTTATTCTTATTGATTTAATAAAGTATTTCTCGCTATATTACACAGGTCGGCGATGAAATTTTTTTCTTCAAGGTGACGTGTTTTTCTGAGGGTATTTTTGGGTGCTGATTAAGGAAAACTATTAAAAAATTTCCATCGCATACGGTTTTAGCAGAAAATGGGATTGTTTAAGCTTAAAACTCCAATTTTTCCACTCCTTTTAAGTTATTCCCTGGAAAATCTGGGTGATGCGAGTGAAGAATAAGGAAACCTATTTTATCAAGACATCAAAGAAATGTAGAAAGGATATCGGGGACGATGGAGTGTTAATATGTGAGCAGATTATTGTTGGATGCTGCATGGAGAATCCCCCTCTTCCACGAGGCCCTTGCTCTGCGCAAGGAAAAAAGTTCTAAAGGAAGCTACGATGTAAAGAAACACATTTAAAAGATAATGTGTAAATAATAGCCGATTTTAATGTGTTTTATACATTATAATTGTTCCAATTTTGTTATAGTCTCTGGGTGAATTTTTTCGATCTTCATCCTTACTTTGTGAAAAATTCCTTACTTGATAGGAAGGAAAGACAATCATTTCTGAATACAGTGTATCAGAACACATTAAAGACACCAACGCAGTGCAGAAAAAACTGAAAAGTACGATTTCGCAGGTCTGTGTATTAGATGTAGAATAAAAAAATTTAATTGGGTATCCCCCCCTCCCACTTTTTAGTCCCCATCATACTACAGGTATGGGGAATTTAGGTAATCGTGAAAATTTTCGACCTCGGTTTTTTGACTTTTCTACACGCTTTCAGGTGTGAGGAATCCGAAAATGACAAAATTTCTATGGTGTCTGTCTGTAGGGTGTCTGTTAGTGTGTCAGTGTGTCAGTCCGTTAGTGTGTCAGTGTGTTAGTCCGTTAGTTTGTTAGTCTGTTAACACGATATCTCACGAACAAATGATCGCAGAGAGGTCAGATCAGTTTTAAAATATTACTTTCGATACTGGCAAGAACCCTATTCATTTGCAACATTCGAATTTAAAAACTTCGTAAGTTATTAGAAATTTACGATTTTCTTAACATGGGAGAATAGGACAAAAATTCACCTAAACGTGCATTTAATGGAGACTTTTTACTGTAAAAATATCAGACCAGTTTTAAAATATCAGTTTTGATGCCGGAATGAACATCAGTAACTATAAATATGCTATTTTGGAAATTTCGCAAGTTATTGGAAATTTACGAATTTCTTAACATGGCAGTATAGGGCAAAATTTCACATAAACGTCAATTTTGAGAGATATTTTCATCGTAAAGATGTTAGACTACTTTTGAAATATTATTTAGGACACTTGCATGAATATTAATGACTATGAATTTTCCAATATAAAGATTTCGTAAGTTATTGGAAATTTACGAATTTCTTAACATGGCTGAATAGAGCAAAATTTCACATAAACGTCAATCTTGAGGTATATTTTCATCGTAAAGATGTCAAACCACTTTCGAAATATTATTTAGGATACTGGCATGAATATCATAGACTATGATTTTTCCAATTTAAAAAATTCGTAAGTTATTTGGAATTTACGATTTACTTAACATGTCAGAATAAGGCAAAATTGAGCATAAACTTCCATTTTGAGGATCCTAAATACATTAGACAACTTCAAAATTACGTTTATGATATTTGTTTGAACATGATTGAATACAAATATTCTAATAGGAAAATTTCGTAATTTACGATTTTATCAACATAGCGAAATTGTAAATTTTTCATATAAATATGAATTTTGAGGATTATTGCATAGGAAATAGTAGCATAAAAACTAAACAACAGAATTGACCCCGATAAAATAAATTAATAGATTAGAATAAGATAAATTTATCGAAGTGAACGGTGGATAGTAGTGCTGGGCGGTGTTGACATTTCTTAAATCGATATATCGTTCGTCTAAAATACCGATATAAGGATATATCGATTTAATGCAGCGTTACCAATTATAGGGTATAATCCCGACACGTAAGGACTTTTAGCAGTTTTCTTTGGAATGTAGAGACGGTTTATAGTTAGTTTGTTGGGTTTAATATCTCAGTAGTACAGCGTTACAATATAAAAAGTTTGGTGTTAGTTTGAACCAAAACTTGGTACTGAAGTAGCTGCAACCACCTCATGGTTTAACTTTTCACCATCATTTGTTAATTTTAGATAAACCAAATATTAGTATTATGAAAAAAAAAAAAAAAAAAAAATCAAAATTTGCCTAGACGGGGATTGAACTGAAGATCTTCTTGTCTCAAGTCAAACACTCTGACACTGTGCCACGCTTTTTTGCCCACTTATTATATTTCGTTGATTTTCATAAAAGGGATTAAATTTTCTAGGGTCTTATCTTAACCCGTAAGTGAATTGTTGCTCAAAATTTGCCATTTAGCCTATGTTTTCGACCTCTCTTTTTCGACTTATCTTGGTTTGGTTTCAATAGGAATTTTACTGATTTATACTGCCCTTGTGAGTGGATGTATGGTAGCTCCAATTTTGGTTCAACTTAAATTCAATCGCAGGAAGTAGAAAACTTAAAAATGAGGTTGAGACATAGAATGGTATTGCTTATAACATTACTCCATATATAGTCGGATATAAAATTATTCGAGCGCTAGCAATATTTTCTAAAAAAAAAATGTACACTTAATATTGCTCTGTAAAATAAATTCTTGTCAAATCATGTTCTTAGTCCGTCTAAGAAACAGCCTTATGATAAAGATATAATGCTTTAATACTAATTATTATAAAATTATTCATTATTTTCCACAGTTCAAAATTTATAGATCAGTATAATTAATATAGCGCAGTTTTGTTTTATCACAAATTATATTATATGGACTCGTGACGTGACATTTCATGAGTAACATTCAGAACATTTAAAACACCCCAATTTGTTATTATTATTTTAACTAATTGATAAATTCAAAATTTTACTATTTCGCACTACTTTGTAATGCACTAAAATATTTATATGCCCCACTTACATGCGAATAAATTGCAAAATTGCTAGTATCAGCAGAAAATTGCTAATTAAGAGAAGCGCTTCGCACACGTTATTAAATTTCTAGTGCCTTGAATCTCCTAATAAATATAATTCTTAATTAAAATTTTCTAAAATATAATTCTTTTTAAAAAGTTTACGAGATTTACTTTTTTTTTATTGAAATTTTAAAATTTTTACTTATTTTAGATTAAATTACATGAAATATTACAAAAGACAAAAAGACTTAAATAGCTAACTCAGTATAGGGAAATAAATTTGATAGAAAGAACAATTTGGTGCATTTGAAGAGGGGAAAAAAATCAATTTTCACAGCATTTAAAATTATTTTTAAATACACATACTGTTCGAAATACCCATACCTTCGAGTACGCATACCCTTTAAATACGCATACCTTCCAAATAAATAAAAATTAGATATTAAAATAATCATATCTAAAATAACGCCTTAGTTTCAATTAATTTATTTTTGACAATATGACAATGTCGTATTCTGTACTAATATTAATGAATTTAATGAAGAAATATTATTAATTACATAAAATAGTAATAAAGAATAGTTAATTCACTTATCTAATAGACATAAACTGGGATTTCTTATTTATAAATTATAGGAACTGGCAAAAAATATAACAAAAAATAGCAGAAGAAAATACTAATATTGATAAAATAAACCTCTTGTAATCAAACGAATTTTGAATGAATGAATAATCCCATTTCATCTACCCAAACTTAACCGGAATGTTTGTATCAGAAATCAGAATCGGTTTTCATTTTGCTTCTGCACATGCGTTAAAACCGCAATCATGGCTCATCGAAAGAATGCATCTTTTAAACCGATATTCTCTTTTTCCTAGTGCGCCTGCGTAACACTAAATCGAAACGGCATTTCGAATGAATATTATTCGCTTGATTTTTTGCGGTTTCATTCAGTCAAGATTTTTATGATTTAATTGTCTAAAATGAGTGCGCATGCTTGACTAAATCGTTATCCCGTTGAATGAATATGACTAGCTATCTGGCATTATTCCAGCACAGAATCGGTTTAGTCTGGAATAAGATTTTCCCGTGCTTTGATGTTTCTGCATCGATATTTTACGGAAGATGAAATTTTTAAATCGGATAAACGATATTAGCGTTAAATCGATATTTTATTTTACATCGATATAAAGCCCAGTCCTAGTGGATAGCCTATTAGGCGGGGATTTCATTCTGTCACTGTATCAAGCTTTGGTCAAATTCATTTCTTTTAACATGATTATAATATGTCTCGCACTAGAAATTTCTGAGAACATAAAATATGATGGGGAACTGAGCAGAGTCCACCTATGCCAACTAGTTTTTATTTTAAAAAATATGCAAATTTTGAATAAAAACGAAAGTGTGTGATGTCTGTTCTGATTATACTGATAAAAAGGACAACATTTGTTTTCATTGTTATAATAATAAAAAAAATATTGTTGTTGTTTTGTTTTAAACATTAAACATGCAAAAGATGTTCTCAGATTGTTTTTATAACAAATAAAAAATAAATAAATAAATAGATAAAAAAAAAAAATCTTAGAAAAACATGAAATATGACTTTATATAATAATCTCTATTAGTGTTAGGGTTAAGGTCGATTAACTGCGCTAGGGTCCTAGGCCTGGAAGGAATGCCCTCCGTGGGGTGGAAGGGGATGTCTTTTCTAAGGGTCACATCTTTTCTAAGGGTCTCGTCCGTGATATAATTAGAGGTGAACCACCTTTGTTAGATAAATGTTTCCAGCACTTTCCAATAAAACTGAAAAATATTTATAGTAAAGTTACCTAAAATCATACTTCTCCCAAACCGTACTCCCACAACACCTCCCCCAAATTGCACACACCTCTCATTTCTACAGAAGCATTAAGTTGGGCATACTTTCCAGGGAAAATAATAATAATGATTATTATTAAAGCTGTACCGAGTACTCGGTATATACTCGGCTTACTCAGCCAAATTTGGACTAAGTATTCGGCCACTACCCAGTAGTTGTAAGAATTTCATTATTTTTATGTGCATTATTGAAATAAATGTATTAATACGAGACATTTACTAATAACTAAACTAAAAAAAATATGAAAATATAAATATAGAATCATTATAATTAAACTTTTGCTATAAACAGAAACAGCGTTAAGCTGTTAAAATAGGCACGAAGATTGCCACCACACTTGATATAGAGACAATTCATGAAATGAACTTGTCCATTTTAGCTCTAAGGATTAAATTATAACCATCTTGTATGCATATAATATGCAGTATTTTATAAAAACTTAGTACATAAAATTGTATCTATAAAATAGAATAAAAGAAAAAAAAAACTTATATAATATTAACACAAAATTTATTTATACATCTGAGCACTTAAAAGTAAGACGCTTCTAAAACTATAAAAAAAAAGATTGATTTTCAATTATATATATACATATATACATATATATATATATATATATATATATATATATATATATATATATATATATATATATATATAAGTAAATACACTAAAACATTATTAAAAATATATTTTAATAATCAAATCTGTTGTTTTGCAAGTTATGGCCCCAAACCACATAGATTTTTACATTTCTAGGATTTGAAGATGAAGCCTATCATATCTGAAAAGATAAAATATTTATTTTAATGTTCTCATTTCATATGCAAATGTCATGCATCTGAAATTAAGTCTCGGTGCACAGGAACTTTTAACGGGTGATCAATAAAAATCCGCAATATGTTAACTTTATTATATTTTTTATTAAACGCAATTATGATACGAATAAACATATGCAAATTGTAAGACTGGATAAATACTAAATACTGATAGTTTTATCTCTGTTCTATTACACCATTTCTGCGGATATAATCAATTCTTTTCTTTGCATCGACTGCGAGCTTCTGTACAAGGTGTAAATTAATTTGTTTTATGCAATATCTGATGCGTTCACAAGTTGATCGACATTTTCTGCCCGCCAAGCCTTTGCATAAACTTTCCCTTTTAAAATTGACCAAAAGTCCTCAATCGATCTTGCCTCTGGAACATTAGCGGGATAATCTTCTTTAACCACAAAGTCAATTGATTCTTGAAGGAGATAATTGGTCCCTTTTTTTAGCATAATGAGAACTGACCAAGTCTGGCCAAAATATATAATTTCTTTGGTAATTAGCTCGAATATAGGGAATTAGGACGCTTTTTGATACATTCTTCAAGATAAACATCTTGATTGATCGCCATATTTGAACTTCGAATAAAAGGCTTGCTCATCCCTTTTGGACCAATGGCAATCTATACAAGAACTTTGCTTTCAAACTTTTTTTTCGTTGAATATTTAACATCTGGGGGAGTATCTAATATATTGGAAGAATAGAAACGATTATTGTCATTTATTGAGGAATTTGAAAGAGTAAAATATGATTCATCATCAAGAATCCAAGATCTTTTTGAAAATTTTCGATAGAGACGTCCACATTTTGTTTTTGCTGAAATTTGTTGCTTTTCATTAGTTTGTGGAATGGTTTTCTTCTTTCGGCAACTTATCTTTGCTTTCTTAAGGACATAATTAATCATTGATTGTGAACATTTTTACTTTTTTGCTTCTTGAAGCTGAGAAATTCGGTCCTTGTGATCATAATCCTTTTTCAAATTTCAAATTTTTTTACGTGTGAAGATTTTTGCAACTCTTCCAGAGCCAGATTGGTGAAAAGCACTCAAACCCCTTTCATAACGTTTCAAAATGTCATAAATAGTTCGTTGTGGTATTTTTTCTTTCATAAAATGCTTCACAGTAAAAGATTTACCTGACGGAAGATTTTCTGAATAGAACTCGTACACACGGGATCGCAGATTGTCTTCATTCGAAGTCATATTACCAGAAAAAAAAATCTGGAGTGACTCCACTCGACTTTCCGAACATTGAGTAATTAACAGTTTTGTAGATAAAGTAAAGAAAGAGGAGTTGTTAAACAAACAAAAGAGAGAAAACCATAATAGAGTGTTTGAGTATTTTTCTCCATCTATTGCACGATGTTTTATTTAACGCTACTGAACTTTGAGCCCATAGATCATAATGATAAAGAATTTTTCGTTGTGTCCCTGTAAAAACCTATAAATGCTAGATTCACCAAAAATGCTTATAGTTAGTGCAACAGTGATTTATAATACTCATATAAATTTTCAGCTCAATTCAATAAGGCGTTTAGATGCTATCGTACTTTTAAAAATTTAGTCCCATAGGCCGTAATGATAAAGAATTATTCTTTGTGTCCCTGTAAAAAAACTGTAAGTGCTAGATTCACCAAAATCTATACAGTTAGTTCAACTGTGATCTATAACATGGGTACAAATTTTTTGCTCAGATTAATAGGGCGTTTAGACGCTATCACACTTTTAAAAATTTGGCCCCATAGGCATAATGATAAAGAATTTTTCTTTGTGTCCCTGTAAAAAAAACTATAAGTGCTAGATTCTCCAAAATCTATACAGATTGAGTATTTGTGACCTATAATATGTGTATAAATTTTTTGCTCAATTGAATAAGGCGTTTAGATGCTATCGCACTTTTAAGATTTTGCTCCCATAGGCCATAATGATAAAGAATTTTTCTTTGTGTCCCTGTAAAAAAACTATAAGTGCTAGATTCACCAAAATCTATAGGGTTCGTACTATGGTGACTTGCAATATGCGTACCAACTTTCAGGTTAATCGAACAAAGCGTTTAGACGCTAGCGTGTTCACTCACAGACATACACACATACATACACACATACACACATACACACACACATACATACATCATCGTAAAAATAGTGAAAATGGACTCAGGGGACCTCAAAACGTATAGAAACATCAAAATCTCAAATTCGGATTTTTGACATGATTAAAATACTTTCCTCACTATAGTGTTCGGAAAGTAAAAATATTTTGCAAATGTGAATATGTCTACAGTAACTAATAAGCTTAAGTAAGAATTCACATTAAAATTTTAGCAATTTATATCATTTATTGACAATTTGAATGCTGTTAAATTTATTCCGGATTTTTATTGATCACTCGTTATATTTTCTATCTGAGGATAATAATTTCGTTCTGAGAAAGATTTTAAGAAAAAAATTATCAGTTATTATGATTTTCATAATTCACTAAGCTAGAAGTATCAAATATAGCAATGAACCTAGCAAGAAAATGTAATTGGTCTTTGAATGGCCTCTCATCGAAGCCCGATGAACTGATGAGCATTCGATAAACAGAATCACATCGAGAACGATGCATCTCATCGGAAATTCATCTGAATTGTCTGACCAGGGATAGTGAGTCTAATTATGTATATACACTACAAAAGTTCTGAAACACTTCATGAAAACATGCTGTTTGCCATTTAACTAAATTTTGTGTTCAAAAGGCTTTTTTTATTATTATTATTTAAGATGTGCAAAATTCTTCTTAATGTGCATCAATTGTTGTTTCATACATATATTCCGTATTCGGCCAAAGTACTACTCGGTACAGCACTAATAATAATAATAAAATAGTAAAAAAAAAAAAAAAAAGTTATTTTTAATGACTTATTATTTCAAATTAAAATGAGTAGAATAATTGGTGAAGATAATAATTTCTCTTTTACTCTAAAAAGTTACGAAATGATAAAATAACTATCCAAATGAATTATAAATATCGAGAAATTCAATTTTAATTATTGTTATTATTATAAGCACTGTCGTAAGGAAATTTTCATCTTGTATCTATATATTAATTTGAAACATGTTTTTGTCTGTCTCCACTATATTGAGAGAACTACTTGGTGTAAAAATTTGGTTGAGGTGTCTAAAAAATGGTCTTGGTCTGTAGATGTGCTATGAAAAGAGAAAAATAAAGAAAGTCGAACGGTTTTCCCCCCGGGGGGAAAATGGGTTAAAAGCACGTTTACGAGCTTAACTAATCTCCAAATTACTTCACGATGAAGAAATTGTACATATGGGGAGTAGAGTCGAGTACTAAAAAATCACTTTCTGCGAATTTGGAATTTTCGATTTTAAAGGGGGAAAAAAGGGGAAAAGTAGATTTGGAGGGGGGGGGGAAGGGGGGAAATTAGTTTGAGAGGGTAATCCGTTCTACACCCACACATGTAGCACCTCATTTTAAAGGTCTTGAAATTTCATGTCGATTGGGGATGTTTGTATACAATATAGTGCGAGCCCTTGTGGTGAAAAATGGAACTAGGTGATTTTTCTGTAGACCCTATCTTGTTACATCTTATTTTAAAGGTCTTGGTATTTCCTGACCGTTGGTGATGTTCGTACAGAACACACTGCGCCCCCTGGCGGTGGAAAGTGCAACTAAAGGATTTTGCAGTTGACACCAACATGTGACACCTTATTTGAAAGGTCTTGGAAATCCAAGGCGATTGGTGATAGAGGTCTTGAAATTTCATGTTAATTGGGGATGTTCGTATACAATATACTGCACCCCCGGTGGTTAAAAATGGAACTAGGTGATTTTGCAGTCGACCCTATCATGTTACACCTTATTTTAAAGGTCTTGGTATTTCCTTACCGTTGGTGTTGTTCGTATAGAACACGCTGTGCCCCCTGGCGGTGGAAAGTGAAACTAAAGGATTTTGTAGTTGACACCACCAGTGACACCTTATTTGAGAAGTATTGGAAATTCAAGGCGATTGGTGATGTTCGTATACAACATACTGCACCCCCTGTTGGAGGAAAGTGGATTTTGCAACGCGTGCGTAGCAGGCATGCTTGCTATACAGTGCAGCAGCCACAGGCAGAGGTAACACGAGTCAGAGGTTCGCTCGGTTCAAGGTTCATTTTTGTGAATCTTTTCATGTTATTAGCGGCCTGTATATACGCTGCCGCAGGCATCGGGTCACGACCCCGAGTTCCGTTCTGTATGAGGTTTTTTTTTTTTTTTTGGTTGTTGTTACAGATGATTTTTTTTTTTTTTTGTGATGCTTTTATTTAAAAATAGAAATTCAAACAAAATCGAGTTAAAGATATAAAACCATACAAATTTAAGGTTCATTTAAGGTTATTATCATGGGCCCGGGCATTGCCGGGCGGGTTCGTTTGGTTCCAGGTTAATTTTTTGAAATTTGTTTATGTTATTAGCGGCCCGCGTATGCGCTGCCGCAGGCACCGGGGTCACAAGGCAGAGTTTCGTTCGGTTCGAGGTAATTTTTTTTGTTACAGCTGTTTATTTTTTTCGTGATGCTTTCATTTAAAAACAGAAATTCAAACTAAATCGAGTTAAAGGTATAAAATCATACAAATTTAAGGTTCATTTAAGGTATCATCAACACCGGGCGGGTTCGTTCGGTTCCAGGTTAATTTTTGGGAATTTTTTATGTTATCAGCGGCCGGCGTATGCGCTACCGAAGGCACCAAGGTCACAAGGCAGAGTTTTGTTCGGTTCGAGGTAATTTTTTTGTTACAGCTGATTATTTTTTCACGATGCTTTTATTTAAAAATAGAAATTCTAACAAAATCGAGTTAAAGATGTAAAACCATACAAATTTAAGGTTCATTTAAGGTTATTACCATGCGCCCGGGAAATGCCGGACGGGTCAGCTAACATGTAGACTTAGTATTAAACGAAATAGAAAATGAAAGATAGGAACTTTTTATTTGGAGTCAGTTTGACGTCACATTGACTGTACTTTGTAGAAAGTGATGTCATATATAGTATTTCTATTTATAAGCATGTTTCTGACTTTCTTTTTTTTTAAGTGAAATGTCATAAATTATATTAGATGTTTTAACTTGGAATACGTTTAAATAATGGTGCGACGTTTTTTGAAACATTACGGTCAATAAAATGATCGTCGAATTCGACGGGTCCCAGCTAGTTGATAATGATTTTAATAGAACTCTTACGCTCCTCTGTTTTTTTTATATGATATAACTGACTATTTTGCTGGTTATTTAAATCAAAATCTCTCGGAAGGAAATTGTCACCGGAAATTGTGATGGTATTGTTTTTCGATTAAAGGTTTTATATCACTATCACTTTTAGTCATAATTTATCAAAACCATTTCTAGTTCCACTTTCCTCAGATTATAATAACAACAGGAACATAAAAAATACATTTGTATGTTGTAGCCATCACAAAACTTTCTTCTATATCTGTCCATACAAATTTAAGCTGTGCAAATTATTAAAAAGTTATTACATAGAGGCAGTTCGCACATTTTTTAGACGATTTTGATGGAGTGTACTGAAGCAATTTCACTCATATTTCGTGTTTTATTTGTTCAGTTTGATAGCCCTTGTTCTTAACTAACATTCTACATCATAATTTCTATGATAATAATGCTTTTTATAATATCGGAAGAGGTATATTTTTCTACTCCTCTTGAACGGCTTTCCAGAGTCCACAAAGCGTTGTAGGTCGGTGTTTGGATAATGTTGATTTAAAGAGTCGAAAAACACAAAAATCCAACAGTGATACATCAGAAGATTTAGCAGGAATGTCAGTGAAGGGTATGGTTTTAATTCCCGTTTTTTGTTCCATTTTTTTTCTAGAAAAGCAATTGCGGATTGCGATGTGTGGCTGCTTGTTTTGTCTTGATGCAGTTCAACGGATTGATAGTATTGTGGATAAAGATCTGGATTTTCATTTTTAAAAATTGGAATTAAAATATGTTCTTGAGAGTATTTAGAGTTGATTTTGACATTTTTGTCACATTTTTTTGCTTTTATCTTGCGCTTGTATGAAGAAACCAGTGGCAATCATAAATCCTTTAGAAAAACTCTCTTTTGATGCTTTGAGCCATGTAGCAAATTTTTTTTCTCCACTTTTGTGATAATAAATTGATCTTTTTTTATTGCAACCACTTAAATAGACCCAAGATTCATCTGTTGTTGCAACATTTTTCCATTTTTCTCCTGATAAATGCTTTTCATAAAGATTTCACTAAAAACTATCTTTGGAAAGAGTGGAAACCTATCCTTCCATCCACTGCCATTTTAAAAGCGCATTTTTGCATCTAAACAAAAATTATAAATATCAGAAGATAAATAAAACTTCCAAAAATATAACTGTTGTGAAAATAAAATTCTCCATGCAAACGATTTTTTCTTACTGCGAAATAAAATCGTCTAAAAAATGTGCGAACAGCCTGTATTTATTACTTTTTCTATATATATAAGAAGAAAGTATTAGATTCGTGAAAATTTTCGAATTCTAGTTTTTGACGAATTTACGCATTTTGTGATGCCCTGAACCAGGGCCCGATTAAGCTTTGAAGCTAGGGGAAGCTCAGCATTATTTCGGGGGCCCCTTTCATTTCGGAAAATCTTGTTTTCCTGTTACATATTGTAATATAAAAATGCTATAGATAAAAAAAATAGTGTGTGTTTATTATTTTTATTTATTTATTAAGCTATTGTATAGCTTTTATCGCGGGCTTTGAGCGCGGCGACCGAATCGAAAAATTCCGTAACGAAAAAAAAACCTAACACAGTTCGGCAGACTTCGGTAGACTTCGGCTGTTCGAAACTAGGAAGGATCGACACGAGCTGCTCCGAAATCGGACGAATACGTAAGCAGCTGTTTGTGAGAAAGTATATAGGTGTATAGGTATCTATCATCTATGTACAACAGTGAATAGCTGTACGCGTAAAATTTGTATATAAAGTAGATCAGATAAAACTTGAATATCCCCATTCGACTTGCAGGCCTTTAAAACCTATTAAATTCATTTTCTCTATTAAAATTTGTTTTCTTATCAGTCACCACGCTCAAAAAATGTAACTTGAATTAATATCAAAGAAAAAACTTGAATAACCCATTCGACTTGCAGGCCATTAAAACCTATTAAAATACCTTTTCTCTATTAAAATTTGTTTTCTTATCGGTCACCACGCTCAAAACGTGTAACTTGAATTAATATCAAAGAAAAAACTTGAATATCCCCTTTCGACTTGCAGGCCTTTAAAACCTATTAAATACCCTTTCTCTATTAAAATTTGTTTTATATCGGTCACCACGCTCAAAAAATGTAACATGAATTAATATCAAAGAAAAAACTTGAATATTCCCATTCGACTTGCAGGCGTTTAAAACCTATTAAATACCTTTTCTCTATTAAAATTTGTTTTCTTATCGGTCACCACGCTCAAAAAGTGTAACTTAAATTAATAAAAAAAAAAAAAAAAAAAAAAAAAAAAAACTTGAATATCCCCATTCGACTTGCTGGCCTTTAAAACCTATTAAAATACCTTTTCTCTATTAAAATTTGTTTTCTTATCATTATTGTTATCTTATTCATTAATATCAAAGAAAATCCTTGAATATCCCCATTCGACTTGCAGGCCTTTAAAACCTATTAAATACCTTTTCTCTATTAAAATTTGTTTTCTTATCAGTCACCACGCTCAAAAAATGTAACTTGAATTAATATCAAAGAAAAAACTTGAATAACCCATTCGACTTGCAGGCCATTAAAACCTATTAAAATACCTTTTCTCTATTAAAATTTGTTTTCTTATCGGTCACCACGCTCAAAAAGTGTAACTTGAATTAATATCAAAGAAAAAACTTGAATATCCCCTTTCGACTTGCAGGCCTTTAAAACCTATTAAATACCCTTTCTCTATTAAAATTTGTTTTATATCGGTCACCACGCTCAAAAAATGTAACATGAATTAATATCAAAGAAAAAACTTGAATATTCCCATTCGACTTGCAGGCGTTTAAAACCTATTAAATACCTTTTCTCTATTAAAATTTGTTTTCTTATCGGTCACCACGCTCAAAAAGTGTAACTTAAATTAATAAAAAAAAAAAAAAAAAAAAAAAACTTGAATATCCCCATTCGACTTGCTGGCCTTTAAAACCTATTAAAATACCTTTTCTCTATTAAAATTTGTTTTCTTATCATTATTGTTATCTTATTCATTAATATCAAAGAAAATCCTTGAATATCCCCATTCGACTTGCAGGCCTTTAAAACCTATTAAATACCTTTTCTCTATTAAAATTTGTTTTCTTATCGGTCACCACGCTCAAAAAATGTAACTTGAATTAATATCAAAGAAAAAACTTGAATATCCCCATTCGACTTGCAGGCCTTTAAAACCTATTAAATACCTTTTCTCTATTAAAATTTGTTTTCTTATCGGTCACCACGCTCAAAAAGTGTAACTTGAAATTATATTAAAGAAAAAACTTGAATATCCCCATTCGACTTGCAGGCCTTTAAAACCTATTAAATACCTTTTCTCTATTAAAATTTGTTTTCTTATCGGTCACTACGCTCAAAAAGTGTAACTTGAATTAATATCAAAGAAAAAACTTGAATATCCCCATTCGACTTGCAGGCCTTTAAAACCTATTAAATACCTTTTCTCTATTAAAATTTGTTTTCTTATCGGTCACCCCGCTCAAAAAGTGTAACTTGAATTAATATCAAAGAAAAAACTTGAATATCCCCATTCGACTTGCAGGCCTTTAAAACCTATTAAATACCTTTTCTCTATTAAAATTTGTTTTCTTATCGGTCACCACGCTCAAAAAGTGTAACTTGAAATTATATCAAAGAAAAAACTTGAATATCCCCATTCGACTTGCAGGCCTTTAGAAACCTATTAAAATACCTTTTCTCAAAAAATAGAGTTAGATCATTCAAATTTGGTACATCGAGGTTTTCGATACCTACAAATCGATTGCGGATATTTTTGATATATTCTCATTGCGGATATATTCTCATTTATTCAATAAAAGAAAAAATTTGTTTTCTTATCGGTCACCACGCTCAAAAAGTGTAACTTGAATTAATATCAAAGAAAAAACTTGAATTAATATCAAAGAAAAAAAAATACTGCATAAATAAAATAAATAAATAATTATAATTGCATAAGTTGATAAAAATTGTTATGCAATAGCTTTACCGCGGCAGTCCTCGAGTGCCACACGTATTTTTTTTTTTTTTTAAGAATCGCAATGATTCTGATGTATTATGGAGCCGCAATGGTCCAAAGTTTTTTTTTTTTTTCATACATCTGGGGGGTTTCTACACAGAACATTAAAATCATACAACTTTTTAATTAAGAACATTCAGATTTTTGAGGTTAAATAATAGATTTTTCCTGAAATAGTGAGTGTTTTGTCTTGTTTTGGGTAACCTTTCTCAGAAAAAATTCAATCTCGGTGTGAAAATATGAAACAAAAAATTCAAGACCATGTTTTAATCCTTATGGGGCCACCTCTTAAATTTTAGAGGGGAAGCTTGTGTTTCCTGAGCCTTTTGGATAATCAGGCCCTGCCCTGAACAAGATTTGATTATTTTTAGAAAATGTATGTATGTGTATCATAAATTCCGTGGTCACTGTATCTCCCAAACCAACGGACGAAATTTAAATAAATTTGGTATTTTGTTGGACCCTCAGCTAAACTGGTGCTGATTAGATTTGGGGACCAATCGCTCAACAGGTAGCGCTGTCATCCTATTTTTTCTAAATTTTTAAAATAACAGTATACGACAAAATTTCGTATAAATGTACATATTGAGAGTTATTTATCATGCGTGATTGTAAAATTTATATAAATTATTGATAACAGTAGTAGTAAACTAGGTGGGGGGGGGGGGGGGGAGTGTGTGCATGTAGGAGCATTGCTTTCCCCTGGGGAGAAGTAATCCCCGTGTTGTTATTTTTTCAATATCGGTATTTCTCGAAAGAACTCGTCAATACCTTTAAAACGAATGGTTGAACCCCTAGATATGTGATAATTTGAAACGAAGTTATCGATTTTTTAATTTTTTAACGGAAAAAGAAAAAAATTCTTTTTTTTTTTTTTTTTTTTTTTTTGTCTAACAAAATTGACTTTCTTTCTGCTTTTAGTATTACTACATTGAGATAAAAATCGTCTGCATTCATGATGGAAAATAATTTTAGTAAATTATAATTTAATGAATAATTTGTATTACGTAAATTTGTATAAGGTTGTATATAGAAGAAAGTCTTTTGATGGCCACAACATAATAGTTAGTAATTGTTATCAAAATTGTTTCTCGTAGTGATAGCAGATAATTTTTATTGCGATGGGTTGTACTTTTTCTTTCAGACAGAGTCGTTATCAATTTTTATTTATCCCCTTGAAAGAACGTGCAAACGTTTTTGTTTTTATCTTAATATATAAAGTTGTAATTTTCGCATTGTATGTGTTCGGATTATTAGATTGTATCAAAAATTGGTACACTTATTATCCGGATAAAATCTAGCTAACGCTGTATTTTTTAGTTCAATGAAATAATTGGTTCAAAAGATATTAATTAAAAACCCTTTAATTTTAAAATTATATTAAAAAAAAAAAGAGCCAAAAATAATTAATAAGTAAATATATTTTTAGGTCGAATAAAGATGAAAGTGCAAATATTTTTTAAAAATAATTAAAATAATATTGAGAAAAATCGTACTAAAGAAATAAACCAGCTTCAATAGAACCCACTGGGGAAATTTAAAATTTGGCACTGAAGTAGCTCGGCACAAAAAGTAGCTCCGACGTTTCTCGCCAAAAGCCGCCAAGGGGCTCCTATGCTAAAGCTATACAAAAAAATTTCAAGAAATGAATATAGTAATCGATGCTAGGGAATGAAACACTGTTACTGCATGCCTTTATATGAAAAAACAGATTAAAATAAGTTCTGTAGTACTAAATTAAATTCTGTTTTGTGCAAAATTTTGTATTTATTGCTTAGCGAAAAAAAAAAAAAAAAAAAAAAAGAAGAGAGAAAAACTTAGGGTTATTATTATTATTATTAATTTCAGGCAAGCACAACATTAAATGTAGAAAGAAAGCCAATTTTGTGTCTTACAGGTACAGGTGATATCTTGAAAAATGCATTCTTCCACTTGTTAATCATTATTATTTGGGGTGGCGGTTGGAAATGGGGATAGAAAAAAAAAAAGAACTTTGTTTCAAATTTTTACAGATCTATGGTTCAAACATTCTTTTAGAAAGTATTCACGGGTTCTTTAAAATTACTTATTGAAAATTTTCATTCGGTTGTAGAAAAGAGGGGGGAGGGCCGATGCTCTTACATATGGGGGGAAAAATATCCTGGTTGATGATTGCTATTATAAATAACTTTTTGTTAATTTCACAACTATTGATTAAAGTTGTCGTCATTGTATATATTTATACGAAATTTAGTTCTATCATATTATCATATTAAATGTTTTTAAAGAAATGTGAAGACAGCTTCACCTGTTGAGCGATATGCAACAAAAGCTAATCATTACTAATTTATGATTAGGTCCGACAAAATATAAACTTATATTGTATTCCATCCATTGGTTCGTAATATACAAGTCCATAAAAGATTTGTAACACACATACATACAGACGCACAGAAAGACATTTTCTAAAAAGGATGAAATCATGTTCAAAATATTTCAAAAACATGTAATCCATTAAAAATTAGAGGTTGAAAAATTTCAGGAATCCAATACTTCCTTCGTATGTATATTTAAGGAAAAAAAAAAAAAAACTAGTATGATGTGGCCACCACATGACTTTCTTCTATAGAATTTTACACAAAATTTATTCAATACAAATTGTTTATTAAATTATCAAATTATTTTTCATTATAAATGCAGACGATTTTTATCTGACAGAATTATATCACTAAATGCCGAAAGAAAGTCATTTTTTTTTGCAATTATCAGAAGAAATGAGTTTTTTTTCGTTAACAGTAAAACAAAATCGATAACTTTGTTTTAAATTATCGCAAATCTATAGTTCAACCATTCGTTTTAAAGGTATTGACGAGATCTTTCGAAAGATACCCATATTGAAAATTTACTCCCCCCGGGGGGGGGATACTTCCCCCCCTAGGGGGGGAAGCGATGCCCCCACATGCACAATTTTTTTTTCTAGTTAACTACTACTATTATCAATAATTCATATTAATTTTACAATCACACGATTAAAATACCTCTCATTTATACGAAAATTTGTTCTATACTGCCATGTTAAAAATTTAGAAAAAAAGCGATCACAGCGCCACCTGTTGGCCCATTTTTCCACAAATCTAATCAGCACCAGTTTATGTCAGGGTCCAACTAAATACCAAGTTTGGTTAAATTTCGTTCATTGGTTCGTGAGATACAGCGCCCACAAAATTTGTGATACACACACACACAGAGACATTTTTTAAAAACAGTCAAATCGTGTTCAGGACATCCCAAAACGTGTAAATCCATCGAAAACTGGAGTTCGAAAAATTTCACGAATCCAATACTTTCTCTATATATACATATAGAAGAAAGTAAAAAAAAAAAAAAAAAAAAAACTATGATGTGACAACCACGCGACTTCCATTACCTACTATTACGCGTATTATATGCTCTTTTTAGTGATAACTAGCAGGCTTTGCCCGCTTCGCTGGCCACTAAATTTAAAGGAAACTCGTTTCTATATAGCTTTATAAAAATAAAATAAAATAAATTACTGAAATTGTTCAAAAGCTCGCTCCAGATCCCTGCTGCATTCAGCAGCGATTTGGTCATCAACTGCAACTCGGGCGCTTGTCCCTATTACCTGCGACAATAGTTTACCAATGAGCTTCCATTTAGGTGCTTATTATATAACAGTTTCGAAATAGATAGTATCGAAAAAATTGGAGTTTCCCTTTTATATTTGAATCCCAGTTACATGTGAACAACACTATACGTGTTGTTCACATGTAACTCGGACTGGACTCAAACGTAACTGGGTTTAGACAACATAATATTTGCTTTTACGTTATTTCATATGTTTTTTTTGTTTATCCAATCAACCATTAAATGACAGCAATTTCACGCCAAATATTACAATATGCTGTGACCGGCTACGTCTGTCGCATGAGACAATTAATTTTTTGTGTTTATATATAATTCATGGGTTGTAAACCTGATAGTACAGCCTTAATATAGTTCTCTTTGGCGGCTTTTGAATTTTTGTCACCATTTTAGAATTAATCCATTGTAACAATAAGACTTAATCCCTTGTAACAATATGCTATGAGCGCTATTTCTGCCGTATTTTAGACAACTAATCTTTTTATGGTTATATATATTTCCCATTAAACATATTTTTATTTATTTATTTAAATATTAATTTGAATTTTTCAAATATTTCTGTTCGACAGCGTGAGAGTGCAGTAACACACAGAGGTTCATTTGTTTGTATGATAAATTAGCATAGTGATTATTATATAAAAAAATAAATAAATAGGTAAACATTATCGTGTTACACAACTTTATTATGTCGCTCCATTGGCGGCTTTTGAATTTTTGTCGCCATATTAGCGATGGATTTTTTTTTTTGTATGAAAAGGGGAAGATTAATAATTTTATCAGACTCTTTTTTGTTTATACATAAGAATCCTTTATATTCTGCTTATATTTTTAATGCTTTTTAGGTTTAAAATAGTGCTTGTTGAAATAAATTTCCTATCTTTAAAACTGCATTTGTTCTGTAAATTTTGTGTAAAAATAAATCATTTATGTTTTTATATATTTGATGCGCTACTTAGATTAAAATGGCTGTTGCTATATTAAACTTCTTGTCGAAAAACATTCGGTGTACTTCAACACCAAAATTTAAAAAATCGCCCAGCAGGATCTGTTAATGAAGCTGATAAAATAAAAATATGGTTCATAGAGTTTAAATAATCTATTTAAAAGATTTTTTAAAACCCAAATTATTAATCTATCGTATCACATACATAGATATAGTAATAATATATAGATTGATCATTGGGGACAAAAAAGTGATTCCTTTTCACTCGGGAAAAGACGGCGATTTTACCAAAATATGGCAGTCTTTTCCCGAGTGAATACACACGGGAATATGCACGAATGTTTTAGCAAATAAAATTCATGAATAATTTATTTACTAAAGGTGAATGAAAAGCCCCAGATATAGTTTCAAATTTATTCTTCTTTTTTTTTTTTTTTTCCTTCAATACCACTTAATGGCTGATTCCAAAGCTTTTTTTCGGCATCAAAAATCTTTGCAAGATAATATGGGGATGATAGATCTATATATATTATTATATCTATGATCACATAAATCTTTTCGAAAATAGAATAAAACTTAATTTGAAAAAAAAAAAAAATAATAATAACTTTTGTTTATTAACCAAAATAATTGATGAAATTTGAAATGCAAGTTGGTCTTGTGGGGTACAGGCTGTATATTATATTTTTGTGTTCGTGAGAGAAAATTTAAAAGAATTTGAAAACTGCAATTTTTAATCCCTTTTAAAAATCATGTGACTTAATGTGAAGCAGATTTTTCATTTTTTTTTCTCCTAACGGTTTCCATACAATCTTCTGCTGTTGCCACCTAAAATTCATACTTTAGTTAATTTTAAAAAATCTAATTGTCCGATTGATAAGCTGTTTAATGCATCGGATTAAAAAAAGTTTCCCTTTCATTTGCTATCTTATTTGTAACGATGCGACTGATATTTCTAATTTATTTTCTAATCTTTCTGATTTATTTTCCTCATTTTAAATAAGTGTACTTTTTTTTTTTTTTTTTTTTTTTTTTTTAATTATTATTAATTTGTCGAAAAAAATGGCAACAATTAAATTATGGATAAAATTTAAAAATTTAAATGTCTTATTTATCAGAAATTAGAAGGTTTTTAATTTTAGACCGTGGGCCATATGCTAAAAATGTCATTTAAAAACAAGTTCGTTTCAACTTTTTGGGGGCAATCTAAAATTTTGCTAATATATTCTTTTAAAGATAGGTAATGAAAATATCAAATGTTCTGGAAATAATCTTTGCACATAAATTTGGAAAATTGATTCCAATTTGAAGGAACTCAGTTTACATTTACGATGCTGGATTATAGCTGTGCACAATATATTTCTGTTAATATTGTGATTCGTTGAATAAATTTTAAATTAACTTGCACACAAGTGCTAAAATCATATTCCTCAAAAAAAAAGTGTTGAAAAAAGTAAAAGTTTAATAACTAGTTTATCTGCAGATCAGAAGCCTCAATGTCCAATTCTCATCACTCATTATTCAATAGATCATTGATAATATTTATTTACTCCATGTTATATATATCATTATTATCATCAATTTCAATCTTTATCAGTTCACTGCAGAATGAAGATCTAGGTGATTCCAATCTGCCCTGTTTTCTGCAATTCTTCTCCATTCTGCTCTTCCAAACTTCACAATTTTATCTCTCCAACGACACATTGGTGTCTTTCTCGGTCTTTTGTTGTATCGCGGTATCCAAAATAGGTCTGGTTATCCATCGAAAATCATTCCTTCTGGAAAAGTGCTCAGCCCAGCTCCATTTTAACTTACTTCTAGAAATGACATCAGTAACATTGGTTTTATCCCTAATCTAATACAAGTGTTTCGCTTTCTTTCTCTTCGGCTGAGTCCTATTATGCATCTCTCTCACTTTATATATATATGACAACTCGCTACATAAACAGATACATTTCTAATGGGAGGTACCGGTCCCTCTTCAACTTTTCGCTGTATATCTCTGTCTATACCTATCTCTCTACATATATATATATTTATATATTTTCCTAATAACAGCCTTCTATTAATTCCTTATAAATAGAAGGCTATTAGATTATTTGATACATAATCTTGTACCAAACTATGATTTGGTACAAGTATTTAAATCATAAATACATGTACCAAATTTCATGCAAAAAGATTACCCTGTGTAATCCTATAAACTAATTATCAATTCTATGCCCACAATTTTCCACAGAAAAACACGCTTTTAAACATTCTAATAACATTTTATAATATTTAATGTAACCATGTTAAAATACATTTTCAATACATACTGTCTATAGACCATAATGGTACGATATTCTTTTGTGTGTCCCTGAAAATGAGCCACCGTTATTATATACGCCATTAAAAATAGTATACCTAATTAAGTATAACTCACTTATATTTTAACCTAATTTGACATCATTTGAATGATTACAGAATGTTATCGGAATTCTTTTGTATGGTCCTGTAAATAAAATTAGCTTATACATACCTTTTTTTTTTTGTTGTTTCGAGAGAGAGGGAGAGAGATAAAACATGTTTGTAAGTATGATTATAACATATGTCAATTCCACTGAATGCAGCATAAACGCGTTAAAATGCGCTTAGATAAAAATTTGCCCATAAGTTCTAATGTTACGAAATTCTTTTGCTTTTCTCTGTAAAAGAGCACCAGTGAAAACATTTCAACTTATTCTATGTTTTTCAAAAGTAATTGTTCGAAATTTGACAAATTTGGATGATTACATGACATTGTCGGAATACTTTTGTAAGGTCCTGTACATTAATTATGAAGCCTAAGTACACATATTTAATTTCTATGGAAAAGATCAATTTAAGCAACTCAATAATGTACGCTAATTTCATTTCGTTGAATTCAGAGTAACGAAGTTAAAATTCCCTTAAACGAAATTCACCCCATAGACTGTAGTGATAAGAAAAAAATTGTTGTGTCTCTGTACACGATCCATAAATAATCTAGACATAAAAAGTTACACAGCTATTTCTATACAGAGCCTGAACATGTATACGAATTTGCAAGTCAATCGGGAGATTTTTGGGGCTGCTATCGCGGTACATACAAATTCTGTCCGTAGGCCGTAATGATAAGAAAAACTTTGATGTGCTCCTGTACACAAACTGCAAATGGAATACACACCTAAAACTATACAGCTAATTCTGTGTGGTTCATAAACATGTGTACCAAATTCCAAGTCAATAGCACGATTTTTGCGGCCGCTATCACGAAAAACAGACACACAAATAGAACAGAAAATCTTTTTTAATCGCAACATGAAGGCCTCGACTAACGTTTCGCCAATAATTTAACTACATTTCAGAGTAAAACTTACTGTATAACACTTTCTATGCCCTATGGTAGTCTATGCTGTTGTCTAAAGGCAGTTTGAACAGTTCATTAATTGGAAGAAAAAGAAAATGGGTAGATATTTTTCTTTCACGAATATTTAAAACTTTCCATTGATTAACACACAGTCTCACTTTAGCTCAGCTTATTTGAGAAAAACACTTTACCTCTGAATGTATCTCATCACCGATGTGCGAACAAAAAGTAATTTCTTCTGATATTATATTATCTGTAATAATTCTACTTAAAAATATAGAAAAAAAAATGATAACAGAATTCGATAACAATGTTAATAATACGCAGGATAATGATGTCGAGAGAAACTTTACATCTTATTTGAGAAAAATATTACGTTTTTTTATGTATCTAATTACCGATATGCAAACACTACGCCATTTTTTTCTCACATTCTGATTATATTAAATTTAAATAATACTTAAAAATACATGAAAAGAAAACAATAGTAGAATTGTATAAAAATGTCAATGAATATTGACTCAAGATAATGTAAACAAAACATATCAAATGCAAGCGGCGCGCTAGCGTGCGTACTAACATCAGCCTTCATTGGATCGAAATGCCAGAAGAAAAAAATTACCGGCTTTGATTGGAGAATAAGCAAAAAAACGAGAACAGAGTCTTGCTATCTCTAAAAGTAGGTAAAATGGCAGGATCGCAGAAACGTCAAATTTGTAGAGTTTATTTAATCAATTTAAAAATAATGTGCACATCTTCAGACCAGAACATTGCGAATTTGTAGATAACTGAATATTCTTTTAATTTTAACATTAAATTGAAATTGCCCCTCGATGGTTGAAACGGACTTGAACGATATCCAGCTATCCGCGTTTGTAATAATCGATAGATGGCGCTCTCTGAACACTGCAGTTGTTAGTAAATATAACAGTCACGTGTAATTATTATTCTTTCTCCGCCATTTCATCATGGAAAGTCGATTGCATAATATGAGGATATGCAGTGGTGTGATAATTTCACCTTAGCCCACCAGAGGGCGAGCATTTCATTACAATCGCGGATGGCCCACGTCCTATTTCACATTTTAATTAATTAAGAAAAAACTAATCATCCGATTGATAAGCTGTTTAATGCATCGGATTTACAAAAATTTTCCCTTTCATTTGGTGTCTTATTTGTAACGATGCGAGTGATATTTATAATTTATTTTCTGATTTATTTTCCTCATTTTAAATAAATGTACGTTTTTTTTAAAATTATTATTATTATTTTGTCGAAAAAAAAAAAATTGGCAACAATTAAATTATGGATAAAATGTTAAAATTTAAATGGCTTTTTTTATCAGAAATTAGAAGGTTATGATTTTCACATTTTAATTAATTAAGAAAAAACTAATCAAAAATTCGAAAATCTGACTTCGATGTGCACAATGACCCTTCGGGATGCACCTTTGTGTTAAATCTCGTGACTGTCCGAGCTACCGTTTTCGAGATCAGTGAAATATGCATACAAATATTGCTCACTTAATAGTATAAGATATTGCTCACTTAATAGTATAAGATGTGGTCAGAAGACATAAAATCGACCTAAGAAATGAGACACTTAACAACTTTCGACTGATACATGTGTATCGACATATAAAACAGAGTTTTCATAGCAAGTAAAAACTAGTATGTTGTGGCCACCACAAGACTTTCTTCTACATTTTCCTATATACATATTCAATCAGTAACATTATATAAAAAAAAAAAAAATTACGATTTTTTTTCTAAGTTTTTTTTGTTAAAAGTAATACATATTCAATCAGTAACAATATATATATATATATATATACGATTTTTTTTCTAAGTTTTTTTTTTTTTGTTAAAAGTAATACATATTCAATCAGTAACAATAAAAAAAAAAAAAAAAAAAAAAAAAAAAAAAAAAATTTTTTTTTTTTTTTTTTCGTTAAACGTAAAAAAAATTGGTAACTTTGTTTGGGGGTACTTCCCCCCCCCAGGCGGGGAAGCGATGCCCCCACATGCACAGAAATTTTTTCCTAGTTAACTATTACTATTATCAATAACTCATATTAATTTTACAATCACAAGTTAAAAATAACTCTCATTATGTACATTTATACAAAATTTTGTCCTATACTGCCATGTTAAAAGTTTACATAAAATGCAATCACAGCGCCACCTGCTGGGTGATTGATCCCCAAACCTAATCAGCACAATGCCCCGCCAGGGTCCAACTATATACCAAGTTTGGTTCAATTTCATTCATTGGTTCGTGAGATACGGTGAAAAATACGAAATTTTGCGATCACAGCGCCACCTGCTGAGCGATTGATCCCCAAATCTAATCAGCACCATGCCCGTCAGGTTCCAACTATATACCAAGTTTGGTTGAATTTCATTCATTGGTTTCGTGAGATACGGTGAAAAATACGAAATTTTGTCCTATACTGCCCTGTTAAAAGTTTACATAAAATGCGATCACAGCGCCACCTGCTGAGAGATTGATCCCCAAATCTAATCAGCACAATGCCCCGCCAGGGTCCAACTATATACCAAGTTTGGTTGAATTTCATTCATTGGTTCGTGAGATACGGTGAAAACAAGAAACCACAGGCACACACACACACAGCCAGCCAGCCAGACAGACAGACAGATATTTTTAAAAAACTATCAATTCGTGTTCAGGACATCCCAAAACGTGTAGATCCGTCAAAAAACGGAGGTCGAAAATTTTCGCGAATCATTTGTACTGTTAATATACTATAGATATAAATGCTTTGATTAGAAAGATTATAACTTTAATGTATATCCATTTGTAATATAAATGTGATTATGGAAAATTTTGTTCCGAAATATTGTAACTAGGAAGAATAAACGGCAACAGGCGGCGTCTTTTTCTTAAGGTGTCTTTTTCATCGTACTGTGAAAAAGTCAAAAACATGCGGTCGCGAAAGTGTTAATAAATAGCCTATCTATCTTTCTCTATGTATAAACGATATAGAATAATACAAATGGTTGTTAAAAGATTCAACAAGATTCAGGCGTTGAATAAAATTTAATAATGGTTGTAATTGTTATAAGGCTAATCATTTGTTGTTGGTGGGCTATTTTTATTACTTAACGAAATAAATAAATAAATAAATAAATAAAATAGTTTGAATAATATATATCTGATCTCATTTAAAAGTTCCTTTGGACACTTTTGCCTTTAGAATTCGTGTAAGAGTGACTGTACATTTGCTCAGTTTAATACGGTATAATCATATAATATAATCATATAGTACAATCATAACTCTACTTAACCTTTTTCTTTTGCCTTTTTTAAATAGACAGATTTATGTGGTTGCCCCGAACACATTGCGTCTAAATTCAGATGAAACTATTGCTGTTGCAATTGATGGCAACATTGGAGCAGTCGTAAATGTGTTTGTACAAGATCACCCAGGAAAGATAAGGAACATTTCGCAAACCTTAGTGGCTGTTCAGCCAGGTATAGTATGCATACTATTATTTAATATAAAATATTAGATATAATAATTATGATACAGACTTAAAATTAGCACTTAATCAAAATTTTTGTATAAAAGAATAGCTGACAATTCTTCCGCTTTTTTCACACCAGAGTGATATAGACATAAAATGGATAATATAAATAGTATTCAGGATAAAAAGTTGTTCGTAATACATTTATATTAGAATTTTTAACGAAAACTAAGCCAAATTTTGTTTTTAATGAAATATTAAAAATTCTATATGTTTACAGATCTTCTACAAAAAATAAGCAGTCAAGAGTTAATATAAATAGTATATATAAATTGTCTTTTGTAATATTGTAAAAAACCAACATGAGTAAATAAAAGAGCATAAAACAGGGGTGAAACTACCTAGCTTGCAAAAACCCTGAAAACTGTTCCTTACATGCAGACAGGGAACCTTTATTAATGATTTATCATATAGTTACCTATATTAAGTAACATTTATTGACTTTGTAATACGTTATACGCCAAATTAAACATTCAGAATGAGAGATTTCTGTAAAAACAAAGTAATTTAACATGAAATTCAAAGACAACACAATTTTTTAAAACCCTGAATTCAGGGGTAGCCCCTGATAAAATTATCAATTTTTTTTTTTTTTTTTTTTAAATGATATTTTAAAATCATTTCACGTGACAAAAATTTGACTTCCAAATGATTTCACAACTTTTTCTTGTTTAGGACAGCCAGAACTTTTCAAAGTGCATTTAAGTTCGGAAAATTTTCCTCCAAACTTTTTGTCAGATCCAGGATTTCCCAAGTATGTTTCTTTGACAGCAGTTTTTCCCGATTTCCGAAAAGAACTGATCATTCCGTTAAGCAATCAATCTGGTTATTTGTTCATTCAAACTGATAAACCAATCTATACGCCAAAGGAAAGAGGTAAGATGTATATATATATATATATGTATATAAATTCACTTTTTTCCGTCTATTGTTATTGTTTATATTTTGTTTAGAAATCGTATGTAATGTTGGTAATTTTATTTATATTTAGCAAGAGAGCAGTTGTCATTTTTATAAACGCATTTAAAATAATAAATAAATAAATAAATAATTCTGTCAGAGACAGAATTTAATTAAGATCGACAGTACTATTCTGTATATTGAGTTTGGAAATAGTTTCTTTCTTCATTTGAAATAATAATAATAATATTATTAATAGTATATGTATATACAGTAGACTCTCGTATAACGCGGGGGATGCGTTCCGCGTAATAGGAAATCGCGTTATAGGAGACATACATTAAGCAGATGATTTCATTCCGCAATTTGTGTATCTCTCTTTCTTTCTCTCCTTTTTTTCTCTCTCTCTTATTTATTTATTATTATTTTTTTTTTTTGGTAAAAAAATAAACCAAATGAATTAACTCTTTGTATCACTGAGCTGCATTTCTGCAACATACCAAAAAGTCAAAGTTATTTCTACAGCAAGATGAAAAAGTTTATTTTATTGACTGTTGCTGTCTTCCAACATTAGAGTTAACACTAAATGTTTATAAAATTCCATACATATGGCGATATTATTATTATTATTACTATTATTATTATTATTTTACACCAAAGTTTAATTTGTGAAAAAAAAAAAAAAAAAAAAAAAAAATCAGATGTAAACAGTTTTTATAGACACATTTCGTGTGGAATAAAATAATTCATAAAACAATTTATGAGTCAAACTACGTTACAATGAAATTAAGGGTTTTTTAAAATTTCATCTAAATTGAAAACTTGAATATTTCGAAGAATTTTTATATCATTTTGCACGATGTTTCGGACATCCAACAAACACTCTTTTGTCAATAAATGTTTAATTTTTTGTGTAATGTTTTAAAAACTATTTTTTATATGCTTCAGATAACATATTCAAACATATGGGTACAATTTTTGAAATCTGAGATCTTGAGATATAAAGGGTTAAATTAAAACCTACTTATTTACTTTTATTTATTTTACTTCAAAAACGTATGAAAAATAGTTAACTCCATGTTTTTGACTCCGATTGTCTGCAAAAAGCTTGAGTTAATGAAAATGACGTTAGCATAGATATAGTAATAATATATAGATTGATCATTGTTAGAAAAAAGTGATTCCTTTTCACTTGGGAAAAAAAGGTGATTTTACCAAAATATGGCCGTCTTTCCCCGAGTGAATACACACGGGAATACACACGAATATTTTAGCAGGTAAAATTTATGAATAATTTATTTACTAAAGGTAAATGAAAAAATCCAGATACAGTTTCAAATTCATTTTTCTTTTTTTCAATACCACTTAATGGCTGATTCCAAAGTTTTTTTTTTTTTTTTTTTTTTTCTCGCATCAAAAATCCTTGCACGATAACATGAGGATAATAGATCTAGATCTATATATATTACTAAATCTATGGACGCTAGAAGTAATTAATATTCATATCGCACCCAAGAAAAATGGCTACTTCGAATATTTTCTTGTGCTTTTTTAATCTAATATTTGAATGGTTTGAATTTTTTCCTCAGAAATAGGAAAATTATGTTTAACTTAATTATTATACTATTTGTCAATCCAATACTTAACAGACGATTTTCTAATGTGTAAATGTTTTTACAATTTAGACATATTATCGTGAGATAAGTAAAGAAATAAATAGTAAAACTGGATTTTATCATACATCCTGACATATACATGGTAAACCACACACGATGATGAACACGAAAAATGTCTGGTTGATAGTAATTGTCTTATGGTACTGTACTAATAATAAATTAAGCACTTTATTCGAAGTAAAAAATAGGAGCAACTTTCTTGTTGAAATATTTCGCCTTTATGTGTTGCATGGTTTACATAAAGTGATGCAATATTTTACCATTTTATAATTACAGCTACAATAGTACTCAAAATTAGTCCAATCTAGCACAAAATTTTTGACATTGGCAGGCACTATATATATATTCTTTTTTGAAAAATATAAAGAGAATATAAGCTGAAAATCTAAAATATATATCTGTTTTGTCTATAAATTTAACAGACATCTCATTGATAGAGATTTGCCTTTCTAGTAGAGAAATTAAAAGGTGCATTTAAAAATAATATTAGTTATATTAAAGGAGAATTCGAATGTGTCACTTAGGACGTTTATATTACATTTTATTTTAATTTGTTCGTTACTATACAAAGCCAAGTGTCATCGCTAAATTGGAACTTTTAAGCAGAATTTCTAATTACTCTAATCATTTCCAGAATAAAGCTCCATCAATCCTGAAATAATAATCATTCCTGAGATTTTCTTGTCATCAGAAAATATATGTAATAAACATTACGTTTCTTTTTTTTTTTAAGGCTTTTTCTGAATCTATAAAACTACAAGCCAAATAATGTTTCGCAAGGTACAATATCTTGTTACCGTTTTAGAGTACCTTTATAATAAAACTATTCATTTTTTTTTCTCCTTGCCACTTAAAATTACTGAACTTTGTTTTACATGATACTTAGAACAATTTATGATCTGTAATACGTTATCAATATACATTGATAACGTATTACAGATCATAAATCCACTTGACAATAATATTCCGTTTACATATGAAATTGAAAATAATGGTTCACTCCCTTACCTTAATATACTGGTCTCTAGCACTGAAAAAAGGTTTTGCGCTACTGTTTATCGTAAACATTTTGCAGTTTCGTTACCTCCTCATGCTCGTTCATGTCATCCACCTACCCAGAAAATGGCCGCATTTTATATTTTTGTCATTCGTGTCCTTATCATTTGTTCGGATCCTGAATCCTTCCATTCCGAAACCAAACATCTTAAAGCAATTGCTATTGACAGAGGTTGCAACCCTTCCATTATTGATAAAGCTCTTTTTAAATTACAAAATCCGCATATTTCTTGTACTTCTACGTATAAGTCTCTTCCAACATCAGTATTGTTTTGCCTTTTCCCCCTGAATCTAGTTTTGCCATAGCTAAATTTCTTAAACAGTATAATTATACAATAATTTTCTCGTCCATAAATAAATTAGCCCTTTCTAGATTAAAAGACCCTATTGATACACACAACTCTTGGGGTATATATAGTATTCTTTATCAATGTGGACAAACATATGTTGGTCAAACAAAACGTAAACTCAAGTTCCGCCTTAAAGAAAAACATGAGTTATATTCAGAAACAATGAATTAAAAAATCGCCCATTGCTAAGCATTGTTGTTAAAATAACCATGATTTCAACTTTAATTCAACTAAAATAATCTGTCGACTAAACATTTAGATGAACTCGATTTTCTAGAAGCTTTCCATAGCTATAAGAATCACAAAAATATCATTAATTTCAACTTTGTTGTACCCCTCTCTCGGATTGTTGGAAAAATTACATAAAATTTATATATATTCTTAATTTTTACATAGTTTTCTTAATCCCAAATTCCTATTGACTTACTGTTCCTGTTTCCTGAATTTCTATTGGCTGCTATTCTGATTCTATAATCCGCTTCCCTACCTATATATATGATCAAAAAATTACTTCGTCATTTTGCACTGATGACGATACGCTTTATACTACCGATACTGCAATTGCATTTAGCATTTTTTTCTTTCTTTCTTTTTTTTTTAATTGACGTTTTTAACATTGTGTAAATATTGATATTTCTGTTCTGTGTCAAGTCTAGTTACTTAGATTTCTATATCTTTAACATTGTTAAGGACATTATATAAGGGAGCCATTGTATAGCAAGTCATTGTGTAAGAGAGAAAAAGTGTTCATTATCAAGTGAAAAACTTTAAAACTTTATGTTTTTAGTTCCCCATCATACTATAGGTATGGGGAACTTAGGTAATCGTGAAAATTTTCGACCACGGTTTTTTGACTTTTCTACACGTTTTCAGGTGTGAGGAATCCGAAAAAGACAAAATTCGTATGGTATCCGTCTGTAGGGTGTTTGTTAGTTTGTTAGTGTGTTAGTCCGTTAGTTTGTTAGTCTGTTTACACGATATCGCAAAAACAAATGATCGCAGAGAGGTCCGACCAGTTTTAAAATATTACTTTCGATACTGGCAAGAATCCTATTCATTTACAACGTTCGAATTAAAAAACTTCGTAAGTTATTAGAAATTTACGATTTTCTTAACATGGGAGAATAGGACAAAATTTCACTTAATTGTGCATTAAATGGAAACTTTTTACTGTAAAAATGTCAGACCAGTTTTAAAATATCTGTCTTGATGCCGGAATGAACATCAGTAACTATAAATATGCTACTTTGAAAATTTCGCAAGTTATTAGAAATTTACGAATTTCTTAACATGGCAGTATACGGCAAAATTTCACATAAACGTCAATTTTGAGAGATATTTCCATCGTAAAGATGTCAGACTACTTTTGAAATATTATTTAGGATACTGGCATGAATATCACTGACTATGAATTTTCCAATATAAAAATTTCGTAAGTTATTAGAAATTTACGAATTTATTAACATGGCAGAATAGGGAAAAATTTCATACAAGCATCAATCTTGAGGGGTATTTTTATCGTAAAGGTGTCACTGACATGAATACCATAGAGTATAAATTTTCTAATTTAAGAAATTCTTAAGTTATTTGGAATTTACGATCCTCTTAAAATGGCAGAAGAATAAAAAATTGACCATAAACGGCCATTTTCAGGATCATAAATATATCAGACAACTTCAAAATAACATTTATGATACTTGTATGAACATGACTGATTACAAATATCTAATAGGAAAATTTCGTAAGCTATTCGTTATTTAAGATTTTATCAACATAACAGAATTGAAAATTTTCCATATAAATATGCATTTTGAGGATTGTTGCATTGGAAATAGTAGCATGAAAACTAAACTACGAAATTTATCCTAATAAAATAAATGAATAGATTAGAATAAGATGAATATATCGAAATGAACGATGGATAGTCTATCAGGCGGGGATTTCATTCTGTCACTGTGTCAAGCATTTTGTCAAATTGATTTCTCTTAACATGATAACTATGTTAAGAGAATGTCCTGTTCTAGAAATTTATGAATATATATATATATGATGGGGAACTGAGCAGAGTCCACCTATGCCAACGAGTTACAAATTTTATCGATATATTAGACACAAGCTAATTTCAGTACACAAATTTTACTAGATTAAGAAATTTTTATTCGATTTTCAAATTAATTATCATTTTCACTTTACATAAACTTTTTTAAATAAAAATATTGTGTTTTTCTCGTAAAAAAGAAATCGAACACAAATAATTTTTTTTTTTATTACTATTCTTGACTGATAAATGTACTCGTCGATGAAATGTACAAAATACAGTGGGAAGTAGAATAGGCAATAATTGTATAATTTCTCATTATCTTTAAAATAATTTCCATTGATATTTAACCTTAAAACCTTTTCACACACCATAAAATTTATGTAAGCATTACTGGTTTTGAAAGGACGTGGCCTTTCTTTTTCAGGTGTAGAAAACATGTACTACCTTAGAGGCAAAAATAAGCTGTGCTTGCATTAATTTTATGGTGTATGAAGAAGTTTTTAAATTTAAATCACAAGTTCTTTAATTTACCATTTTCATTGATAAATATGGAAGGTGCCATTCCTAATAAAAAAACACTATCGACATAAAAAAAAAAAAAAAAAAAAAATATAGGAAACGTAGTTGACTTAATACATAAATAAACGATATAAAATTACGAAAGTAAATTTTTTCAAGTAGTTGGCAAGGTTGTCTTTTTGATAGCTAACCTAAAGATTAATAAATAAATTTCATGTAATGGGATTAATCATAGAGAATTTGATAGTGGCGAGACGACATGATTCAGATCAGTGAATGACGAATGAATTTATTTTTTATGTTGTAATTTATTTGTAGTTTGTTTAATATATTTTTAATATAAAAATCTGGAGTGACTCCACTCGACTTTCCGAACATTGAGTAATTAACGGTTTTGTAGATAAAGTAAAGAAAGAGGAGCTGTTAAATAAACAAAAGAGAAAATTATAAAAGGTGTTTGAGTATTTTTCTTTATATAGTACACGACGTTTAATTTAACGCTATTTTACCAAACACGTAGATCATGATGATAAAGAATAATTCATTGTGTCTCTGTAAAAATCTACAAATGCTAGATTCACCAAAATGCTTATAGTTAGTGCAACAGTGACTTATAATATTTTTTTATATTTTCAGCTCCATCGCACTTTAAAGTTTGAGCCCATATGCCACAATTATAAAGAAATTTACATTTTGTCCTTGTAAAAAGAACCAGGAGTGCTAGATTCTTTAAAGTTCAAAAAGTTCGTGTGACGGTGACGTATAACATGTATATAAATTTTCAGTTAATTTGAATAAGGAGTTTAGTCGCTGTCGCACTTTAAATAATTTAAGTCTATAGGTCTTAATGATGAACAGTTTTTAATTGTGTCCCTGTAAAACTCATTAAGTGCTAGAGTCACCAAAATCCATACCGTTTGTGCGATGGTGACCTATAACTCGTATATAAATTTTCCACTCAAACGAATAAGGCATTTAGATGCTATCGCACTTTAAATAATTTCACCCCATAGGCCATAATGATACAGAATCATTTGTTGTGTCCCTGTAAAAAAACTAGAAGTGCTAGATTCACCAAAACCTATATGGATCGTGAAACTGTGACGTATAATATGTGCATAACTTTTTTGTTCAATTGAATAAGGCGTTTAGACGCTATCGCACTTTTAAAAATTTGGTCCCATAGGCCATAATGATGAAGAATTTTTCTTTGTGTCCCTGTAAAAAAACTATAAGAGCTAGATTCACCAAACTCTATGCAGTTCATGCAACTATTACCTATAATATGTGTATAAATTATTTTCACAGTTTAATAAGGCGTTTTGACGCTATCGCACTTTTGAAAATTTTGTCCCATAGGCCATAATGATAAAGAATTTTTCTTTGTGTCCCTGTAAAACAACTGTAAGTGCCAGATTTTCCAATATCTATACAGATTGAGTAACTGTGACCTATAATATGTGTATAATTTTTTTTTGCTCAATTGAATAAGGCGTTTAGATTCTATCGTACTTTTAAGATTTTGGTCCCATAGACCATAATGATAAAGAATTTTTTTTTGTGTCCCTGTAAAAAAACTCTAAGTGCCAGATTTAGCAAAAACAACAGGGTTCGTGCTATGGTGACTTGCAACATGCGTACCAACTTGCAGCTCATTGGAACGAAGCGTTTAGACGCTAGCGTGTTCACACACACATACATATATCATCGTAAAAATAGTGAATACGGACTCAGGGTACCTCAAAACATATAGAAACACCAAAATCTCGAATTCGGATTTTTGACATGATTACAATACTTTCCTTACATACGCATGTTCGGAAAGTAAAAAGTGAAGTAATAAAAGCAATATTATTTATCGATCAAGCGAAATTGTATTATTGGCGATCTGAAGCATCCGTATTTTAATAATTACTGTACTTTTCTGCGATTACGTAATCTTTACATTTTAAAATGACTTTAGATTAATTTTCTGCAGCTAATTTATTTACATTAAAAATGATAGTTAAAAATACCACATTCAAATTTTTATAACAATTTCGCATAACCCTTGTCTCTACATTGTTGGTTAATATATATACTTTGATAATTTTCATTCCATGAATATTTTACAGATTATAGTTTATTGTTTGAATGTTTGTATAAAAAGATGTCAGGAAATCGTGCGATAACCGAGATTAAATATTCATTAATATACGGTTTAAGATTAATGTTTTTGATAAAAACGTACAGTTTTAGTTTATTTTAGTAGAATTTTTATAAAAGTGTTTAATAGTTTTCACTCATAAATAATTTGAATTCGTTAATAAGCTATAAAAAAAATCACTGAAGTTCCAAATATATTTACATTTTTATATAGAACTATGAATGATATTCCATAGCTCTATGGATGATAAATTTCAATTATTCATTTACACTGAAGAGCAAAAAAACCTGGTACACCTGACTAATATCGTGCAGAGCTTTCGTGAGCACGCAGAAGTGCCGCAACATGACGTGTCATGGACTCGACTAATATCTAAAGATGTACTGAAGGTAATTCACAACACAAATCCTGCAGGACAATCAATAAATCCTTAGGATTACGATGTGTGTATGTGTGTGTGTGTGTGTGTGGGGGGGAAATCTCTTTTGAACAACACGTTGCAAGGCATCCCAGATATGCTGAAAAATATTCATGTATGGGGATTTAGGTGACTAATGGACATGACTAAAATCAGAAGAGTGTTCCTGGAGCCACTTGGTAGCAAATCTCGATGTTGTTGTTGCACTGTTGCAACAACAGAGGGTGTTGCATTGTCCTGCTAGAGTTGTCCAAGTCTATCGGAGTGCAGAATGGACATAAAGGGTTGCTGATGACTGGACAGGATGCTTACGTATCTGTCACTTGTCAGAGTCACATCTAGAAGTATCAGGATCCCATATTCCACCAATTAAACATTGAGACTCGTCAGACCAGGTAACATGTTTCCAATCATCAACAGTTCAATGATGGTGTTGGCAAGCATTGGTGAGACGTATAGCTTTTTGCTGTGCAGTCAACAACGGTATACGACGGCTCTTTTGGATTCAAAAGCCCATATCAATGATGGTACGTTGAATATATAGTACGCTGACACTTGTTGATGCCTCAGCATTCAAAATTGCAGCAATTTAAGGAGGTTTGCACATCTGTAATTATTCTCGTCAGTCGTCAATGGTGCTGTTTTTTCGCGACCTTTTGCCGGCCACCGCAATGTCGGAGGTTTGATGTTTTACTAGATGCTCGATATTTACGGTGTACTTATGAAATCGCACACAAAAGTTCAAATTTCATCGCTACCTCGGGGATATTATAACCCCTCTTTAGTGCACAAATTATAATGCCATGTTCAAAGTTGCTGAAATCTTGGTAATCTGCCATTGTAGCAGCAGTTATCGATCTAAGAACTTTGACAGACACCTGTTATCTTTTATAGGCACTGCCGACCACATTGCGTTACTCTGATTGGTTCCAAACCTCTGTTACTTGCATATGCACGCCTGTACAACTCTTTTTTGTCTCTTCAGTGTACAAGGGTTATTTATTTGGAATCTAAAACGTAGTGAATAATGGACTTTTTTATATTCTCCAGTTTTCCGCCTTTCTTCACTATATTTTCGTTAAAGTTATTATGATAAAATGTACAAGAAGATTTCATCGAAACTAATGAATTAGCGCAAAATGTATTAAATGTACTTTTTATTTCTTTGATATATATATATATATATATATATATATGTATATATATTATAATATACTTTTCTTCTAACAGCTTCAATTCGTATGATCCCTTTGAATGAAGATTCACGCCCATCAGATGAACGATTCTTACTGCAAATTAGAGTAAGTTTATTAAATATTTTTTTAGTTTAAAGAGTTTTTACTAAAAATTGCTGTAGCTACAAATATTTATAAATAAATTATCAGTGGTTAGAAGTTAGCAAATTCCATATTTCCTCACAGAAATGATGTAATATTTTATCTACAACATATCGTGCATAAAATGTAAATGTATGTTCAAAATTTTGTATTAATGAATATTTAAAAAATTACGTAATATTAAAATTTTATTTAAAAAACACCACGAGAAATATTTTCTTTTCTTCGATGTCACTTCTAGTCACTTTTTTAGACAATCGCCTGATATTTTGTATCATGGAAATACTGTTCTCTTGTAATAATTTACTAATTGCCCATAGTGTTGCACAAGTGCGACGTAAGACCCATTCAACCTCAATCTAATAATTTATTTTAACCCTTTGCGTTAGAGAGGCGACTTTCACTCACCATATGGTTTGATGCCGCAACTCAAGAGGTGACTCTCGCTCACCACTTGGTTTGCTGCGGTAACTCGATGAGCGGCAGTAATTGTTTATGGAATTTTTTATTTCTCCGACTGAGTGAAAATAATGCCTGGACCGGGAGTCGAACCCCGGAACTTTGACTTACAAGGTCAAGGCTCTACCAACTGAGCTATTCAGGCCGACAACCGGTCAGCATCACTCCCTCAGACAACCTTTAGGCAGAAACATCTGGTCTATCATGTAGATAGCTCGACAGAAATAAGCCGCAGGTAATGGAAAACACCATTAAACAATGGGAGAAAGAAATACAATTTTTATTAAATCACACAATCAACTGATTGGAAGAAAATCATATTTATTGGGGTTCGACTCCCGGTCCAGGCATTATTTTCACTCAGTCGGAAAAATAAAAATTTCAATAAATATGATTTTCTTCCAATCAGTTGATTGTGTGATTTTAATAAAAATAGTAATTGTTTACGTTTAGTTTCTTCGACGCGGGTACCTGCACTTTTTCTGTATAATCTTATGAAGTGTAAATTGACACCCCTTCAAATGGATTCCCTTCTTTCTTAAGAAAATCGCTAAAGTGGTGGCGTAAACTGTTTTTTGCGGGTTTAGAAATTTGTTCAATAAATTCATATATTTTATATAAAGCCACTAAACAGTAGAGAAGCGAACAGCTGCTTAATTACTTGCGATATTTGAAAGCATCAGTCCACCAACTGACTGGAGATTTTCAACAACCACGCAATCGAGCCTGGACTTCAACCTCTGATTCCGAAGATATACGCTTGAGTGGAAAGTTACACTATATTGTAACAGGAATTAGGAAGGACTGCAAAGTCTGTTCTCAGAGAAATGTGTCGGAAAAAGACATCAAACGACATAATACAGCTTAGGAATTGTTACATGAAATATCACACTCAGAAAAACTGTAGAGACTAATATTTAAGAAATTATGTTTATAAAGGTGTAAGGATATATAAAATATTAATATATAAAAATTTTATACATTAATTTGTGTGTGTAGTGATTTTAAGTTACTGGTACAGGGTGGTCACAGATCATATTTTCCCCTGATTCTTCCACCAATATTTTTCTTTCGGAAATTTTATAGTATGCTTGCACTATTAATTAAGTAAAAATTATCATCATATAAATATTCTGGTAGAAGAATCAGGGGAAAAAAGTGGTTCTTTAACCACCCTGTGCAGGGATGGAACACAGGCGCAGAATTCATACCGGTATTTGTTTAAGAAATTTCTCTACCTGTAATATTGTGGATTTAAGAAGTAGAAAATTTTGTTACATTGATAGTGGTATGAATTCTGCACCCATGTTCCATCTCTGCCTGTGGTAAGAAATGCGTTAAAAAGGCTGCGAAACGTCTCGAGTTGCTGGTGCGCCGCGCGAAAAAGGTCCCGAGTGCAAAGGGTTAAATTGTGTTTAACGGATTTTAAATATTTTAACAATTTAAAATGCATAATTTAAAGTAATTAAAGAAATTTTAAAGAGGATTAAAATGAAATATAAAAGTTTATTAACTTTTACAAATTTTCGTTTATTTATGAAAAAAGAAATAAAACCAAATTTAAATTGATAAATTATGGAAAGAGACGCGCGATTTAGTTGCAGTGATTTGTAAATTATGTGTAAAACACTAACAACATTTAGTAAATATATGAATAGTCATCTGAGATATACCATCAGAGTGTTGCCAAATTCGATTAGACAACCGTTACTATTTAAATTTCGTGTTTTATATTGAATAAATAGTCCCTAAATTTAGAAATACTGTATACCATCTGTGTCGGTTAAAATGTTAGAAACAGTGATAACGAAAAATTATCACCACAAAATCTAAAACTGCATATCAAACAAAAATCATATTTATAAAATTATATTTTACTATCAGACAAAATGATATTTTACTTATATATTAATTAAAAGGAATTTGAGAAAAACACACAATAAACTACAATAATTAAATAAAAATTAAATAAATGAAAATTAAATAAATGAAAGAAAGGTTCTTTTTAAATATTGGTCTACCAGAAAGTTCTGTCCCTTTGAATTAATAAAATAACATCGGAAATTTTTGTTTAAGGATATTTATATGGTACTTTACCAACTATCGTTTTAAAAGTTACCCAAAAATATCTTTAATATTATCCAGGATAAATTTCCGATGTCAGTATTTTAATTCAAAGGGACAAACCTTTCCGGTACAGCCAATATATGTGGCCTAATTAATTGAGGTTATTTAATAATAATAATAACAATAATAATAATAATAATCTGCGAATGTAAAGTCTTTGTGTTGTCACAAATACTCATAGGTTTCACAAATCGTATAATTGTCAAAAATTGGCTTCTGTAGTTAGTACATGTGTCTAACTCAGAATCGTCAATTCTTTTTGACATTTACATACACATTTATGACAATTATGTCATGTAAGAGCTTAATATAAAGTTTTTTACAGTAAAAAAATAAAATAAAATAAAATAAAACGTTCGTACTTATAACTATCGAACGTATATGTTCCACTTTAACATGATTATATAGAACTAGACACTAAACGAAACAATTTTTGTTCAAGAAAGGGTTTTATAAAACTGTTTCTAAAACTATTTTCAAATGTATTTAAAGTATGTTTTATAGGGATCGGACATATTAATAAAGTTCGTTCGTACTTATAAGGATCGAACATATATACTCCATTTTAATCTCACTCTGTAGGACTAGACATTATACAAAATCATTTTTATACAGGAAGGATTTTATAGCATGTTGTCGCATGTCCGTGGATATCGCGGTAGAAACTTTGCTACATTATACCAGAGTTTTCAAGACGACATGCATCTCCTGCCTTGAAGGTTGAAACCGGCCATGACTGTCTTGCTGGTTATTTGAACAGATTCGAACTTGTTATTTGAACAAATTCTGTTCAGGTTATTTGAACAGAGCCAGATGCTCTCTTTCCCAAACTGTCTCCTATGCACAAGTGATCGAGTCATAAACGCTTAACATCTTGTAGCATGTCCAGCGGTCACCGAAATTCTTTATGTTACATATTGGCGGGATAGGGAACAACTACAGGCCCTCCTGACTCGCTAACTTCTATTTTATTTATTATTCCCCCCCCCCCCTCATTTTAATAATTAATATTGTTATTATTTTGTTGTTCCTGTCTTGTTCCAGGGATGGAACACGGGCGCAAAATTCATACCGGTATTTGTTTACGAAATTTCTTTACCTGTAATATTGTTGATTTAAAAAGTAGAAAATTTTCTTTCATTCTAAGTGGTATGAGTTCTGCGCCCGTGTTCCATCCCTGTTATTGTTACTTGTTTGTTTTTCTTCCTTATATGTTTGTGCGAAGTGTTTTTTACTCAAATGATGTCATTATCAAGTGCTACTGCTAATAAATAAATAAAATAAAAACACTTTGCTACATTTACACACCTGCCAACTTACTAATTAATATTCTTTTAAGGTTGTTTTAAACCACCCCTTTTTCTATACCACTTTATGTTTAGAGAAATTAATGCAATTACGATTAAATAAGAAGAAAAATACTGTTAAAAAAATACTGGTGTGAGAAAAAGGGCGAGTACTAACAGTTTTACGGAAAGTTAATTAATATGTTGGCAGGTGTGCATTTACGTAGCTGCCAATATCCTAATTAATAATATGGTGTATTGTTAGTACACGCCATTTTTCCACATCATTGAATTTTTAGAGTAATTCTCTCTAAATTTGTTTACGACGAAATAAGAAGAAAAATACTTAAAAAAAAAAAAAAAAAAAAAAAAAAGATTGATGTGAAAAAAGGCGTGTACCAGCAATACTCAGGATTATTAATTAGGATGTTGGCAGCTATGTATTTACTTTGTCCTCGGAAATCGTGGGTTAAACAGCCAGATGGCTATGAAATAATTTACGAAGAACATAAAGCAAAATTTTATCAAGTATAATTCTTATGTTTAAATTTTTTAAGATTTTATTCTGGAAGAATCTGTTTATTTTGCTGATGAAGAGAAGTTATGAAGAAATACTGTAATTTTTTTTTTTTTTTTTTTTTCCAGAATCCTAAAAATATTATCGTCGAGGAAAAGTATTTTAATGATAAGAATAGAAAATTAAACAAAGCCTTCGCAAGTCACATTTACAAGTTTCCGACTTATCCTGTGCTTGGAGAATGGTCAGCTACGGTAAAATATGGACACAATGTGAGTGATAATAGTGTTATTTATAGGTCTGTTAATTGTATTTTGATGAATGTATTTAATGATGTTTAGTTTGATTTTTAACACGCTTTTATTAGCTTCACCTGTATGTATGTTTGTAACCGTTCTGGGAGCAAACAAAAAATCTATATTGTAGAAAAAGACTTTATCTACGTGAACGCTGTGGCTGTGAGGTAAAGCTCTGGGCTACGAACCTGAAGGTCTAACGTTCGAGCCCAGTCAGGGGAGATTTTTTTAAAAATGTTTTTTCTTTAATTCTAAATTATTTTATAATCACCCTGTAATATGGTGTGTCACTCACACAATTTTTTCTTACCATGCATTTTAATACTATAAAGATAGATATTTTGTTCTTTTTAGTTCACATTCCAATAAAAGCGTGTTCTTTAATTTTTTAAAAGTATAATTTTATTATTTATTACATTAAAAATATTAAATACATTTTTTATTTATTAGGCTTGTGAGAAAAAGTCTTATCTATTAATTATAAATAAATAAATTAATATATATATATATATATATATATATATATATATATATATATATATATATATGTATATATGTATAAAAGCGTCGCAGAACTGGTGTGTGAAAGTAATAAGTACAAAACTTTGAATAAAACACCATAAAATGTGAGAAATCGCGATTTCTTATATTTTATGGTGCTTATACAAAATCTTGTACATATCACCTATTAATTATCTAAATTGTTTAAGTTTTCATATGTAATACTAAAAAATGTTCGTTTTATATCTTTGAACGCATATTATCACATTAATTGTTTATTATATTCTCATAATCGTCATTAGACATCTAATTTTAATTTAGAAAATAGTAAATTTAGATAAAAGTAGTTTTTGGAACAATTTGTAAAGGAATAAATGAATTAGGTAAAAATATCCATGAAATAAATAAATACAGTAAATAAATATTAAGACCCTTTAAAAAACATATAAACAGAACAGTAAAACTGGGCTATTTAAGCCGCTGAGGCATGTAAAGTCACTTAATGGGTAAATTTCGAGCGCTAATTTTGGCGATGGTGCTTTCAGTTATGTTATCAGATATATAATTTTGAAGTTTCGGACTATATATTTCAGTATTATATGTATTTTAAAGATAAATTTATAAACCTTTATTTGTAGATAGGATAATTTCTTCAATAATTTATGCATATCATAACTTTAGTAAAAAAAAAAAAATCATATTTTTTAGTTGAATTTACTCTAAACATTCTCAAATATAACAGTTCTTTTTTTAATTCCGACTTATTTATTTTATTTTAACTTATTAACTTTAACACTTTTCCAACAAAGTTGTAAAGTGTTTATGACTTCGGTTTCTCTGTCTGTCTGCGCTATAACTCCCACAAATATTCACGGAATTTCTTGAAACTGATATATGTTACTGAAGTTTACTGTAGGATGTTCCCTGTTAAAAATAAGGTAAATATGAGGTAAATGAGGCTCTGTTTTTTATACAGAAACATACGAATGAATTCCAAAACGTTGCGTTCTATGAGAGTTATTTTTGTAAACCATATTTTACTACCTTTATTTTGCACAAATCATAATGAAATTTACATTCATTATTAATATGAAAAAAAAAAAGTTTTCGATAGAATAAAGTATAATTAGCATTAAGATTGTTACTGTCACACAAAAATGTCAGATACATTAAGGACTACGTTAAAAAACTACTAGAATCGCATTTTCATTTTTTAACACACTTTTATTAGCTTCACCTGTATGTATGTATGTATGTATGTTTGTATGTATGTTTGCATGTTTGTAACCGCTCTGGGAGCAAACAAAAAATCTATATTGTAAAAAAAAGACTTTCCCTACGTGAACACCGTGGCGTTGAGGTATAGCTCCGCGCTACGAACCTAAAGGTCTAGCGTTCGATCCCAGTCAGGGGAGATTTTTTAAAAATGTTTTTTGTTTAATTCTAAATTATTTTAATTAAAGATTTAAATGTATGTAAATATTATGGTGTGTCACTCACACGATTTTCTCTTACCCTGCATTTTAATACTAAAATAGATATTTTGTGTTTTTTAGTTCGCATTTCTATAAAAGCGTGTTCTTTAATTTTTTAAAACTATAATATTATTTTAAACGTTTCTAACACTTTCTAAAATTGTTTAACAGTGAGTATTACTTTAATTAGTTTATTTGTCTGTCTGTCTGCCTCTAGCGTCCGTAAATATATTCAGAATTTCTCAAAATGATATATGTAATTCAAGATTGCTTTGGCCTGTTCTTTATTACAAATGGTATGAATAGCAAAACTGGTTCGTGTACTAAGACATTAAAAAAAATTCCAATGCGCTGCGTTCTATGAGAGATTGTTTTATAAATCATACTTAAATAAATTTAAAATGCAGATTATAATGAATTTCATATTTATTATTAATATGCTAATTTTTTTTAATATTAATACATTAAGCGTTAAGATTTACAAGGCTACACTAAAATATTTAGTGCTACAATTAGAAATTGGTAGAATTGCATTTCTGTTTATGTTAAGTTTTTTTTTTTTTTTTTTTTTTTACACTTTCCAACAGTTTTTAAGAGTAATTACACTGCTCTCCATGAAAACTGGCTCCAACACGATTTTTGAAAATTCTTATGTGAAATCACATCCTGAATCCGAAATTGACTCCCATTTTGCCCTATAACCCAACGTTTATTTGGGACACACCCCTTATTTTTACCACTTTTCAGTAATTTTATGGCTATAAATTTGATTTGTAGGAGGGGAAAGTATTCTGCTAACTGTTGAATATCTTCTCAGGGGCTACAGATTTGGAAAATTCTAAAACATGAACATTTGCAGCAAAGAGAAAATTTAGAGGTGGGAGAGGAGGTATTTGCCGCTGAAATGATATATTACATTTATTATTTTTTATTAATGAATTATAATTATTATTTATTACACATTATATATTTTTGTTTTTAAATGTTAAAATAATTCTTTTTCTTTCTCCAAATGAAATTCATGGCCATAAAATACCGAACAGTGATAAAAATTTAGGGAGGGGGTGGCGGTGGGGGTCATATTCAGATTCAGGAGGTCATTTTACATAAGAATCAGCAAGAATGGTGTCAGGGCTCGATTTTTTTTTTTTTTTTTTTTTTGCAGCGCAGTGTTATGAATCCAACTACTATATCTAACTGCCTTTTTTGTCCTTTTTTTTTTTTTTTTTTTTTTTTTTTGTGTTATCACGTGTGCAAAATACATTGAAAGTTAAACAATGCAATGGATATTTACAGTTGAAAAGGGTTGATAATCTATACGAACGGTATGATTTTTCGCTCTTGTTTTTCTATATTTTAAATATTTTTGTTATTTTCTGTACGTAACAACAAAAGCTACCAATTTTTTCAGTGCAAAATTCCGATATAGACTTTATATTAAATGATTTCACTGATTTAGATCTCGAGGTAAAATTTGTAGAAAGTGCCTCATGAGCCTGTCATATTATAATATTAATATTTTAGTCGGATAACAGAATAAAATATTAGAAAAAAAAATACAGTAATTATATTCTTATTTTAAAACTGTGGTCATTTTGATAAAATTTATAACAAATTGTGAGAGCTCAACATTCACATTTTAATGGAAACGATTCGATGTTAATTCCTAAATAAAAGCGAAGACATGGTATTAATATATAACTATTTAATAATTCTAATAAAAGTAATGTAAAGCGTCACATGATATGACAGATTAACATTTTTTAGTAATAATATTTTGCATAATAGTTTATAGTATAAGGCATAATTCGCATTTATAAATAAAATATATCATATATGCCTGTTGCTTAAATTCAATTCTCATAGCAATAAACATTTGTGCACCATTTACGTAAACAAACCAATTCTTCAAACTTAAAAAAAAAAGTTTCTTTAAGGAGATTTCTGTTGGTAGAAACTACGGAACAAATTTATATTTAATTGACTCGTTAGTAAACTTTGTTCTTGAAATATAATAGTTACATTTATAATGTAAATTTTCTAATGGACTATTTTGGTACCTTTAAATCAAAATGGGTATTTGTTCATACCTATTTTAAAAATGCTCCAACACTAGTTTTTTTTTTTTTTTTTTTTTTGTCGATATTTTCAAGATTAAAGAAACAAGCTTTGAGACAATTCTCTTTTCACAATTATAAATTATTGAAAAACGAGAAGCTAATCTAATTCAATGATTTTTATATTTTGCAATTTTATGTTTAAAAATTAATAATAATGATAAAATATTTTACATATATATATGTAATGAAAACCTTTTCAGACACTGTACAAGATTAAATGAAAAATATCACATAAAGAAGTCGATTTTTTTTTTTTTTTTTTTTTTGTAATGAGAATTTAAAGGATGAAAACATACAATATCAATACGTCTTCGGGGACCTTGATGGATTATTGTATGCAAAAAAAAGTATACATTTCTGTTATTCTGTAGACCTATAACCAACATTTACTGCATCTAAAGCTCGATTTACCCCAAAACGGACGTGACAAATAAAAGCAGAAGCGAGATTTAAAATTAAGGGGAAAATGAAACTTAAAAGGATAAAAAATACACTTGAAGGTGAAATAAAATTTAAGTAAAAAATCATTTTTTAAAGTTAGAAGCTTTTTATTGTGAAGCCCTAAAAACCATAAAATAAAATTTCTTCTGGCAAAGACATGCTACAAAGAAATGAAAATTTCAACACTAAGAAAATTTTAGAGAAAAATATAGGTACTTTCCTTTTGCAAGAGATGAAAAATTTTTAATGTTCAAAATATTTTAAAAAGCTTTCGAGACCAATATTCTTAGTTATTAGTTTTTGTATGATTATTCGTTAGGCCACAAATTTCAAAGGTCTCGAAAGCTTTTTAAAATATTTTGAACATTAAAAAATTTTCATCTCTTGCAAAAGGAAAGTACCTATATTTTTCTCTAAAATTTTCTTAGTGTTGAAACTTTCATTTCTTTGTAGCATGTCTTTGCCAGAATAAATTTTATTTTATGGTTTTTAGGGCTTCACAATAAAAAGCTTCTAACTTTAAAAAATGATTTTTTACTTAAATTTTATTTTGTGGTTTTTAGTTACAAAAAATGAAAAAGCTTCTTAAAAAAAACTAATTAAAATTTTTTAAGGTATTGTGTAGACTACGGAAGATTTTTTTTACCAATTGACATTTTTTTCCTATTATTTATCTGCAAAAAAGTACTATATTGTCTTTCGAGGACCGAATCCGGGACCATCGCGTTATCAGCATGACGCTCTAACCAAAAGTCTAAGAACTGTCAAGAAAAATCTAACAAATACTTATACAAAAGGAATATTGTTAGCGAATGCTTTTTAAATTATTTGGAATATTTAAAATTTTTCATCTTTTGCAAAAGTGAAATATCTATATTTCTTAAAAATTTTCATATTGTTAAAACTTTTGTGATTTTATAGCATCTCTCTGCTAGAATAAATTTTTAATTTAGGCTTTTTAGTGCTCCACAATAATAAAAAACTTTCAGTGTTATTTTAATTAATTAATTAATTTTATTTTATCAATTTATTATTTAATTAATTTATTATTTTTATTTATATTTCTACTGAAATTTTTATTTTGTCCGTTTTAGTAACTCAAAAAAAACTTCTTAAAAAAGCTATCAAAATTTCTTAGGATACTGTGTAGACAATGAAAGATTTTCTTTTATCAATTGACATCTTTTCTATTAAGTAGCTGCAAAAAAGTAACACATCGGCTTGCGAGGATCGAACCCACGAGCATCGCGTTATCACCATGATGCTCTAACCAAATGCGCTAACGAGCGAAAAACGTTGTTTAAATTTTAATGAAAGTGGGGGCGCCTTCTTTTTCAGAATGACACAAAGACACGATGATAAAAATCCAATTTCAATAAAAAGCCTCTAAAAGAATATTTATTTATTTATTTTTTACTTAACTTTTGTGCTTTTTATTATCTAAAAAAAGCTTCATAAAGGAAAAAAAAAAAAAAAAAAAAAACTCTTAAAAAATTCTTAGAATACTGTGTAGACAATGAAAAATTTTCTTTTATCAATTGACACATTTTCTATTAATTATCTGCAAAATTTAACACATCGATCCTTCGGGGGATGGAACTCACACCATCGCATCAGCAATTTGACGTTCTAACCAACTGAGCCAGTGAGCGACGATAAGGACTGCTGACATTTACTTTAAAGTTGAGGTGCTTTATTTATTAGCTTGACACGAAGACGTGATAACGAAATCCAATTTCAATAAAAAGCTTCTAAAAAATTTATTTATCCATTTATTTTTACTTAAATTTTTATTTTGTGCCTTTTAGTATCTAGATAAAAATCTATTAAAAAAATTCTTCAAAAATTATTAGGATACTGTGTACACAACGAAATATTTCCTTTTATCAACTGACACCTTTTCTATTAAATATTTGCCAAAATTAACATGACGCTGTAATCAATGAGCCATTAAGCGATAAAATAAATTGCTTACAATTTTTTTTTTTTTTTTTTTTTTTTTTTTAGCGTAACAGAAAACGCGATGATGAATTAAATTTCATATAATAATATATAATATATTTATAAAGCTTCTAAAAATATTGATTTATGTATTTTTTACTTGAAGCTTTTTATTTTGAGATTTTTTAATATCTAAAATATTTGTGTTTTCTAATATCTAAAAAAAGAAAAACTTCTTAAAAAAAAAAAATATATATATATATATATATATATACTTCAAAAATTCTTAATATATTATGTAGTCAACGAAAATTGCCACCTTTTTCTACTAATTATCTGCAAAAATTAAGACGCCGGACCTTCGGGTATCGAACTCTCGTCCACCGCGTTATTAACGTGACGCTTTAACCAATTAAGCCATGGAGCGACTAACTGAACCGCTTATATTTACGTTAAAATGGAGGCGTCTTTTTTATTAGCGAGACATGAAGACATAATGACAAAGTCGCAGTTTCATATAAAAACCTTCTAATAAAACATATACGATAAAAAAAAAAAAAAAAAAAAAAAAAAAAAACTACAGGTAAGAAAAATTTTAGCAAAAAACAAAAGAAACATGATTTCGTTAGCTTGCAATTTCGAAAATTACATAGTTAAACATGAAGCTAGAGAATAACTATACGTAATATAATTTAATTTATACGAAAAAAGAAAAAAATATCTTTTTAATTTAATAATTAAGGATGTAAAATTCGCTAAAAGTAATATGCATATGAAACATAAAGATGCTATGAACAAAAGTTTAAATATTGAAGAGTGTTGCCATCTATAAAATTTTAAATAAATTAACCGAAAGATTTTAAGAATAGTTTCAGAATACTGCCGTAAGAAGACCCCTTTATTATTATTATTAAATTGTTATTATTAAAAATTAAAATATGAATTAAAATATGAATGTTTATTCTAATTTATAGTACAACATTGAACTTTTGTGTTTATTTTTTGAATGACATATGGTTAAAAATTAAGATACATTGTATTGATTTAAAGCAAAAGAAGAATTTTTTAGGTTATAAAATAATGCAAATTTTATTGAAGATTTTATATGTTTATTTATTTCAGTTGGAACAAAACTCGACCGTGCGTTTTGAACTGGAAGAATATGGTAATACTTTATGGAGATATTTTAAATTTTGTCATTGCTTGTAGTTAATTTGATATGAAGTGCTGTGATATTTAATAGTTATTGTGTTACATGTCTTGGAATATTTAAATACCAGCTTAATCTATTAATTACTAATTTAAGATACTATGTCTTTGTTGCGAAAATGTTCTGAATTTTATCAATTAAAAGTTTGTTTGTTTAATTTAAAGATTTTAAAAATTTCTTTAAGATACACAAATTACTTTACAGAAAATATAGAGAAAGGTCTTCAAAAATCTAGCCTTTTATCTGTTTAGTCGATCTTACATGCAGGACTGCTATCGGCAACTTTTATTGAATAACATTATTTGCGAAGAGCATTTTTTGATATGTTTAATCTTAATTTTTTTTTCAATAAATATATCTGCATTAAATATATATGTATATATATAGGGGAGAGTGGGGATGAATGAGACGCAGGATGAATGGGACAATAGCAAAATTTTTATGTTTTGCTAGCACTAGAAACTTGACAATTTTTCTGATATATGGCAGTACTGAGGTCATTCATCAAGTGTAGTTTCAGAATTGTGCTGTCTATTGTAGGGCAGAAAAAAATTAAAGTGTCTTCTTCTGCTGCCAGAGTAACTTTTTACTGATTCAATTAGATAGTAGATAAAAATTAACTATTTGCTTAAAGTTAATATAACTCATATATGCTGAAAAGGCATAATCTTTTATTGTGTTTATGATATTCAAGAAGAATATTGACAATTGTTTCTTAGGCGTATTTCATGTTTTGTATGATCATGTGGTTGTGGGGATGAATGGGACATTCCCCACTATGTGCTAATTTTAAATTTTACACAAGAATTATATTAAAACAAATCGTAAATAGATTTTCAATATTTTTATAACCTGTAGCTCAATAGTTATAACATGGAATTATAAAAGTAGCATTGATTTAGAGTAAAATAGATTGAAATTAATTGTTCTGATTTTTGTTTATAATAATTATTATTAAAAAAATTATAAGTTAGAATATTTAATGCAACTTAAATTAATAATATCAATAATTAAAAAAATAAATAAACCAATAGTAATTGGATTAAAACCACAATTTCAATCAAGCTAATTAAGTAAATCCTGGTGATTATTAATGTAATACAGAATAGAATGCTTATTTTTCCCGATCAGTTGGAAACAAAAATTTATCTGGATAATTTGTCCTCTATTATAATGATTTATATATTTCTAGTGTCTTATTTATTTATTCATTTTTAGATTAGAGCTCATTAGATTAAATTACCAAAGCCTAGAGCACTAGGAACTGTGCGAAACAAAGGACTTTTGCCTTTTGATGTTAATTTGAGTCAATATATCAGTTTATGTTAATTTCAGCGAATTCATAGTGTGTAATAAAATCACATAAACTAATTTAACTCTAAAAATTTATTTACTTTCAATTTTGTTTTCTTTTCTTTGTTAACTCCAGTCCTATCCCATTCATCCCCATAGGTGGGGATGAATGGGACAATGCACATGCATGTAAAAAAAAAAATATTATTAATAAAAAATGATAACTTTTTATTAAAGTTAGTATGTTTATATGTAACTGACTACTGAAGTGTACTTATGAGCAATGTTATAAAATTCTGAATTACAGAAGGTGAACGTTATTAATAAAATCATGAAAAATGTCCCATTCATCCGCACTCTCCCGTATACATAAATGTTTGTATTAAAAAAAGATATCCAAAGGAAGCTCTGCATATGTAAAAAATTTGTATGGAATATCAACTGTATTTGCATAGGATTCGGTATTTACTTTACCTTGTTTAATAATAAAAAAAAAAAAGTGTATTGTTATACACACACATATTGTTATACACACACATATATATTGTAATACACACACATGTATATATGTATATTTAATTAAATATACATATATACATATATGCATATTTAATTAAAATTTTATTCAATTTACATTTATCATTTTAGTTTAGTAATAAATTGATTTCAACTACAGCCAGGAAATATGGATATATTTTTTAAAATGTATATTGTTCATTTATCTTACACACACACACATATAAATATTAAGACAGCATAATTCTTAATACAATACGACAGTTTTTAGTGTAGACGTAATCCAAAGAATTTTTATCTATTACCAGTTCAATAAAATATTTCAATTTACCTGCCTAGATTTCTAAATATTTCCATTATTTATTTGTCTAATGTACCTATTTCCCTAAAACCATTTTTAGTTTTTTTCTTATGTTACAACAGTGCTTTTATGATTTCTCGCTCTCTCTGTTTTTTGGACTGATAATAAAAATTAAATTTATTAGTCTTGATTTGCAAATTTTATTTAAATGTTTTACATCGGGTTTATGTTTGATGAATATTATATAGGTATATAACCAGTGGCGTATCCAGGATTTTTCCAAGGGGGGGGGGGGGTTTGTTCTTCCAAATTTTAATTAACTTTAATTACGTTTAATTAACTTTAATTAAGTTTATTTTTAATTAAGTTTAACAGTCTTTTAAAATATCATAATTGCTTGCCAAAAATAAGAGTAAGAAAATGAAAAATAGTAAAACAAACTCACCAATTAGAAGATCAAATTAAAAAATCTTTAATTAGCGACGAATAACGTAGAGCATGTACAAACTGCTACACAAAACATAAAATTCGCTAGTTCATTTAAAATGTCTTCTACTGTTGGGGTACTGTTTGGGTCACTCCTTCAAGGTCACTACTTCAATGGTCACCCCTTCCCCATATGGTCGACCCCTCTTGTCCTTGAGTATGAACTCGTAAAGGTGAAATCCTTTCAGAGAATTATTTTCAGGGGAACATGTTTCGCTCCGCGCAAATGAAGTGGTTTAGTTATTTTCAGGAGTATTTATCGCAAAGTAATGAAAAAAAAAGTTAGTCATAATTTTAAACCACTTCGTAGAAAAAAATATTCTACGCTTGCCATAGATTTTTTCCGCCTGAAATGTGAAAAAAAATGTAAGTAACAGCCTAATTTTTCTTATCATACATTTTGTCAAGGAAGGGGGGGGTTAACCCCCCCCCCTTGCATACGCCACTGTATATAACAATTTCACTTTATTGTCTTATTATTATTGTTGTTATTTTTGACTAGTGTATCTAGTGTAATTTGAATTTTTATAAACCGTTCTTATTTTCTAACAGTAACAAATTACTCTTCAGAAGTAGTGGTTCTGTAAATATGGACCGTTTCCTATCTAAAATTCCATAAAACAAAAATTTTTATTTAAGCTTTAGAACAAACTAGCAGGCTTTGCCCGCTTCGCTGGTCATTATATTGAAATGAATCCCCAAAACAGCATATCATTAATAATAATAAAATATCTTAAAAAAAAAAAAAAAAAAAAAATCATTGAAATCCGTCAAAATCTAATTTTAAGTTGCCCAATGCCTTCGGCAGTCCCTTACCTGCTTCTTACTCCCCCTCCCTCGCGGTTACAGTTGAAAGTTTTTCAAAATCTCATCAAAGTGCATATTTCGCACACTTAATTAACACCCACACACCAAAATTCGCCATTCTTAGGTAATTTGGACGGATTTAAGCTTCAAAATGTGGTTTTGTACCCTTCTTCCAAAACCTTTTCCCTCCCCCCCCCTCCCCCTTAAAAATCCAAAATCGCAGAAAGTAATTTTTTTGTACTCAAGCCTGGTCTTTCCATCTGCAATTTCTTCACCGTTAAGTAATTTGGAGCCGAGATAAGCCTTCTGCCCCCCAAGGGAGACAGGGGGGGGGGGTATTTTGCAAAATTCCGTCTTAGTTGGGGGTCAGGCTCCGAAAACCAACCTGGTCACTAAAATTTGTGACCCTCTTTCCCACAGAATCGTCATGGCGGTGTTGAGTCAGTGAATCATTGAGTTTACTCTTTTATATGTACAGATTTGTTTATATTTTTTATGGACTACTTGGCTTAAGGTTGCTGTCACAAAAATAGAGTCCTTGGCGAAAAATGTCCTATCTACTTCAGTATTAAAATTAAAAATATACCCAGGATTATCAACTAATAAAGCTCTTTAATAGAGATCTGAATTAGCTTTCATTTTCTTATTATTTAATTTTGATAATGACGTTATGTTGTCATGTGCCTAAGCAAATTTAATATTTATTATTTTTTTTTATTATTATTCGCGTGAAATATTCTTTGGCAACAATTAAAAATTAAAATAAATTATTTTAAAATTTTATTATAGAAGAAATATTTATATTATATACAGGGATGGAACACGGGCGCAGAATTCATACCGGAATCTGTTTAAGGAATTTCTCTACTTATGATATCGTTGATTTAAGAAGTAGAAAGTTTTCGTACATTGATAGTTGTATGAATTCTGCGCCCGTGTTCCATCCTTGTATATAGAAGATTAATTAAAAGTTTACATTTTTTCCGGTAGAAATAGAAGCCTATGTCTTATTCCAGACTATTATCTATCTCTGTACAAAATTTCATCCAGATCCGTTTAGCCGTTGTGGCGTGATTGAGTAACAAACATCCATCCAAACTTTCGCATTTATAATATTAGTATAGATTAGTTATCATGTGCATGTGTTAGATTGAGTTATTTTGCTGTCAAATTGACAAAATTTTAATTTTAAATTTCAAAACTCTGTCGTTCTTGGCGCTTATTGTATTTAGTGATCAAAAACGTAATACGAAAATATGCATGCCAGATGTATATTTTCGTAATATGCATTGTACGAAATATTGTTTCATATTATTCATTACTCTCTTAATATAAGTTGTTAAAATAACCATGATTTTTGAAAGGAATTAAATTATGTTCGCCAAATAATTCGTCAATATTTTTTTTTTTTTTTTCTGCTAAGGATGACCGATATCAAATCTATTCCGCTGCAACATATTAGTATCTTATATCAGATACTATATTTAGACATTTGAAAACAAATTTTACTTCAAACTATGATAGAATATTTATCATTTTCCTTTTAATTAGTATATTAGTTGGATATTTATTGTGTAAATATCATCTTTTGAAATGAAATGTTTGTGTTTTCAATCGAATATGGAAATTTGCCATTTTTTTTTTTATTCCTAGAGTTTTGAAATTAAAAATTCAAATTTTGTCAATTTTACAAAAAAAAATAACTTAATCTAACGCATGGACATAATAATTAATACATACCTATACCTAAATATGGGGATTAAAATCGGGAAATAATTTTCCTCGATTTTTAATAATTTTTTACAAAAAAATCCAATGGACGTTTAACATAGGAAATATTTTTCTTGCATCCATGAACGGCCAGTGACGTCATCACTTCGCTTGCGTATTAGCACTTTATCAATGTGTAAAAGAAATTTTTAATTAAAAATGACGTCAGTTTTTGTGAGATGCATAATTTTTTTTTTATAATTTTTTATCGTTCACGTTTAGATAAATGTATTTATTTTCCTGTTGAAAAAAATAAATAAATTCGTTTTTTTTTTTTTTTTTTTGGCAACAATTAAATTATGGATAAATTTAAATGGCTAATTTTTTGCTATTATTAGCTTACAAAATTGCTATTTCATGCATAAAAATCGCAAAAACAATTTTTTTTTCGGAATAAAAGGTAGCCAACTTTTTAAGTTAGGGTATAAGCTATCTCCATAACAAATTTTATCGAAATCCATCGAGCAGTTTTAGCGTGAAACTCAGTCAAATAAACGGACATTCACATTTATAATATATATAAGATTAAAAAAGTAATCTGACTAAAAATTCCTTAAAATTATAAATGAAACAAGTGAAAGTGTTAATAGTAATAGACTGCGAGAAAATAATACATATAATGTAATTATGTACATTTAAAATTAATACAAGACATATTTAAAAAATTTACTTTATTTTTAGTAGTGTGTATTAATATTGATAGGAAATACAGAGTAAAAATTTCTGTTACTCCTTGAGCCCATATACATAGTTCAGCCATAAGTTCTGTCCACCAATTAGAAAGGTCTAGTGGTTATAGAAAATGAAACAAAGTTTAAATTTTACATAAATTCTATTTATTAATTAAAATATATTACAAAAAAAAAAAAAAAAAAAAAAAAAAAGAAAAGAAAAAGAAAGAAAGAAAAGAAAAAACTATTCAAAATGGCGCCTTTTGCCTTCATACATTTCTCCAAACGCTCCGGCGACTCAGCAATCGTTGCACGCTGGACTTCAATCGGAATTATTTCATTAAATCTGCCTTTAAAGTCTCAATATTACGATCAGATTCAGCTCAGGCATTTTCCTCTAAAATGTTCCAAAGACAGTGAATTCAAATTTGGGCTTCCCGATGTCCAATCATCAGCTTGAATGAATTCTTGTAAGTTGTTCTCACACCATCATTGGGTTATTTTCACCTTGTGCTCTGGTGTTGGAATATCCAGTGCTTTCCTGCGAACAAAGTATCACTTAAGGGCTTTACAACTTGTTATAGGATGTCGCTTTGGTAGTTTTTAGCTCACGTTTTTACACCTTTTTCATAAAAATATAGCCTGGTTACACCTTCATACAACCCCCCCCCCCAAACCATTATTGAAGAATTGTGGCCTTTTTCCTTTTCTGCAGCTTCTTTGGAAATGCGAGCGAACACCCTGTCATTTTACTTGTTGAATTTTTACTCTACAGTAAAGATGTTTTCATCTGAAAAAAACAATTTGCCGATGTTTGTTATCCGTGTGCCGCTGTAACAAAACTTTAGCTCTGGTTTTACGAATATCCTAAAGAGCAGCCGTAAGTCGCTGGCCAGTACTTCTACAGTAACCATCAAGTCCTAGGCCTTGTTTTATAATGCAGGGCACTGTTCTGATAGAGCTATTCATCTCACGAGCCATGATTGTTTGCTTACGTAACGGATTTCTGCGAATGTTTACCCTTACGGCTTTAACAGCTGGTGGCGTTCTGTTCGTACGAGCACGACCAATTCGTGGCCTGTCGTTAGTAGAGGATGTTTCAATATATCTTTTAATAGCTCGCTGGATGAACTTCGTTGAAATTTTAAGCGGTTTTAGCAAGTTGAAAATCTCCTTCGGTTTCATGTCATACTTTTGTAAAGCGATTCTGTTTTCTTTTTTTCCCTACTTCATCTTAACTATGCAAATGTTTAACAAATACCGTTTCTTATTTTAGTATTCACACACTATTTATACATTTACGAAACATATCGGTGCCATTTTTCAGAACATTAAATATAAAAGTTCTTTTATTTTAGTGAACAGAACTTATGGCAAGATTAAATACTTGCTTTTTAAATGCATTTTTCTAATTGTAGTTTTACCTACTTTTACCGTGGAGCTGAAGACACCTGATGTAATTCTTCCAGACGATGAAACTATAGAGATCGAAGTCAAAGCTAAGTATGTGAAACAATACAGTGTATCCCATTTTATCGTAATTTATATTTTAATTAAAATATTATAAAAGTTAAATTAAGTTAAACATATTGAATTATTGCTGATTTGCATAAAAACATTTGCGATAAATTACCTTGAATTTTGCATAAGAAATAGTATATTACAGAATTTAAGAATATAGAAATAAGTAATGGGGAAAGTCTGAATCACACACACACACACACAGAAAAAAAAAAAAAAACTCGAATGCTAAAGTAAAGTTTGTTTAACACAAGTAATTCTCTGAAAAATCTGCATAACAATTTGGAATTTGCATGAAATAATAAATCTTGGGAGCATATCCATGTATGACATGATATTTTTTTCCTTTTTTTTTCTCCAGTATCACTTAGTGGTGTTGTTGAATGAAGATATTTTTCATTTGCATTCATAAACAACCTATAAATTGCTGACATTCAAAGAAATGAATAAATAAATAATAATAAAAAAGTATTCCGTTTATAGAATTTTAATGTTTAGTACCCATTCATTTTTACGTGCATTATATGTATGTTTGTAACACTTTTATAATATGTTGACTTTTCATTTACAGCTATGTGTACGGGAAAAAGGTAAAAGGAGTAGTTACCTTTCGTTTAGGGGTGAATGGTGATCACTCTCTTGACGCTGTCTTTTTTGCGATTATAACACCTAAGGATGTGAGTACATCACCTTATTTATTGATTAATTTTAAATTCTGGAGAATTTTAACGATATTTTACCAGTTGTTAATATTTTGTAAATTTAATTCTCTCATTAAAATTTTCAACATCACTATGAATTCTTGCAGCTTGAAGACGGATCGTATAATTTGCGGATAAAGACGGATGACTTGAGGCGTCACAAAGACATTGGATGGTTCCCAGAAATCGAAGGATCTCACCTCGTTGTGGAAGCAACTGTAGTTGACGCTGCAACGGGAAATAAAGAAACTGCTATAGATTCTAAAGGACGATTTTCCAAGTCGCCATTTCTCATATCATTCAAACGGTGTTTAAAAGACTTCAAACCTGGACTCACCTCAGTTTTTGAGGTAAAGGAAATTTACGTTTCTTTATACAGCAGTATCTCTGAGTTTAGATTATTTAATAAAAAAAAAAAAAAAAAAAAAAAAAAAAAAAAAACTTTCGAAATTATTCAATTCTTAATACAAAACATAAGTCATTAACTGCTTACTGCATATTTATTGATTTTGTTTTTTCTATTAATGCGTTACGTACATTATACTTTATTAATTGTCTGACAATGTTTTAACATCTTACGCAAAATCAAGATCAGTATTTCTAAGCAGATGCATCGTCAAACAGTTTCAACAATCACTTTGTACAATAATTAAAAACAATCATTAGCTTACTAGAGTTTTACCATTCGGTCACCAGAGGACTCGACCTACGCTCCACCTTTGACTAAGCTTAAGTCGATTTAATAGGAAATTTTTTTCCTTTTCCTTTTTCTTTTCTTTTTCCTTTTTAAATTTAGATTTGCGGTGATGTCACGTTGACTGATTTTTTTTTTTTTTTTTTTTAAGTTGAGTTCTGACTGGGTTTATATAAACCTTTTCTGAGGCTCGAAGTTGGGTAGGGTTTAATTTTTAATGAGTTAACAGCGTGTTTTAAAAAATTGTCCAATTATAAGTAGAAATTTGTTTGCGATAAATCTATCTGCATAACTCATATACGCGTTTTAAATGTTACTAAAGCATGATAATATCATAATATGCTGATTAGCTTTGTTATATCATAATTCTAACAAAAACGGTGTCTATATTAAGTAACTTTTCTGCGGGATTGAGCCTCCCTCACACATTAATTAATTGGTGCAGCAATTGTTAGGCGATCATTTTACAAAAGAAAACATCATATGTAACGTTTTCCGTTTGCATGGTCGCCTCGACCCCCAGATCTATCCCAATGTGATTCTTTTTTCTCAGGGGTTATTTGAAGACTAAGATCAATATAGGGTAGATGGCGAAATTGATCACTTTAAAGAAAATCATTGCTTACAATTTGAAGAATATTTCTGGTGACACACGAGGTGTGGTCTACATAGGGTGCAATATTTGACCCACTAAAACATGTATCGTGTTAAAGGAGACTAGTGATCTCATCGGAAAGGGAAATTGATGAATAAAATTCTATGCGCCACTTAAGTTTCATCTTTAAATATTTTTCTTTTCTTTTTAACCACACTAAAACGTAAAACTGATAAATAAAAGATGGGAATAATTTCTTTGTTATTTCTTTGTCTGCTTAAAACTCTTGAGTTTTTTCAAATTTCCAGCTGCGCTACTGCAAATTTCACTCTATTGGAGGTTATTGGATTTTTATTTTATTTTATTTATCCCGTGGAAATTTTTTTTTATGTCGTCATTAATCCCACTACCAAATATATTGAGATTCCGCGTATAGATTGATCTATAGATGGCTCTGAATAATGTCGAAAAAAAAAAAAAAAAAATCCTATGTATTTAAATTTTTTTTTTACTCTATTTAATTTTTTTTTTTTAAATTAATAATTGTATAACAGCCAGAATATTTATGGTATTTAAAATGTTACTTATTTATTTTTGTGTGTTCACGTTATTTATTGCACATACCTCATCTTAATATACAAAGTTGTTAACTTTCATTTCAGGCAGACATCATTTATGTCGATGGATCACCTGCAATTGGAATTCGAACTAAAATTCAAGCTGTGGCTGACACTGGAAAGAAGCTGTTTATCGCCGTTAGTTCTACACAGAGTGATGAAAATGGAAAAGTGTCTTTTGAAATACAACCGGAGTTGCATCACAAAAGTGTTACTATAACCGTAAGTGAGTTTCTTAATGTATTTTTCTGTCTATGCACACACACACACACACACACACACATATATATATATATATATATATATATATATATATATATATATATATATATAGTTTTACTCCATTTATGCGAATTTGTAAGTACTCTATTGTTTTTAAATTTATATCTTTCTTCATTTATTTATTAATTACCTTCTTCTTCTTCTTTTTTTTTTTCTTTTTGTCTTGGTTAGTACGATTTTTTTTTTTTTTAGGACTGAGGGCCTATTAATCTCAATCTGAGATTTTTGCGTTGTCGATTTCGATAGTTGGACATTTGTCGAAATCTAAAATTTATCGAAAATATAATTGAATAATTTGAAAGCGATGTTATAATTTGAAAAAAAAAAAAAAAAACTAATAGTCCTCCGCCCTAAACTAAATTCTGCTTTTGCCAGAATTTCATCAAAATCTTTTTTTTATATATTATTATATTATTATTGAAAGAAAAAGAAAAGAAAATTAATAATAATCAGTATCGTTACAAGCGATATCGAAAAAGTTTTTTTTAATAATTTTGAATTAGGAAATAAAAAGTGCGCGTGAAATAATATGAAATAAAAATAAGTAAAAAAATGAATTTAATGATTTAATGTTTTTGTTTTTCGGGGGCTGCTCATGCAAAAATGCGTATTAAAACGAGTCGAAGAAGAAAGCGAAATAAGTATTGAGTTATATTACGATAAATACGCTATATAATATGATACGATATATTAGACCTATCGTCCAGGGTTAGTAGGCATTTTCGTTGAAAGAAATAGTTTGTTCGTTCGGTGCAACTTGCACATTAGTCCCGTGAGGTACAACTTTCACATTAGTCCCTTGAGGTACAATTTTCACTTTAGTCCCGTCAGGTACAACTTGCACATTAGTCCCCTTTAAATATAGTGACCAGCGAAGCTGGCAAAGCATTCGTTGATTCACTACCTCAATTGATTTTCTTTTCTTTTCTTTTCTTTCTTTTTAGAACTGAGGGCCTATTAGTCTCAATCTGGGATTTTTGCGTTGTCGATTTCGATAGTTGGACATTTGTCGAAATCTAAAATTTATCGAAAATATAATTGAATAATTTGAAAGCGATCTTATAATTTGAAAAAAGAAAAAAAAAAAAATCTAATAGTCCTCCGTCCTAAACTAAATTCTGCTTTTGCCAGAATTTCATCAAAATCTTTTTTTTTTATATTATTATTGAAAGAAAAAGAAAAGAAAATTAATAATAATCAGTATCGTTACAAGCGATATCGAAAAAGTTTTTTTTAATAATTTTGAATTAGGAAATAAAAAGTGCGCGTGAAATAATATGAAATAAAAATAAGTAAAAAAATGAATTTAATGATTTAATGTTTTTGTTTTTCGGGGGCTGCTCATGCAAAAATGCGTATTAAAACGAGTCGAAGAAGAAAGCGAAATAAGTATTGAGTTATATTACGATAAATACGATAGATAATATGATACGATATATTAGACCTATCGTCCAGGGTTAGTAGGCATTTTCGTTGAAAGAAATAGTTTGTTTGTTCGGTGCAACTTTCACATTAGTCCCGTGAGGTACAACTTTCACATTAGTCCCTTGAGGTACAATTTTCACTTTAGTCCCGTCAGGTACAACTTGCACATTAGTCCCCTTTAAATATAGTGACCAGCGAAGCTGGCAAAGCATTCGTTGATTCACTACCTCAATTGATTTTCTTTTCTTTTCTTTCTTTTTTTCTTTCTTTCTTTTTTTTTACGGATAGGCTTGATTTACTACATGGCTGAAAGGAAATTGCGAAAGTCTAATTTCATGTGTAACTGGTACGCATATGTTGTTTTTATTATCTTTTAATAAAATTACACAGCATAATCGTATCCTCGAGAGCGATACATTGCGTTCTTATGGGAAATAAATTTAAATTCATGTTAAGCAAAAAGTAGCATGAGTTTATTATTATTTTTTTTTTTTGTCATGAGGATTATACTTCGAGCATTGGTTAAGAGTAAATTTAGCATTAAACTTTTAACATCAAAAATTAATTCGTATTAATGAAATTTAATTTTCTAAATATAATCTCATATTGGTACCTTTCATTTGTTGTTATTTACTTTTAGAACATGTGCAATAGCAATAAAATTTATAAGAAAATAAATGTAAAAAGAAGATAAATTCTATAGACGATATATTAATTAAAATCAATAATATTCATTCAACTCAGTTGGCATTGATAATTTTTGAAATATATATATCCCCTTTCTAACATAATTAAAATTTTTAAAATAAGGTATTATTACTCTTACAAAACAGATTAATAATTCTACTTTAATAATAATAATAATAAAAAAAAAAAAAAAAAAAAAAAAAGAATAATTTTAAATTAAATTTCTAAAACAAACAAACAAACAACAAGAACAACAACAAATTTGAAATAAATTTGTAAAGATGCATTTAGTATGGCATGGTATTAGGATTAAGACCGATTGACTGCACTAGGGTCCTAGGCCTGAAGGGAGTACCCTCCAGGGGGTCTTTCTAAGGGGTCCTAACCCGTATTTACGCACGTTTCGAAGATAACCACGGAAAATTCCAAACGGCTAAAAGTCTCTGTTAGGCTAAAGAGCTCGACCTGGGATCGAATCTGGCATTTACCGTCTAACAGCTTCGAGGACAGAAACTATCGCTGCTAGTGGACCAAAGATGCATTTAAGAATAAAAAATGCGACATTGAACTACATTAACGAATTTTTTTTTTAAATGAATATTTATTTTATCTTTTAGCTGGAAACTGATGATCCAAGATATGAAGGAGGTCAAGCTAGAGGAACATTTGAACAACATGCATACCAGTCGGCACAAGATGCTTACATAGCTATTGCTAGAAGCAGCCCCCAAAAATTGAAGGTAAGGACTACTTTCATTACAAACGTCCTGAAGTTTTAAATTTCGTTAGTTTAATAACTTAATAATTCAATCATTTTTAATTTTGCAATTACAAACATGGGTACATTCATAGCCGATTCGTGATAGAAAACGAGAATTAAGATTAATTTCCCAGCAAAGCAATTCCTTCTCATCAACCAACAATCCATCAATAAGTCATTCATATCAATCAACGATTCATTAACAATTCGTTATTTTAAATCAACAATTCATTATTGTCAATAAATATTCATGAACAATTAATTCTCATCAACCAACATAGTTTGAAAGGTAATGACAAACGCGTATCGATTCTGACGATTTCAAGTAATAATAACTATATTCCGCAAATATTAAAAGAAGACTTGGCACTGGATTATTAAAAACTACAAAGTCAGAAACGCCAAAGAAAAATATTTGGGAAGCATACAGCTGTTTCGGTAGCCTTAAGCGTACCTGAAGATGAAGACGGTACGCTTAAGGCTACCGAAACAGCTGTATGCTTCCCAAATATATATATTTTTTTTTTGGTGTTTCTGACGTTGTAGTTTTTACTGGTTTTAATATGTTCTGCAGTTAGATTGGTAAACGAGCTAAACATTGCAGTTTAAACATATTTAAGTTTTTACTGTTGAGTGTACAGAAGTTTGTAAAATAATTTTAATATAAAAAATAAAGCTGAATAATACAATTTAATTACTTAAAGAACATAATTAATAAGTGAACATGATATTTTGATAATACAAATACATATCCTACCGAATCTACCGAACACAATATTCTACCGACATGCAAACGACCTTCAAAAACTGATTGCAGTGCGCCTAATCAGGATTAATTTAAGATTTTCAACCGGTACGTAGAGCAAATGCATTTAAATCGGATCTTACCAAGAGCATGAGTTTTACGACTGCTATCACGGTACATACAAATTCTTCCCATAGGCCGTAATGATAAGAAAAACTTTGGAATGTGCCTGTACACGAACTAAAAATGGAATATACACCCAAAACAGCTGATTTCGTGGGGCTCACGAACATGTGTACCAAATTTCAACTCAATAGCACGAATTTGCGGTCGCTACTGCGCGCCAGACAGACAGACACACAGTCGGAATCCAAAATCTTTTTTAAGTTTCAACAGAGGGCCTCTACTGAAGTTTCGGCAAAAATTGCTAGTCAATAGCGTGATTTTCGCAGCCGCTATCGCAGTACATACGAATTCTTCCCATAGACCGTAATAATAAGAAAAACTTTGGCGTGTCCCTGTACACGAACTACAAATGGGATACACACCGAAAACTATTCAGCTGATTCTGTGGAGCTCATAAACATGTGTACCAAATTTCAAGTCAATAGTGTGATTTTCGAGGCCGCTATTGCGCGACAGGAAAACAAACACAAAGACGAAATCTAAAACCGTTTTGAGTCTCAACAGAGGGCCTCCACTGACGTTTCGGCAATTAAAAAAATACAATTAAGTCATTTTTAAAATGATTACATAGTCATTACACATGCAGTTATTGTAATGATTGTGATCAATATGTAGATTCTCAGTAATCACATGCATTGTTATTTTATTCTTTTCTATTTGAAAGATTTTTGGAAAATAAAGTTTTGTTAAGAGGAAATTAGAAATATACATTATATGCTTGATAACGAAAGACCAATCTTCCCGGAGGTAACTCTGAAATTAACGTCATAACTACAAAAAATGCATTGAAATAAAGAAAATAATTTTTTTGGGCTTGGTTTGAAGGAATAAATAAAATAATGAAAGAAGGATAATTTAGAAAAAAAAAGAATGACCCCACTATTGTGGCAATGTATTAAGAAATTTTTTTATTCGTGATTGAAACAAATAAAATAAAACTGAAAGATAATTTAAAAGAATACATATGATTCTATGCAAAAACTGCAATTTGACGGTTTTTCTTCTTTGGTCACCGCTATAAACCGCCAAATTACGGTGAAAACACTTAGCTTAAATGTTTAAATAGTTACTTTTCTGATATTGGGATCGGATTAAGGCGGAGTTAAAAAAATAATAATAAACGTGGGGCATTCATGTGTTATCACACATGCGCTTTATTTACATTTCAATAAAAAATACACACATACATTGCACAAATTTTAATAAAAATGCACATGCATATATTTAAATATATTAAATTTATATTTCAACTTTAGTGTACTTTATATATCTCATGTAGTCAGTAAGACATCGACCGGAAAAGGCCAGCTAGCAAAACGATCCATTTTCGGTTTTTGAACTAGATGCTTTTTATTTTTGCGATTATTCATTTTTTGCTTTAATTTGTGATTTTCTTTATGTCATTGTAAGGAATAGTTCATTTACGATATTGTTTATCTTTCTTAGCCTGGACATATGTTTGGTAAAGAAATCCATTTTCATCCTGCCGGTATTCAAGATATTTATTATTTGGTAAGTTTTATTTTATTTATAATGCATTTTTATTAAGTTGTTAAAACAAGCCTTTTTTTTTTTTTTTTGTACTTTTTCGTATGTTTATAAATTACGTAAATAGTATATTGTTGTGCCGGATTAATCCTCTTTCCTGCTTCAAATATAATGCTGCACTAAAAGTAGATTTACAGTCCAACTTTAAAGAAAGGGATAATTCATTCATTTCAATTAAGGTCGGCCTTGGCGACAAACTTGGCGACCTGAAGATAATCTTGATGACTTGGTAATCAAATTTAAAGAAAAATGATAGTTTAGGATTTGATAATATTCATTAAATTGAATATTTCTAAGAATTGTTTCGAAATCATTTGTTGAATTCGAATCTGTCCACTTCAGCTGACACTCGTATCACAAAAATCCTTATTCAACTAATGTTATGGAAACAGACCTATGGAACAGTCACTTATTTCACACGAGTAAAGCAAACAGTATTAAATACGTCACAGATCAGAAATTTTACGGATTCATGATCAAAGATAACTCACTTATAACACAGTCTACAAAGACAGTCGTAACACAACTGAACTATAGGAGTTAATCTGTGCCTAATCATAATCTTGATGGTCGAAATTTGGTAAAAGTTCTAAATTATTCTGCGCTAGAGTTCGATGGGAAATTCCCGAACTCAGCTTTTATTGAAGACAGAGAGCTTCGAAACTTCAGAAACACTAAATTACCATTTTTTTGCCATTTTTAAGCACCAAGACTTCAAACTGGTCACCAAATCACCAATTTTCTTTTCAAGTCGCCAATTTTATTACCAATGCCAACTTTAATGGAAGTGAATGAAAGGGCTATTTACTTCAAATTTGACTGTAAATAAACTTTTATTGAAACAACATATTGAAGCAGGTAAGAGGTTTAATTCATTGCAGCAGTATCAATCTGGTTGCAGTGTATAGAATATAACAAAATGACATTTTTCAAGTTTGTATATCTCTTATAAATACAAGTGTATTTCGTGAATATGCCCAGTATGAGAGTAATAGTGTCTTACAAAGAAACATTCAAAAGGTGTCGTCTTCAAAAAATATTGAAAATATATATATATATATATATATATATATATATATATGTGATTCTGCTCTTCCTAAAACACGAGAAAGGGAAAAAATTATAGGCTGAAATGAATTACAGCGACCACAAAAAATTATCAAAATTAAGCATATTTGGCGATTTCACATTGTTAGGCGATTGATTTTGAGTACTTGGGGATAAACTAAACACGGTTCTGTTCGTACACGGCAATCTCGGTGCTAGCGAACGGAACGCCTAACAACGCTCGCCAAATATGCTTAATTTTGATAATTTTTTGTGTTCGCTGTAATTCATTTCAGCCGATAATTTTTTCACTTCCTTGTGTTTTATGAAGAGTAGAATCACATATATTTTTTTTTTTCAATATTTTTTGAAGACGATACCTCTTGAATGTTTCCTTGTTAGACAAATTTTCCCTTTAAGAAATATCGACTTATTTATGAGTAGTTTATATTAAAATTTTAATGCAAGGTATAGAATGTAATATTTATTTGAAATCCAACATGTAATATATGCATTAAGCTTAATAATAATAATAAAAAAGTTAATTAACTTTAGATTATGTTTTTTAAATGAGTGTCACACTGTAAATAATCATTCTATTCTCAGACTACGAATGAAAACATATATTTATTTGTTTTTTAGTTTAAATTTTTTAAAAAGTATTACAGTTCAGTAGAAACAGAATCATTTCACCCCACCCCCTCCTAAGTAATATGAAATAGAGCAGTTGCATGTCTTGGCAGATGCTAAAAATCTTTTTCTTCAAAAAAGTTTATTACAGTAATAATGTTGTTCCATCTTATATTATAAAGAATGAAATTCTCAATTTATAATTAAAAAACAGGACTTGTTGCATTAGATTAAATGCTGTAAGTAATTCTAAGCGGTTAGAAAAATGAAAGAAACTCATTAACTATTCATATACTTTTTTTTTTTAATGAATAGATATTAACTACAGAACAAAGTACTGTTTACCTTCATGAATAAAAGGAACAAAAGAAAGACAATGGCAATTCAGAATAATCATACATGCGTGTATATAAACTTATATGCGTTGTAGATTTACGAAGTACATTTCAATTACTTCTAAATCCTCCCCCCTCCATTATTTAATGAGTTAAAGTGAAATGGCTGACATCACATAATTGTGCTGTGTCAGATTGTGTTGTATGTACAATGTGGCTGTACCGTGATTAAAATAGATTGTAATAAATTATTCTTTTTATTTGTCAATACTGGAACAAGTTCAAGGGCATTAATGAAATAATTTTTTTAAGAGTTATAATCTAGTTGAAATACATACATTGATATTAGAAGCACATAGTCGTTTAATAAAAATATAAAAATACTAGCAGGCTTTGCCCGCTTCGCTGGTCATTATATTGAAATGAATCCTCAAAACATCATATCATTATTAATAATAAAATATCTTTAAAAAAAATCATTGAAATCCGTCAAAATCTAAGTTTAAATTTCTGCTACTTTCTGTAGCGGTATTCACGCTCGTCACAGTCGAGTCGGGAGCCCCAATGCCTTCGTCTCTTACCTGCTTTTTACGTCCCCTCCCTCGCGGTTAAAGTTGAAAGTTTTGCAAAAGCTCATCAAAGTGCATATTTCGTACACCCACACACCAAAATTCGCCATTCTTAGGTAATTTGGAGGGATTTAAGCTTCAAAATGTGGTTTTTGCCCCGCCCGACCCAAGGGGAAGGGAGGGGGTAAAATCGCAAAATTACTGTATACTGCATGTTGCATACACATACCTAACCGACACATCAAAAATTGAGATCCTGAAATTATTTAAAGCAGAGCTATGCTTTAAAACTTTTTTTTTTTTTTTTTTTTTTTTTTAAATCTCCTCCCCCGCTCTTAAAGGAGGGAAGCAGGAGGGGATTTCGCAAAATCTCTTCATACTATGAGTTAGATACATATAATCGTCCCTTACATAAAAAATTTCCAACCTAAGATAATTTAGTGCAGCGTTACACATGAATGTTTTTGCCCCCCATTCTCCAAAAGACGGTAGGGTGGAATTTCATAAAATCCCTTTGTAGTGTATGTTGAGTTCGATTTCCTCGTGTGTTGAGTACCATTCTTCGAAAATCTTTTTCCTTCCCTCCCGCCTTAAAAATCCAAAATTCCAAAATCGCAAAAAATTAATTTTTTTTGTACTCAAGTCTGGTCTTTCTATCTGCAATTTCTTCACCGTTAAGTAATTTAGTGCCGAGTTATGCTTATAAAGGTGTTTGTGCCTTCTGACCTCCAAGGGGATGGGGATGGGGTATTTTGCAAAATACCGTCTTATTGGGGGTCAGGCACCGAAAACCAACCTGGTCACTAAAATTTGTGACTCTCTTTCCCACAGAATTGTCATGGCAGTGTTGAGTCAGTGAATCAGTGAGTTTACTCTTTTATATGTACAGATTTGTTTATATTTTTTATGGACTACTTGGCTTAAGGTGGCTGTCACAAAAATAGAGTCCTTGGCTAAAAATGTCCTATCTACTTCAGTATTAAAATTAAAATATACCCAGAATTATCAACAAATAAAGCTCTTTAATACAGATCTGAATTAGCTTTCATTTTATTATTATTTAATTTTGATAATGACGTCAGGTTGTCATGTGCCTAAGCAAATTTAATATTTAATATTCTTTTTATTACTATTCGCGTGAAAATATATTTTATTATATGTCGGAAAATGAATTAACTCGTAAACGCCTTTGGCAACAATTAAAAATTAAAATAAATCATTTTAAAGTTTTATTATTGAAGAAATATCTATATTATATAGAAGATTAATTAAAAATTTACATTTTTCCGGTATAAATAGTAGCCCATGTCTTATTCCAGACTATTATCTATCTCTGTACGAAATTTTATCCAGATCCGTTTAACCGTTGTGGCATGATTGAGTAACAAACATCCATCCAAACTTTCGCATTTATAATATTAGTATAGATATGAATACTTAAAAATTTAAAACTATTGTTACTGTTGTTTAATAGTTATTTTAAAGAATATTTTGAAATTCAAAATAAAAATTCGATTTCTAGCATTGTAGAACTAAGTAAATAGCGTCGAAAACGGTGCTGCGGCTTCATGAGACCGAATAATCATGACAATATAATAAAACGCGTGTAAAATTTTAGGAATGCTTTTGGCCCTGTAATATTTAATTTTGTAGTGTCACTGCTCTCATTAACTCTCGCATTCCACACATCCCACATGTACCAGAATAAATAGATCCATACATTTCTATATGCAAAAATAGGTTTTATTTCTATTTGCTAAAATGTCGTATACGTTATATATATATATATATATATTTCAAGTATATATTCATGTTGTAGATGCATTATCTATTACTTCTGAAAAATTCCTGTTATTAACAAATTAGTGAATAATGATGTTCATTTCATATTAATTTCCTAAAGACAACTTTTGCTTTTGATCCATTTATTTTCTTGAAATTTTTTAATAAAATTTTAAATAGTACAGGAAAAATACAACAGCCATCCATTAAATGGAATGCACCATATTAACGAAATCTTTTACCGCTGATTTTAAAAAATATTTTCAAGAAGCGAGATTGCGAACACAAAATAATTTTTACAAAACAGAGAATGCAAAAATTACCTTCGATTTGATAACGAAGGCAAAATTTTTAACAACAGGCATGAAAAATCGGTATAGTGCAAATAACAGCAGTCAGCATGAAAATGATATCGAAAATTAATTTTAAAAAGAGTAAGAATACATTAACATTTATATTAAAAATAAGAAAGAAAGATCACGCGGTTCGCATAAATTATTAACACTTTCCAACTGTACGTACTCCAGCTTCAGTGAACTTCTTTCCTATCACATAGCAGATAGGCAGACAGATAGACTAAATGCATTCATAATTACTCGTAAACATTGTTGTAAAGTAAGGCGACCAAATTTTTGAAACCCAGTTTGAGGACAAATCCTCGCAGCGTCCTCAAATTGAAGGGCCATTCGAGAACAGAGCTAAATTATACTTTAATTTAAGGACATTTAAGGACAAATTTGTAAATTCGAGGACATTTGTTTTCAAATTGTTGAAGACATAGGTCAAAATTCAAGGACTGTCCTCATGATTCGAGGACGTTTGGTCACCTTATTGTAAAGTGTTAGAAACTTTTAGCATAAACAGAAATGCAATTCCAGCGATTTCCGATTGTAGCTTCTAATATATCTGAATATTTTAGTGTATTCCTGTAAATCTTAACGGTAAACATACTATATTCTATAGAAAACACATAAACAATAGATGTTAATTTCATTATGATTTGTTTAAGCAAAATTACTGTGATTTATAAAAATGCTTTTCATAAAACACAATGCATTGGTTTACTTTTGAATGTCCCTGCACACAAACCTGCGTTATTTATATCATTTTAAATAAAGAACATATCATAGAGAACTTGTATAAAATATATTTTTTGAAGATATTCTGGAAATCATCAATCGAAAGTATTAAAAACGATTAATGGATGCAATTTTAGTAATTTTCAATCTAGCCATTAATGCAACTGAATATTTTTGTGCAGACCTGTAAATATTAATGCTAATCATACTGTATTCTATACGAAGCTTTTTTTTTTTTTTTTTTTTTTTTTTTTTTGTGCATATGTATTATAAATATCAGTTTCATTATGATTTGTGCAAAATAAAAGTATTAAAGTGTGGTTTATGGAAATATTACTCATGGAACGCAATGCTTTGGAAGTCTTTCGGTTCTCCCTAAAGACAAATCAGTGGGGACATTTACCCTATTTTTAATTATTGATGATTAATAAATAAAAAATCCTCCAGATCTGGTAACACTGATTATGAGTGATTCATTATTTTACTGCACGTGTGTGTAAATGAAATAGATATATATCACCTCCAGATTTCAGTAGTTTAACCCATAATGGTTATTCCTTTATCCAAATATCGGAAAATATTTCGTAATTTATGAGTTATGTAAAATAGTTTTTACTATCCCATGTAAAAAAAAATCATCAAGATATCTTCATGAAATATGCAGGTATTTCGGACTTTTAAAGGTACCATACAGGTATTTAGGGTAAACGTATATGAAACCTTAAGGAAAAAAAAAAAAAAGAAAAAGAAAAAGAAATGACTATTTCTTGAAGAAAACTTGCCGATTTTATTTTTCTTCAAAATACCTGCGGAAAATTTTAAAATACCTATAAAATGTTATAGAAAGTGCGAAATACATGCAGTTTTTAGGCTGAGTTTTTTTTTTTTTTTTTTTTTTTTTTTTTTTACCTGGGATAATACGGATTTTTCCTATGCACGCAAAAGTATACGTTAATTAAATTAAATTCTTTATTTACGTTTTCCACGAGTTGCAGCTAAAACTATATAATATGGAATGCGTTTCACCCTACTTTTTCACATGCAGCCTACTGAAATAGTGACGACTTTTTTATTTCTTTCTTTTCGTTTTTCAGACTAAAATCAATAACCCTTACAGGTTTTAAGAAATGAATAGAATGTTTCTGGAAAAAAAAATTTTTTTTTGAAGAGCAATATACTTTTTTGCTTGAAAGAAAAGAAAAGTTTTTAACCATTGGAGTAGAAACGTACAAGTTCACGAAAATGGTAGAGCAAAGACTACAAATAACTTAACGGGATAAAGAAAAGTGTTTGCTATCATATTGAGAATAAAGAAATAATAATAACTTAGATCAGAATTAAAGAAAAGTTTTTGACTCATGAAAATAATTAAACGATTAAAATGAAAATGAACTAGACATGTGCAATATGGTTGTTTAATAAATGGAGAACACACACTTTGGAATGATATTCTGCTGATGTCAAATAATTGTTAAGACGATTTCAAGTACGACAGAGTAACGAAATAAGTTAGCAAAAGTAATTCAAATAACTAAATAATTAACAAACTTTGTAAAAAAAAAAAATGTGGAGACTTACGTAAAGTAGTGCAGTCGGTAAAAAAGATTGAGCATGGTGCTTATGAAATGTTTGTATATGTATATTAAGGAGAAGAGGGATTCACATGCAGTATTATCCAAAGAACACACCAGTACTTTGTAATTACTATTTTCAGAAGAGTTTTTAATTCGAATTATAGATATTACACGCAAATGTACGGTAATTGATATAAATATTTTCCATTTCTATGAATTATTATTACTATAGGCTAATACATTTATTATATATGTATATGTATATATATATATATATATATATACTAGCAGGCTACGCCCGCTTCGCTGGTCACTATTTTTAAATGAATCACAATAATTAATGAATTCTCAAAATTGCATTAATTTTTATCATGTGATAAAAAAAGAAAAAAAAAATCTGATCAGGAAAAATGTCGCACCGGGTCCCCACTGCCTTCGGCAGCGTAGACCCGTGCACTGCGCGCAAATATTCCTTCACCATCCTTATGACTTCTCAAAATTCCATGTTATTACTCATAAACTTTCATTCTCAAGAAAAGGAATTAAAAAATATATCATTTAGCATCGGGTAAAAACTCACACCGGGACGCCACTGCCTTCGGCAGCGCAGACCCATGCGCGCTGCGCGCGCACGTTTGAGGATATACGTGCGCTGTACACGCATATTCCTTCTCAACTCAAACTTTTATTAAGAAAATTAAATTTTAAAAAAATCTTTTATCATCGGGTAAAAACTCGCACCGGGTCCCAAACCCATGCGCGCTGCGCGCCTATTCCTTCCCCACCGTTCCAGCCCCTCCTAATTAACTTGCATATACCAATTTTAAACGGTCTTACTCAATTAGCTGAGATGAAAAAGAAAACCTGATCAGGACACTTTAAATTGTAAATCAGGTGAAATCTCGAATTCCACTTTCGATAATGTAAAAGAACTTTAAAATATCTTTCGAACGATGTATTAAAAATAATTTAATCATAATTAGAATATGAAATATTGAAATTAAAAATATTACAGCGCCATCTGGCGGTAGAAATTTCTGTAATCTATTGTTCCATTCCAGATCAACAAAGCTTTCAAATGATGTATTACTCATGAAATTATTTTAATTAGTAGATGAGATACAAAAGAAAACCTAATCAGGACACCTCAAAACGTGTAAATCGGGTGAAATCTCGAATTCCATTTTCGATAATGCAAAAGTACTTTAAAATGTGTATCAACTAAAATAAGCTTTCAAATGATGTATTACTTATGAATTTTTTTAATTAATAATTGAGATACAAAAAAAAAAAACTGATTCAGGGCACCTCAAAACGTGTAAATCTGGTGAAAACTTTCAATAATTTAAAAGAACTTTAAAATATCTTTCGAATGCTGTATTAAAAATAATTTAATCATAATTAGAAATTGAAATATTGAAATTTTAAAATATTACAGCGCCATCTGGCGGTACAAATTTCTGTATTCCACTGTTCGAAAAGCTTTCTAATGATGTATTACTTACGAAATTATTTTAATTAGTAGCTGAGATACAAAAGAAAACTAATTCAGGAGACCTCAAAACGTGTAAATCTGGTGAAAACTGTCGATAATATAAAAGAACTTTAAAATATCTTTCGAATGATGCATTAAAAATAATTTAATCATAATTAGAAATTGAAATATTGAAATTTGAATGTATTACAGCGCCATCTGGCGGTAGAAATTTCTGTAATCCACTGTTCGATTCCAAATCAAAAAAAGCTTTCTAATGATCTATTACTTATAAAATTATTTTAATTAGTAGCTAAGATAAAAAAAAAACCTAATCAGGACACCTCAAAACGTGTAAATCGGGTGAAATCTCGAATTCCATTTTCGATAATGTAAAAGTACTTTAAAATGTGTATCAAGTCAACAAAGCTTTCAAATGATGTATTACTTATGAAATTTTTTTAAATTAATTTCTGAGATATAAAAGAAAACTGATTCAGGACACCTCAAAACGTGTAAATCTGGTGAAAACTTTCGATAATTTAAAAGAACTTTAAAATATCTTTCGAATGATGTATTCAAAATAATTTAATCATAATTAGAAATTGAAATAATGAAATATTGAAATTATAACAAATAATTAGCAATAAATTAAAATTGCGACTATAATTTGAGATTTAAACTATCCTATCTCTCAAGTTGGATCGAACTGCACATGGTGTGCGAATTTTATTATAATCGGTTAAGTGGTTTAGGAGTCCATTGAGGACAAACATTGTGACACGAGATTTATATATATTAAGATATATATATAAATAATACACATTTATACTAATTCTTTTAGGTATCAGCTAGGGGAAAAATTCTTTCAATGAGTAAATTGCCATCAGGTGCGTACAAAAATCAGAGAGTGGAATTCCAGATCACCCATGATATGGTTCCAAGCTTCAGAGTTGTGGTATTCGCTCATCACAAAGATGAATTGATTGCGGATTCATTGAAGATTGATGTGGAAAGAGAATGTAATCCAAACGTCCAGGTACCTTTTTACTTCCATTTTTTTTTTTTTAATTATTTATTAAAAATGTTTATCCTAACCCCTTATTACAGTATTATATAAAATTTGATGTAATGATAAACGGACATTCCTTTTATAGCTAAATAACTCTAAATTCAACACTGTCGTATAATTTGAATATGGGTGTTAGCATTAATGGAATGTTCTTTAATTTATATAATGCCTTTATTGTTTAAATTTTTAATACACTTCTTTAAAATTATTTTATTAGAGAATATTGTTTATTTCATTTAAATATTGAAAAAATGTAAGATTTCCGTTTAGAAATAGTGGTCAATGAAGTAATTAAATCATCTAGAAAATTAGAACATCATACGAATAATGCACTAAGATTATTCGATTCGGTACATTCGCATCGTATTCATACCGATAATTTACCTTAAATTAGTTTCATTGTTATAAAAAAGAAAACAGCATTTTTATTTGATTTTTTTAATTTATTTGTTAGGTTGCTGTGACTCCTGAGTTTGGAGAGAAAGAACCAGGAAATAATGGCAAAATTGTGATTAAAGGAACAAAAGGAACATCAGTTGGATTAATCGGCGTCGATGAAGCTGTCTACGCTTTATCGAAAAAAGATATCTTAACAAAGGCAAAAGTAAGAGGAAAAAAAGTTCGCTCTTTTCAAATTATCAAATTGTTATTTTTTTTTATAGGTTTTTTTTAAGAAAACTATTTGTATTTAACGAATTGTATGATTAAATGGGTACAAGATAATTTCATAAAGCATGTCTTACATTTGGCTGAATCTTGGTACTGTCTGAAATATCTGAGTGGGAAGAAAGTTTGCACATTGAATTTTTCTAAAATCATTAATTTACAATGATCTGCTAAACAAAGCGTTGCTGTCACGGAATTCCATTTCATCTAAAAGAACTTACTTTCGTAAATATAAAATAATTAAAGAATTACTTTGAAGTTAATTTAAAAATTAACTTCATGAAGTTTATGGAGTTAGTTTAAAAATTAATTTGAGAATCTCACAGACGTTACCGAACTCCGACCCGGTAGCGTCTTCGAGGCTCTCAACCACATGTGTCTTAAAAGACTTTTACAGTGGCAATCATATTATTATTTTTTTTATAAGTTATTTGTGGCACTGGAAAATCCCAACTGCCACAAACTCCCGAGCGTAGGTAACTGCGGCGATTTTCCTCCGAGAAACACCTTCAGGCTATCGTTCACCGTGCAAACATTCTCTGATTGACACCTTTAACGCACTTATTATCTTATTTAATATCTGAAATTAAAAATAAAATAATCTGGTGTGCCACTCACACGACTTTCTTTTACCCTTCGTTTCAATATTATAAAGATAGATTGCATATTGAGGCTTAAAATGAATAAAATAAGATAATAAAGTTCAATGTACTTTCAAAATGATCTAAAATAGGTTTAGAAACAGTTTTATTTGACATGTAACTCTGTGTGAGGGGGGGGGGTTATTTCCGGACCCTCAACCCTCCGTTCAATTATACAGCATACAATTATTAATATATACATATATATATGAAGGCTGTTATTAATTTGCCTTGAAACTGTCCAATCTTGATCAAATTTATAAGTGGCAAGCTAACACGAACTTCCAAATACCGAATTGGAATTTCTTGCAGTTATTTGTTTTTAAGTTACGCTGATAACAGATATACATACACATCAACCACTAAAAATTGGTTTTCGTAATCAGAGTTACCTCTAAACATGATATCATACAAAAAACCACAGTGGAAAACAGAACTTCAAGAAATGCTTTGTTTACAGTATGGGTATGAAAAATTAATTTTGCTTCCTGAGTAGTGATCGTCGACCTTGTAAAATGTAACAAAGCACTTCCATCAATTACATTCAATAGAAAAGAACGTCTAGCTTAATTTTGGGTAGCCTTGTATAATCAATACACACTATAAACAATTTTTTGTACTTAAATTTAGTCTTACTTGAGAAACATCTAACACGAAAGGAATTACAATTCTAGCAATTTATAATATAGCCCTTAATACAGGGTGGTCAGAAAAACATGATAGAAAGAATTTTAAGTTTCTGATTTCAAATGTATTGCTGCAAATATAATTCTTCCATATTATAATAGGACATATAGTGACATTTCAGTTGAATGCTTAATTACCGGAAATAAAGAATAAGCAATATAGAATCACAAACCTTTTAAGATCGGTTATATATCGTAGGAAAATTTTATGAGAATAACCGATGTAATGTCCCCGTTTGACGGGCATGTCGTTCAGAGTTCAAAATGAAAAGGACGCTTAGTGAAGAGATAATCGCGCAGTAAGTTATAGCGCTCTAAAGTCGCAGTGATTTTTAAGCCATCAGATGACTGATGTAAATGTCCTAATCTCCCACTGATTTTCATTGTTTACAGGTTGATGGACAGATATGAATCTACAGGGAGTGTTTAGGATGCAAAAAGAAAGGCGTCGGGACGAAAATCAGCAGTTGTTACTGACGACATCAGGGAGCCTGCGCGCGCATACTTTGAGGATCAGCCAACCACTTCCACTCGACAGGCGGTCCAACAATTAAGCATATCCAAAACATCATTACAAAGGCTAATGAAAGCAGTAGGATTGTGTCCATACAAGATCCAAATGTGACGGCCGCTAAAGGGGGGGGGGGATACTGTGAAGTGGAGAGATTTCGCAAACCACATAATCGAGGAACTTAAAAATGGTTCCATCAGTGAATACAAGATCTGGTTCCGTGATGAGACCCATTTTCAGTTGAATGGTTTCGTGAACAAACAAAACTGGCGCCACTGAGGTACGGAAAATCCTCATCTCAGCGCCATCTCTTCACTGCATCCACAAAGGGTCATGGTGTGGTGTGCCATATCGTCGAAGCAGATAATTGGTCCGATATTTATTGATGGTGTGGTCACAGGAGTGAAGTGTCGAGAGTTGCTAGAGCGTCAATTTGGCCCTGATGCGGGCCATCTCAACAGGACACGCCGGTACTGGTTCAAGCCAGATGGGGCTCGTCCCCAAAAAACTTCTGACGTCTTCACGTGGTTTAAAACGACGTTTGGTGAGCGTTTGATTGCATTGGATGCAGAGAAATTCACGGGGCACGGGATAGAGTGGACCCCATACAATCCGGACCCAAACCCGTACGACTTATTCTTATGGGGTTACATCAAGGTTAGAATCTATAGGAATAGCCCTGATTCACTAAAGGACCGAAAATTGGCTATCAGAAGTGAGATTGATGCACTTGATTACGACACACTCCAGCGCATTTTGACAGAGTTTTGGAACCGGCTTTATAACACTATAGTCGGGGACGGTAGACATTTTAAGCATCTTGTATATTAAATGTCATTCATATCTTTATTCAATAAAATATGTTTCATGTTCTTGAATGTTGTCTTTTTTCCACAATGATCGCTTACTTTCTATCATGTTTTTCTGACCACCCTGTATATCCAAATACTTTGGGTAGCCCTGTAAACGAATGATGATTGATTTCCGTACCACAATCTGCACAAAACATGCTTTTATGCATATAATAAATAGTGTTTATTCCGTATCGTTCAATTCAGCCTTTAGATGTTAGACTGTACTTACCATAAATTTCTAATAGGCATAATGTATTTGAATTCTCTTGGATGTCCCTGTACACGAATCGTTTGGATGATCTCAACGAAAAGTTTAGTGTAGCATCCTTATAAAGTACACAAGTTTGGACTTTCTACTACAATTTGTTCTGGAGGTATGCTGATAACAGACAGACACACACACACAGACCAATCGCTAAAAACATGTTATTCGGATTGAGGTGTACCTCAAAACTTGTAAATGTAACAAAAACACAATTTCGAAAATCTGGCCCAAAAACAATATTTTCTCTACCATATGGGTAAGAGAAAGAAGAAAATCAGATCTTTAAAAAAGTGCGAAAATAGTGACTGTGTTTTAATTGTTTACAATTTTTTTTTTTTTTTTTTTTTTTTTTTGTTAAGTTTGATTAAGTTTTTAAGGGATCATTAAATTCATACTCTTAACTAGTTACAATAAAAAAAGTACAACAATTTATATTGTTATTTCCCCGTTCGTAAGAAAACATAATTCAGAATTTATATATTTAACGTAATAACTTGCGTTAAAATATTACTAAAACGGCAGTCTGTAGTATAAATTATTAGCTTAAAGATAAATGGATGTTTTCATTGTTTTCAACGATATTAATTAAAAAATTTCATACTTATTCTACATTTTTTTATAATTTGCATTTTTTTTTTTTTTTTTTTTTTTTTTTTTTTTTTTAAATATGTTATCTTAAAGATTTTCTATATAATTAATTTATTCTACAGAATACAGATTTGGGAAGATTTTAATGCAAATATATGTTAATATAAATTCTAAATTAAGCTATTTTTTAGATCGTGACATAACACTGAAAAAGTTTTCTAGATTAATACTTTACGAAATTTCCTGTTGCAAGAGTACTAATTTTGTACTTTTCTAAAAGCAGAAACAAGGGTCTAACAACATATAATTTCTTGTGCAGTTTTAATAGGAGTTAAAAAACTTACTTGTGATTAACTGAAAAATATTTTGTTTTTCCTGTACTATATTTTAAAAGGAATGATACCTTATAATTTTTCTTTATTTTCTTAAAAAAAAAAAAAAAAAAGCAAATACAACAACAACAACAACAGTAGCAACATAGTAGCTCTGACGATATGCGCAACAACAGTAACAATAAAACAAAGCATTTAATAAAATATTCTATTTTTACGTGCAATTTTGTGCATAAAAGAAGTCTAACCTTAACTTAGATTTTTTTATTTATACATATTTAACAGTAAATGTTCATATATTTGTTTAAAATTAAAATTAAATATTTATTACACAACATATACTACGCAATATTACAGCATTTCATTAACGGGTATATTTTAATTCCTACTGATTGTGTTCGAAATTTAACAAACATTTATAACTAGCTGGATTTTCCTGCTTCGCTGGACACTATATTTAAATGAATTCTCAAAATTTCATATCTTTATTAATGAAATCTCAAAAATAAAAACACTAAAATCAGTCGAAACCTAAGTTAAAGTGTCTGCTGTGTTCGGTAGAGGTTTTCACGCTCACAACATGAGGAGTCCAGGTCCCCACTGCCTTCGGCACGATTTACCCATTTTTATCCCCCCCTCCCCCGCGGGTAAGTTAGAAGTTTTGAGAAATCGAGTGCATATTGCGTACTCCTAATCAACATTCGTATGCCGAAATTCGCCAGTCTATGAAAATTTGAAGCATATTCAAGTTTGAGACCGTGCTTTTTGTCCCGTTCACCCCAAAAGAAGGGGGGTAATTTAGCAAAATCTCTTTACAGTGCGCATTACATACACATAGCTAACCGATGCATCAAAAAATCGCTTTCCTCAGATAATTTGGAGCAGAGTTTGTTTTTTTCACACACAGCTCTGCTCGATCGAGGGTGGAAAGAGGGGGAATTTTGTAAAATCTATTTATACTACGTGTTGGATACCTATAATTGACCTATCCATCCAAAATCGCTTTTCTAAGAAAATTTAAAGCAGATTTAAGCTTGAAAACTTTTTTTTTATCCCTCCCCATTCTCTGGGAGAAGATAAAAAGAAATTTAACAAAATCTCTTTGTGGTGTGTGTATTGGATACGCATAACCAATCGACATAAAAAATCGCTTTTCTGAAAAAAATTGCAGCTGAGTTAGTCTTGAAAACGTATTTCCTTCCAACTTTTGAAAAGGGGGAGGGGGGGGGGGGAATTTCACAAACTCCCATTATAGTGCACGTGGGGTACGCATAACCAACCCACACATAAAAATTAATCTTACTGAGATAATCTGGAGCAAGGTTACGCTTGGAAACGTGCTTATCGACCCCCCCCCCTCAACCCCAAGGGGAAAAGGAAAAAAAATTGTAAAATCCCGTTACAATAGATATCGGATACATATGAAAAATTTATGCACTAAAATACGTGACCACAGCTCGCCTAAATTTCCCAGAACGAATTTAGCGCTGAAAAGGGTGGTCTCAAATTTGCCTCCTTGTAACGCATCCCCCGAAATCGAAAATCACGAAAAAACAGAAATGGGTTTTTGGAAACATTCTAAAGAAGACGCATGACTATTTTAGTATATTTGTACCATTTTTTTTATAAAGCTCTACTCAAAAATTCGGAATTTAAGAAATTTCCCCCCTCCCCCTCTAAAAAATAGAAAATTTTAAAATCGCAGAAAATACTTTCTTATACTTAAGTCTACTCTTCGCATGTGCAATTTCTTCACAGTAAAGTAATTTGGAGTCGAGTTATGCTCACAAACGTGTTTTTGGGAAAATTTTCATAAAATTCCGTTGCTATAGGTGCCGGATGTATATAAACAATCCACTCACGAAAATTTTTGACTGCCTCTCCTGTAGATTTCATTGGATAAATTTAGTGCTAAAAGGGTTGTCTCGCATTTACCCCCTCGTAACGCTCCCCCCACCCCCTACCCCTAAAAAATTGAACATCATAAAAAACAAAAATAGGTGGTCTTTGGGAATATGATACAGAAGACGCATGTCTGTTTTCAACGTCTTTGTACCATTTTTGGTAGAGCTCTACTCAAAAATTCGGAATTTGCGAAATTTCCCGCCAAAAATCGATCTCCCCCCCTAAAAATAAAAAATTTCAGAATCGCATAAAACTATTTTTTTTGTTCTCAAGTCTAGTCTCTCCACGTGCAATTTCTTCACCATGAATTACTTTGGACCTGAGTTATGCTTACAAAAGTGTTTTTGCCTCCTGCTCCCCCAGGGTCGGATGGGGTTCAATTTCGTAAAAATTGATAAATATAATTTTAAGTTGGGTAAAGTCCTAAATTTTTGCAAAATGTCATGTACTCCACCTCATGTACTCCATCTAGCTGTTCTCGCGTGATACCCGGACAAAAATAGCGTTACAGTTATACAGACACGACGACACACACACATTCACAAAATTTTCTGAAGTCATTTTCGGCTTACATGGTGTATGAAACGTGAAGATATCGCAAAATTTTTGATTCTGATAAATTTACAGACAAAATCCTGATTTTATTAATATAAATAGCTTTGGAACTGGCTTTTAATATGAAAAATGTCATTTAATATTTGAAAATTTTATATTTTAGGTGTTCAATAAATTAGCTTCTCATGATCTGGGATGTGGTCCTGGTGGTGGTATAACAATCAATTCTGTTCTAGGTAATGCGGGCGTTACCATAGGGACGAGAGCATTTACTCCATCTGAATGTGAGTAACATTTATCTATATATATAAAAATGAATGTTTGTCTGTATGTCCTTTATAAAATCGTAAACGGCTTGACCGATTTCGATCATTCTTTTTTTGTTTTTTTCCTTATAGGTCAGGGATGGTTTAGGAAAAAAAAAATTGAAAAAATTCGCCCCCCAAGGGGGGGGAGGGGGGCAAAACGTGAATTAAAAAAATCCTTCATGTCTCAAACAAAAAAACAGATATCCGTAAAATTTTTGCTTTAAAATATAGCTAATATAAATGTCTAAAAACTAATTTCTGGAATTTTCGAAATTCGGTCCCGAAGGGGGGGGGGGCAAAACGGGATTTCACATGCGTAAAACGCGATTTCGCATAATCCTATATATCTCAAACAAAAAAAAAAAAACAGATATACGTGAAATTTTTGCTATAAAATATAGCTAATACAAATATCTAAAAACCAATTTCTGGAATTTTAAAAATTCAGACCCAGGTGGGGCAGCAGGGGCAAAAACAATTAGAAATACAGTTAGGCCTTTCAAAATTGATAGAGATAGGTTTCAATAGCCTGCAAGTCGAATGGGGATATTTTCGAAAGTGTAAAGTTATTAGGAGGGGCGAGAAGGTGGGAGGGGATGGGGGGGGGGACAAAAAAATAAAAATAGAGTTAGATCGTTCAAAATTGGTACACAAATGGTTTTCGATACTTAAAATCGAATGCGGATATTTTTGAATTTGCAAAATTATTAGGAGGGGCGGTAAGGAGGGCTATGGGCAAAAAGAAATAGAAATGCAGTTAGGCCGTTCAAAATTGGTACAGATTGGTTTTAGAGGCCTGCAAGTCGAATGGGGATATTTTCGAAAGTGTAACGTTATTAGGAGGGACGGGAGGGGGGGGCGGAGGGGCAAAAAAAGTAAAATAGAGTTAGATCATTCAAAATTGGTACATAGAAGTTTTCGATACTTACAAATCGACATTTTTCCTAATCAGATTTTGTTTCGTTTTTTTTTTTTTCACGTGATAAAAATTCTGCAATTTTGAGAATTCAGTAATTATAGTGATTCATTTAAAAATAGGGTCCAGCGAAGTGGGCGAAGTCTGCTAGTTTATATATATAAATTAGTTTTAATTTAATTGTAATGTTTTAAATTGTTTTCAAACGATAAAACTGATATGTAGGTTGCAAAATATGCCAAATTTTGTGATTTTTACATACAATAGACACGAATGATTTTATTTTCATTTTCTTTCTTTCTTTTCTTTTCTCTTTCATTTTTAGTTCCCCATCATACTATACCCCATTCCCCATCATAAGGAACTTAGGTAATCGTGAAAAATTTTGACCTCGGTTTTTTTACTTTTTTACACGTTTTCAGGTGTGAGGAATCCGAAAATGACAAAATTTGTATGGTGTCTGTCTGTAGGGTGTCTGTTAGTCCGTTAGTTTGTTAGTCTGTGTACACAAGAACAAATTACCGCAGAGAGTTCAGATCAGTTTTAAAATATTACTTTCGACACTGGCAAGAACCCTATTTATTTGCAACATTCGAATTTAAAAACTTCGTAAATTATTAGAAATTTACGATTTTCTTAACATGGGAGAATAGGACAAAAATTCACTTAAACGTGCATTAAATGGAAACTTTTTACTGTAAAAATGTCAGACCAGTTTTAAAATATCAGTTTGGATGCCGGAATGAACATCAGTAACTATAAATATGCTACTTTGAAAATTTCGCAAGTTATTGGAAATTTACGAATTTCTTAACATGGCAATATAGGACAAAATTTCACATAAACGTCAATTTTGAGAGATATTTTCATCGTAAAGATGTCAGACTACTTTTGAAATATTATTTAGGACACTGGCATGAATATTAATGAGTAAGAATTTTCCAATTTAAAAATTTCGTAAGTTATTGGAAATTTACGAATTTCTTAACTTGGTAGAATAGAGCAAAATTTCACATAAACGTCAATTTTGAGAGATATTTTCATCGTAAAGATGTCAAACCACTTTCGAAATATTATTTAGGATACTGGCATGAATATCATAGACTGTGATTTTTCCAATTTAAAAAATTTGTAAGTTATTTGGAATTTACGATTTACTTAACATGTCAGAATAAGGCGAAATTGAGCATAAACTTCCATTTTGAGGATCATAAATACATTAGACAACTTCAAAATTGCATTCATGATATTTGTATGAACATGATTGAATGGTTCAACAAGTATTCAACTGTTTGTATACTTATGCAACAAGTATTCTACTTGTTTCCAACAAGTATTCTTATAGGAAAATTTCGTAAATTATTCGTAATTTACGATTTTATCAACATAGTGAAAATGTAAGTTTTTCAAATAAATATGAATTTTGAGGATTATTGCATTGGAAATAGTAGCATGAAAACTAAACTACGAAATTTACCCTAATAAAATAAATGAATAGATTAGAATAAGATAAATATATCGAAGTGAACGGTGGATAGCCTATTAGGCGGGGATTTCATTCTGTCACTGTATCAAGCTTTGGTCAAATTCATTTCCTTTAACATGATTATAATATGTCTCGTACAAGAAATTTATGAGAACATAAATATGATGGGGAACTGAGCAGAGTCCACCTGAACCAACTAATTTTTTAGCAGATAAAAAAAGCTAAGTTCAGAGTAATTTCAATGAAATATATTTTAATTTTTATTTATAAAGTTATATAAAAAATAGTGAGATTCAGTTTTGAAAATTAACTTAAATGTAGTGACCTGTCAAGCAGGCAGAACCTGCAAGTATAGAATACTTAAAAACAGCGAAATTTTATTCGATTTTTACAGTTTCTTTTATTTTCACCTCGCAAAAAACGGGTATTATTGCAATTTTATATAAGAACATATAAATTTAAATAACATACCATACGTTAAATTATGCTCAAAATAATTGCCAAAACGTGAGTAATGATCTATGCATAACGCATATTTAATTACAAATATTCTTCTTTTAGCGTGACGCTGAAAAATAAGATTAAGATAATGCGTCTGAATTATATTGCATATTTCAGTAAAAGAACTATTTTTACTATGTAGGCAACTTCCATAAGAAACTATGTTTAATCGGATCTCTACAACATAAAATAGCTTTTCTCTGTTAAGACAATGTAATGTAATTAAAATGTACATGAAATAATTCCCGCCTACAAAGTTCAAAGTATTCACATTCTTCCGTGAATTCCTATCAAAGAACTATTATCATCATGTTAATCATTTTCAAAATCAAGTATGTTTTTAAGAGGCATTATAACGTATCTCAATTTTCTGGCAATTTAAAAATGGAGAGGGAAGTCTGAGAAAAAGTGAACTAAAAAAAAAAAAAAAAAAAAAAATTCAAATGTTAGAAATGATTAACAACAAAGGATACGATAAAAACTATTTAAATAAGTCAAAAATTTTGTTTAAAATCAATTGATATATATATATATATATATATATATATATATATATATAAATGCAGCAAAATAGAGTAAAACAAAATAAGATAAAAATGAAAAACTTGACTTTAAATGACTTTTTTAATGTGTTGCATACAATGAACTGACCAGGTTGTACACTAATGAGATTTTGAGATGTATGTTTGTATATTATGGATTATTTATTATTTTATGTTTATACTCTAACATTGTTTTTTATTTCTATTTTCGCAGCTCATTCATGCGTCGAAATTAAAAGAAGAAAAAGAGAAGCAGCTGTAGACTTAGGTAATTGCGTGTGTGTCTCATTTCTACTCATAAGATAGTGGTGGTGTGAGCTAGGGACCTAGGTCATGGGAAACTGTGTCTTTCATGGGTATTTTCTAATTGATCTCATATCATGGTCATTCGAGTTTCAGAGGAAACCATGGAAAAATTCTAAACGGCTAAGGCTGATAAGCTCGACTGATTGTTCGAATCTGGCACTACTTGTCTAGGAGTTTTGGGAGCAGAACTTTTCGCCTACTGTCGAGGTCGAGACTACTCACAAGAAGAAAAGGGAAGATGTGTATTACAAATTAAAAAACAATGCATTATACTTATTTTGCATTTTGGTTTTCATTACTGGCTTGAAATAAATCGGATTATAGTTTTCTAGTCAGAGTGATACATTGACTGCGTGTTTACAAATCATGATTACGTGTCTCTAAATATCAATATAATCTAATTGTTTTAGATTTTCGCACTTTTGGGAAATAGTAAATTTCATTATGGTTAATCTGCTGAACACTCAGATCTTCAGTAACTTCCAAAAGAAAATATTCCAAATCATTTAAAATTGATTTTTAAACTGTGGATTTCACTTGTGGATTTCACTTGTAAATTTTATCTTGATTTTTTGCACTTATAACTTCTAAATTTTTATTAATTTTATAAGTTAATGTAGGATTCGCAGCAGGCTGAAAAAAGACAGAAAAAACAAATCTGTCAAATGTATAGTAAAATATGTGCATGATTAAGAACTGATAAAATGCTAAGTTTATTTAACGAAAGGTTTGTTACTAAACATTTATATATATAAGAAAACTTATAGATGCTGATGACGAAGAATTTGTTCGGCTTGGAAATATTTTCGGCAAAATGTATTTGAAGTGAGAAATTCTACATCAGTAAAATTAAATTGAAATTTTACAGGGATCCCACTTTTCCGCTGAACGACAGATTTCCGCTTTTTATAAATTTTTTCTGTTCCCCTTCCCTCAAACTAATGATCGGCGATCAAATAGGCCATCGAAGTCATGCAGTTTCCAATCTTTCTCTATTCACAACATAAATATCAATATGCATATTAAATTTGCTTTATCGGATTCTAGAGCCTTTAAAAAGATAGGATTGATCAATATTTCTCATATATATTGTCCCCACCCCCCATTACAACAATCGCCCATTAAACAACCTGGTGACGTTCTGCAATTCTCAGTCTTTCTCCATGCATAACATAAGTGTCAGTGTACATGATAAACTTGTTTTATTAGATTCTATAATTTATAAAGAGGTAGAAGGTAGGTTCTTACATGCATAATTGAATTATTTTAAATTAATATTCCTACAGATTTTGGACTGTCAGACATATATGCAAACTATGGTTTATTTAGAAACTTTTTAAATATTTTTTTTATTTGTGATAAAGCACCACACAATTCTTTTATATTGCTTAAAATATTAAAACCTTTTGACTGCAAAGTAACTATTTTTCAATTTATTATATTCAAATTATATATTATCATACTTTATATATTAATTATTTTATTATATATTAATTTACAGAATTTGTGTTCAAATATACGAAAAACATCGGAAATGTTACTTCACGCGTATTTCCACTTTTTTGAAATTTTTAAGATTTATAATATTTAAACAACAGTTCTGCACGTCACCTATAAGTCAGATAGATCAGTTAGTCGACCGCTGAGACGTTAACAAAAGGTCTTGTTTTCAAAAATTCGCCAAGTCATTTTTTCTCTTGTAAAAGTTAATCCGGCCAATTCTTAAACAGTCCTTTCGGCACGGGACGGCTATTAGCCTATTTCAACAATTATGATAGCTTTCAAAATAAAGTGGTAGATTCTGCTAATTTTTTAGAGTAAATTCATGAAGTGTTATTTTTTTATTTTTATACGTTTTCATTTTTTGTTTTTAGTGAAAACATATACCGGGACAGACAAGTATTGCTGTTCCTTAGGACTGTCTAAAGACCGCTATGACAGAACTTGTCAAGAAAGGACGAATATCGTAGTCAAGTATCTCGATGGAAAATATCCAACTTGTGCTAAAGCCTTTATGGAGTGCTGTGCCTACGGAATTAGAAATGGACTGACCGACTTGAAAATAATGCGTAAAATATTATTATTATTATTTTATTCTTTTATAATTTGCACAAGTTATTTTCTAATGAGCTGAATATGCTGTGAAATTAATATGGTAGTTCTCAAATGTTATAGCCAATTTATATTTACTCGTGTTTTAGCACAATTAAAGAGTAATGAAGTTTCAATTAAAAAATAATTCATGGATATACAGTAAAATTTATTATTTCAAATAAGGTTTGTAATCGTGATTTTAAAATATCATAAATCTATACGAAAAATATTGCAGGGGTGTTTGGTGTTTTCTTCCCAGGGCTAAACAATTTTCAAATGGTTGGTTGGGTTTTAGGTCGCACTAGTGCTGCGCAGACGGGCAATTGGCGACGGTCTGGGACACACCCCTAGAGGTGGTCCGGAGACATGCCATCGCAATTTTGATCCTCCACGGAAGGGATAGCTCTCCCGCTTCGGTGACCCCAGAGGTATAATTTTTGATGGGAACATGGAGGACATTGCGGCCACGACAGATTTTACGTGCACCAGCCACTATTAGTGTACACGACGGTCTTTGGCCGGCTCGAGTACCGAACACGCAATCTTCCAATTGCGAGGCCGGCGCTCTACCGACTGGGCTACCGCGGCCCCAATTTTCAAATGCATTGTAAACTAGGGATATAACAAAGGCTTGGCTTCTAATCCTCTTGGTTAATTTTTGTCTCAATACAATTGTCGATTTTTTTTGCTAAGGTTTAATTAAAGTATGCATAATTAAACATTTGCTGAGGTTTAATTCAAGTGTACCAGAAAGATTTCTCGAAAAATTTCAGTTCATTTTTACGTTAACAAGCACTGCAAATCTTTAAATTTTATTAATAATATTTTATCTTGATGCGTGTGCAGATTGCCTTGATGCGTGTACTGGGACCCCCAGCGTAGCGTCCACAGGTCGAAATATTTATTTTTGGTGATGAGCTGCGATTTTCCGGTCTTACAAAAATCATTATCTCTTTATGAGTATGTAAGAAGAATGTATGGCTGTAACGAAAGTTTTCGACTTCCGGTATTTGATATATCTACATTTTTAAAAGATGTCTTGAATATAGTTTGACTGTTTTTAGAAAATGTCTGTCGGTTAGTTTTACAGAATTTTTTTGAACACTGGAGCAAACAACTCGCAATTTTTGTTTCGAAACTCATATTTTGAACAATTTTTTCATTAAATAAATGCATTTCATGACACGAGCTGTGAGATAATTGCAGTCTTGCCAACAGTAAAAAAATGTCTCGTAATAGAACTATTTTTTGGACAACATGTTTTGAATGTGAATTAGTTTAGTTTTTCATTAACCCTTTGCCGGTCCTATTTAATTTCACTCCACGGATCAGTGAGGCCAAATTTAGGGATTTGTTTTATTCAATATCTACACTAAATTATAACTGTAACGGTTGCCTAATCACTTCGAAGGTTATTCGTCCATTATATATATCAAATATCACTCCTCAAAATTATTGGTGAGAGTTAAGTAAAAGTAACCCGAAAATTGGCAACATTGTTTAGAGCGCTTTAAAGTATTAGGGCCGGTAAAAGGTTAATGCAATTTCATGCCATAGAGACGGAGAAATAATTATAAACGTAAAGCAAAATGATAGCTTCTTACTACGGTCGATTCATACCAGTACTGTATCTGAAATATTTTTTATGTAAACATCATACTTATTACACTTGGTTGAATTTCGTGGGAGGAATGTTGAGATGTAACTAGCATGCAAATCATGAAAAGTATAATCTAGCAGCACTTCTTGTAATGTAGTAAAGAACAATATCTAATCAGCATTAGTAGCGTCCAAAGTTCTCAAAATGTAGACTTTGAAGTGTCAAAAAATGTCACGAATAAAGTCAAAGTTCTCTAAATCCAGTGCGCTGAATGTAGTTTCATAACTTTTGACATTATTTAACTTAGTTGTTTGGTCCAGTGTTCACAAAATTTCTGCAAAAATAACTAACAGACATTTTCTAAAATCAGTCAAACTATGTTCAAGACATCTTGAAAAAATGTAGGTATATGAAATACAGGAAGTCGAAAACTTTCGTTACAGCCGTACATTCTTCTTACATACTCATAAAGAGATAATGATTTCTGTAAGGCCTGAAAATCACAGCTCATCACCAAAAATAGACATTTCGAGCTATGGATGCTACGCTGTGGTTCCCAGTACACGCATCAAGGCAATCTGCACACGCATCAAGATAAAATATTATTAATAAAATTTTCAAACAGATTTTTATCACGTCGTCCTTCACATACACTGTATGATTGAGCCCAGTATTAAAAACAAAATGCAATTTTCAGGGAAATTGTAATTTTAGAAAGTATTTCAAAAATGGCAAGGATAAGGCAATTAACGATTGCACAAAATGTATTAAATTTAGAATGGAAATCAAAAAATATTTTAATACGTGAGGTGGCAAAATAATTAAATATTAAAGAAATATTGGTGAGATAGTTTTTAGGAAGATATAAAATTTTTTGGCTGTTTAAACTGGAAATTTGGCTTTAGGCGACAAAGTTGTTCATCGAAGCAAGATGACCGCAAGTTAAAAAGAAAATGTTTGAAAAATCAATTTGTAGCCCAACCAGAACTTAGAAACAATAAAAAAAAAAAAAAAAAAAAAAAAAAAAAAAAGTGTATAGCAAAATACTTTCTTCAAAACGAATGAGGGAACAATTAAACAAAGCAGGTTAAAATTCAGATGATCTGCAGAAAAAAACATTATAAAAAGTGAAATTAAAATAGGACCGGCAAAAGATTAATGCAAAACTAAACTAATTCACTTTCGAATCATGTTGTCCGAAAAATGGTTCTATTACGGAACATTTTTTTTTTTCCTCTGTTTGCAAGACTGCAATTATTTCGCAGCTCGTGTCATGGAATGCATTTATTTAATGAATAAATTGTTCAAAATATGAGTTTCAAAGCAAAAATTTCCAGCACTGACTCTTTTTAGTATATCATGAGAAGAGTTCAATACCAACTTTGGTTTACACTAGGAATGGTTATTCCACGCCCTTGAGCTGCAATCGGCTCGCGATGGATTTTTCGAAATTTATAATCCAACATCTTTAGTTAACACAGCAAAAATTAATAATCCTGTTTTTACTCTTTGGAGTGAATCTAACTTAAAAAGTTATAGTAGTTAAATGAAAACAAATATTGCACCAATTATCTTATATATATTATAAATGTGAATGTCTGTGAATTTATTTGACTGAGTTTCAAGCCAAAACTGCTCGACGGATTTCGATGAAATTTGTTATGGAGATAGCTTATACCATAACTTACAAAGTTGGCTGCCTTTTATTCCGAAAAAAAAATTTTGTTTTTGTGATTTTTATGCATAAAATAGCAATTTTGTATTCTGAGAAAAAAAACAAATAAATTAGCCATTTAAATTTTTATCCATAATTGTTGCCAATATTTTTTTTTTGACACAATAAAAAAAGAAAAGAAAAAGTACATCTTATACTATTAAGTGAGCAATATTTGTATATATGTATATTTCACTGTTCTCGAAAACGGTAGTTCGGACAGTCACGAGATTTAACACAAAGGTGCCCCCCGAAGGATCATTGTGCACACCGAAGTGAGAATTTCGAATTTTTGTTTAGTTTTCTTTTAATTAATAAAAATATGAAAATAATAAGCTAATATTAGCAAAAAATCAGACATTTAAATTTTATCCATAATTTAAAAAAAAAAAAAAAAAAAAAAAAAAAAAAAAAAAAAACGATTTTTTTTTTTTTTTTTTTCTTTAAACAGAAAAAATAATTACATTTATCTAAACGTGAACAATCCGCGTTTGTAATGATCGATAGATGGCGCTCTCTGAACTGCAGTTGTTAGTAAATATAATAGCCACGTGTATTTATTATTGTTCTTTCTCCGCCATTACATCATGGAAAATCGATTGCATAATATGACGATATGCAGTGGTGTGATAATTTCACCTTAGCCCACCAGAGGGCGAGCATTTCATTACAATCGCGGATAAAAAATTATAAAAAAAAATTATGCATCTCACAAAAATTGACGTCATTTTTTATTTAAAATTTCTTTTACTCATTGATAAAGTGCTAATACGCAAGCGATGTGATGACGTCACTGGCCGTTCGTAGATGCAAGAAAAATATTTCCTATGTTAAACGTCCATTGGATTTTTTGTAAAAAATTATTAAAAATCGAGGAAAATTATTTCCCGATTTTATTCCCCATATTTAGGTATAGATATGTATTAGTTATCATGTCCATGCGCTAGATTAAGTTATTTTTTTTGTAAAATTGACAAAATTTGAATTTTTAATTTCAAAACTCTAGAGAAAAAAAAAAAAAAAAAAAAAAAAAGGCAAATTTCCATATTCGATTGAAAACACAAACATTTCATTTCAAAAGTTGATATTTACACAATAAATATACAACTAATATACTAATTTAAAGGAAAATGATAAATATTCTATCATAATTTGAAGTCAAATTTGTTTTCAAATGTCTAAATAAAATATCTGATATAAGATACTAATATGTTGCAGCGGAATAGATTTGATATCGGCCATCCTTGGCAAAAAAAAAAAAAAAAAACGCAAAATTATTTGACGAACATAATTTAATTCCTTTCAAAAATCATGGTTATTTTAACAACTTATATTAAGAGAGTTATGAATAATATGAATCAATATTTCGTACAATGCATATTATTACGAAAATATACATCTGGCATGTATATTTTCGTATGACGTTTTTGATCGCCAAATACAATAAGCGCCAAGAAAGACAGAGTTTTGAAATTTAAAATTAAAATTTTGTCAATTTGACAACAAAATAACTCAATCTAACACATGCACATGATAACTAATCTATACTAATATTATAAATGCGAACGTTTGGATGGATGTTTGTTACTCAATCACGCCACAACGGCTAAACGGATCTGGATGAAATTTTGTACAGAGATAGATAATAGTCTAGAATCGATACTAATATTATAAATGCAAAAGTTTGGATGGATGTTTGTTACTCAATCATAGAAACCTTTGGACAGCCCCTGCCTGCCTGGCAACGGCTAAACGGATCTGGATGAAGTTTTGTACAGAGATAGATAATAGTCTGGAATAAGACATAGGCTACTATTTATACCGGAAAATGTAAATTTTTAATTAATCTTCTATATCATATAGATATTTCTTCTAAAATAACACTTTAAAATAATTTATTTTAAATTTTAATCGTTGCCAAAGAATATTTCCCGCGAATAATAATAATAATAATAATAATAATAATAATAATAATAATAATAATAAATTAAATATTAAATTTGCTTAGCATGGAGTATAAAGACAGGAGAAGAAGGTAACGCTGAAATTTTGTGATGTTGTTTTCTAATGTTTACAGAGGGCGCCACCGTACAATACTTCCTTCTCTCCAGCTTCTGCAATGTTATTCAATGGGGAAATGTCTCGTTTTAATTATTTTTTTAAAAATAATATCAAGCTGAAAAAATTTCGATTGAAAGCAAATTTTATTAAATAGAGTATTCTAAGCAACATGTTTTTTTTAAGAGCGATTTTATGCTAATTTTACTTTGAAAGAGAGCTTTTAAAAAATGACGATCTTTATGAACCGAAGCTAGCTAAAACAGACAATTGGGAGAAAGGAGAATGGAGATCGTTTGTATTGTGTCGTTTGAAAATGTAGATTATTATGGATATCTTATGGCAGTCTTATAATATTTCATTATTAGTATATTTGACGTATAAAAAAATGTAGTAAATAAGTTTTTCTTTTTTTTTTTTTTTTCCTTATCACTATCCTAGCCTGTTTTACAACTAGGAACGAAGCATTTATCTGAAACATCTGAATTATGCAGTTTTAAGCACTTACAAAAAAATTAAATTGCTTAAAATTAAAAATTAAAAATTTACTCCGGCAAAATTCTATTGAAAACAACATTATATCCGCGCCGAGATAGGGAGTAATGACAAGTGGCGCCCTCAATATTTACCAAAAATTTACATCACAGTTTCGTAGATTTCTCCCATTGGACCTTCAACTCCTATTAATAATACTCCGTGTTGCTTAGGCACATGACAACATGACGCCATTATCAAAATTAAATATTAAGAAAATGAACGCTAATTCAGATCTGCATTAAAGAGCTTTATTTGTTGATAATCCTGGGTATATTTTTAATTTTAACACTGAAGTAGACAGAACATTTTTCGCCAAGGACTCTATTTTTGTGACAGCAACCTTAATCCAAGTAGTCCATAAAAAATATAAAGAAATCTGTACATATAAAAGAGTAAACTCACTGATTCACTGACTCAACACTGCCATGACGATTCTTTGGGAAAGAGGGTCACAAACTTTAGTGACCAGGTTGGTTTTCGGAGCCTGACCCCCTACTAAGACAGAATTTTGCAAAATGCCCCCCCTGTCCCCCTTGGGGGGCAGAAGGCATAACTCGGCTCCAAATTACTTAACGGTGAAGAAATTGCAGATGGAAAGACCAGACTTGAGTACAATAAAATTATTTTCTGCGATTTTGGAATTTTCGATTTTTAAGGAAGGGGCTGAACACACACTACAAAGCGATTTTGTGAAATTCCACCCTACCGCCCTTTGGAGAATGGGGGGCAAAAACATCTATTCATGCGTGACGCTGCACTAAATTATCTTAGGTTGGAAATTTTTTATGTAAGGGGCGATTATATGTATCTAACTCATAGTATGAAGAGATTTTGCGAAATTCCCTCCTCCTTCCCTCCTTTAAGAGTGGGGGGAGAGATTAAAAAAAAAAAAAAAAAAAAAGAATTAAAGCATAGCTCAGCTTTAAATAATTTCAAAATCTCAATTTTTTGATGTGTCGGTTAGGTATGTGTATGCAACATGCAATATAAAGTAATTTTGGTAATTTACCCTTCTCCACCCCCTTCCCCTTGTGGCGGGCGGGGCATAAATCACATTTTGAAGCTTAAATCCGTCCAAATTACCTAAGAATGGCGAATTTTGGTGTGTGGGTGTTATTTAAGTGTGCGAAATATGCACTTTGATGAGATATTGTAAAACTTTCAACTTTAACCGCGAGGGAGGGGGAGTAAAAAGCATGTAAGGGGCTGTCGAAGGCATTGGGGCTCCAGACTCGACTGTGACGAGCGGGAATACCGCTACAGAAAGTAGCAGGAACTTAAACTTAGATTTTGACGGATTTCAATGATTTTTTTTAAAGATATTTTATTATTATTAATGATATGCTGTTTTGGAGATTCATTTTAATATAAGGACCAGCGAAGCGGGCAAAGCCTTCTAGTTATTAATAAAATATTATTTAATCGTTTTATTCATTCTCTTTATTATAATTATTAATGTATAGCCATAAATTTTTAACTGTTCTATTTTTAATTTACAAATAAATCTTAATTTCATATTAATGTATTCAGAATTTCAAAATTTCAAAATTTCGCCCCAATATACACAAACACACACACACAAACACACACACACACATACATATATATATATATATAAGAAATAGTTCAGCCCACCGGAATAAATTAAATTTTTTTGGGTAGAAAAAGTTTTATTTATACAATTATATTATTGAAAACCCTACTCATGATATATTAATTAACTTAGAAACATAAATTAAGACAGAAACATCTTTGAAAAATACAGCTTTATAATGTTTTTTACAAATATGATATTTTAGTTGAGAATTTTTTTGTCTGTATTTGCTTTAGGACAAGGAGAAATCTTAGGAAGAATGGGAGGACTGAATATGGATGAGCCTGAATTTATTGATGCTGAGTTTGAAGAGGATTTCGAGAAACAACTAACTGTTCGCAAAGACTTCAGAGAAACTTGGATTTATGAAGACGTAACTATAGGGTAGACTTACTATTTATTCACTTAATTACGCTATAATACATTTAAAAACTGCATTTTAGTTTAGAATTCAGTTGTTATATTTTACCTAAGACAAGTTTAAATATTTTTATCACGTCCAGACTGGATCGACGCTTTAATAAATGAATATTAGTTTTTGAAGAGGTTGTATCCCTTCTATCGAAGGAAAAATAAATGAAGAAATAAATAAAGCAAGAATTCCGAATTTTAAGTTTGAGAAATTGGCATTTTCAAGTTTATTTTTGCCGCAAAAATAAATTTTGTATTGCTGCAACTTAAAAGTCATATGATAGGTGAAAGATAGGTAGCAGGAGTTTAGAAAGTTTTTTTTTACAAGAATGGAATTTCATTTTCGGGTTTTACTGAAAAGGAGTTTTTGATGTTTTTTGCTACCTTATGAAAAATAGAGTTTAAAGTTTCACGGGAAAAAAAAAAAGCAAAAGAAAAATGTCAGCAGTTTAGATTATTTTAGTTGCAAGTAATGTTTAAAATATTTTGATACTAAGTTTCACCAATACTAAAACGCTAATTTTACTTTGTGAAATACAGTGTATCAGTGATCAAATTCACGTAAAATAAGGCCGTCTATAGACCGAAATGCACTAAAATTCTTTTGTATGTTTTTGTGCATACATCACAAACTATACACTATGTATATCATAAAACTGCACAGCTAATTCCATGTTACTCACAAATATGTGTACCAAATTTCTAGTAAATCGGATGATTACCTTTATTTTATCGCTTATACTCATAAAGATAGTGGTTCGGTTCATAAATCAAAAATACTCTATTTAAATGTTTCTTTTCTGGAAATTGTACCACTTATTTTATTAAAAATATCCAATTCATATTTTTCTTTCTTTTCTTTCTTTCTTTTTCTTTCTTTTCCTTTCTTTCTTTTTTTTTCTTTTTTTTTTTTTTTTTTTTTTTTTTTTAAGAATGACCCACTTTATAAATAAATCAATAATAAACCTCTGTACTTTAATTTCAGTAATATAGGAATAATACTAAATTAATGATACTGTCACTGTTATTACTATACAATATGTTTTATTGATGATTTTGATTCAGTTGATGGTGTTTGGGTTAAGGCCAGTTGTCTACATTAGGACCTGAGCCTAAGGGGGGAGGGGGAATGCCCACCGCGGGAGTCTTTCTAACGGGTCCTAGCCAAATTTTAAATCAGGAAAAATAATAAAATTTTACTTCTTATTCTCTACTATTTAAGAAGATAATTTTAATTAATAAAACATATCGAGCTTCACTCAGAGTATTTTTTTTCCAGTTCTTTGTAAAGTAATGAAAATGATTTTTACATATTTCATTGAATTATAACGTAACAACAAATATTATTTTGCTTTTGATTTTTCCAGACCTGATAATCGAGAAGAATTAGCTGTAAGTTTACCTCACAGCATTACAACTTGGGTGTTACAAGCCGTGTCTGTTTCTCCAATGCACGGGATTTGTGTCGCCGATCCACAGAAATTAATTTCCTTCAAAAAAATTTTCCTTCACCTAAATCTCCCATATTCCGTTGTACGAAACGAGCAAGTGGAAATACAGGCTACTGTCTTCAATTACGGTAACACTAAAATTGGTGTAAGTATTTTACGTATTTTCTTTGAAGAAATATTTTGATTTATGTAATACCGATATTTCATATTATCATTTATGTTTGCTTTAAAAAGGTATATTCCAGTTTAAATTTCAGTTCAATTTAATTTGAATTATCAAAAATTTTTACATTTAGAACCGGGCCACGATAGCCTGTTGATTGAGCGAAGAGTTTGTAATCGGAAGATTGCAGGTTCGATACTCGAATTGCCGAACTCAACTCCGTCGTATACAGTCATGGTTAGGTGCACGTTAAATCCGTCGTGGCTACAGCGTGGTCACGTTACGTAAAAAATAATACCTGTGTGAGTTATCGAATCATGGGATCCATACCCTCAGTGGTGGATGAAAATTCTGATGGCATGTATCCGAACCATTCCTAGCAGTAATTTCAGTACTGTAACCAAAAGTCCATTCTTAGCTCTAGTACGATACGATATAAATCCCATTCTCTCACACGTACTAACAATCTACGGAATTAAGAAAAACTTATGCTGTAATTTAAAAAGGAAGATTAATACAATATCTACCATAGCAGATATTCAATTTCTTAGTTAAATTATACATATAATTATACCATTCAATTTATTATTTAAGTTATATATATATTTTTAAATAAAATTTTGCGAGAACATATATTTTTATATCAATTTTATGATACTTTTTAGCAATATTGTTTTGAAAGTATTTTTGGCATTAATAAATTTGCGAATTATTAACATTTAAGTGCCGTTATTAACATTAAAATCAAATAAGAAAAGAGAATATTCGTTATTTCATGATTCTGAGTTATTATAAAATAATATGAGCGTCTCAAAGTTTCAGGCAGTTTATCTAACATCTAGGAAAAGGCTTATATTAAATTGTGTAATGAAAATTCTTAAAAATGTAATAATAGTGCATAATAACATTTTGAAAGCATTTTAAAGGATCTATTTCATCGGGAGTAGGTTCCAGTCAACAGAAATCTGTCTGTACTTGACAAAGTTTCCAATTCATGTTTACTTCCTTAAGCCGAACCGATTTTGTTGAATTTCGAACAAGAGTTTAAAATCAATGACATTACAATGTGCTAAAAATTTTAGAAATTATCTCGCCAAGGACAAGTTGCATGGACAAAAACCTGCCTGCATAGCTTTCCAGAGTAAGCTTGTTCACACAATGTTAAAAAGTGTCTGTCGCAAAGTAAACTCGACGACAGGGCTTCCCGTCATGCAGTGGCTGCGGTACCCAAATAAAAGTTGTGAAAAACTCTCCCCTATTGTGCTTTCTTTACAAATGTTACAACCACCCGAATAAAAGTTGTGAAAATCTCGCCCCTATTGTGCTTTCTTTAAAAATGTTATCTCTTATGTTTTTAATGAAAACGAGAATTAATTCTTGCCCTAAATGAACATTATAGATGTGATTAGTTATTTGAAGTTATTAGCTCAAATTTAACTTTAAATGCAAAATATGTTAGATGTTCGATAATAATTTCAAGTAAGTAATCACATCTACAGACAGCCAGAATTAATTGGTGTAAAATATAATTTTTTAAATCGATCTTCTAATGTTGTAAATTGTATTGTAAACACGAAAAAAAAAATCATGTATTAGTAATTTAAGAAGAAAATGTCAATGTATGCAATTTTCGAAATTAAAATTTTTGTTAAAAAAAGAAAGAAAAAGGAATACAAATTTTAGAAGAGGAATCGCTTATAAAAGATGACTTTATCCTTATTTCTTTTATTTAAAAAAGCATTATATCACGTTCTATAAAATCAATCAGACACAGACGAAATTATTCGTAAAAATTTTAACATCTAAATAAAATGTATTTGTAATCGCTTTAAAACCAAATCTATAACTAAAAAAACGTTTAGGAATGACAAAATAACATTTCGGAATGAACAGATATAATATATTCTAACCTCATAACAAATCAAAGCAACCGAATTCAAAATTCCATAGATTTTCTCTTGATCCGTAATGAAATGAAAATTGGAGAAATTAATAATTCAATAATTATACAAATTGTAAGAAGTATTCAAAAAGTACTTTTTAAAAATTAATTGTAAAGTATATTACTTACGAGGTGTGGCTATTAAATAACGAGACTATTGCTGCTACAGATGAACTACATATGCGCCAAATCCGAACGACCGATAGCTGTGTAGCGTAAAGCCTTCTCTTTCGATTGCAGCACCTCCCGTGTTTCTAGAGAAATCAGTCTGGTCGTAACCTTCATTTGTGTGAGAGGTGTTTGTTTCGTTTTGCCGGAAAAACGTGATAAGTGTAAAAGTAGAGTAACGAATTGTCGTGAAATTTCACGTGAAACTTGGTAAAACCGCTAGTGAAACTTATCTTTCATTAAAACAAGTTTATGGCGATGAATGTTTATCACGTGCGCGTGTTTATGAGTGGTTCAAGCGTTTCCAAGATGGCTGAGAAGACTTTGGAGATGATGACCGAAATTCAAAGCGATGATGATCCTTTTTCTCGACATTCATGGTATTATGTACCTTCACTTGGTTCCTGAATGTCAAACTATTAATCAACATTACTATCTTGAGGTGCTGGCTCAAATCTGTGAAGGGGTAAGGAAAAAACGACCCTAATTGTGGAAGAACAAGTCATGGGTTCTCCATCAAGCCAACGCGCCGGCTCACGCGTCATTGTCTGTCAAGGCGTTTCTAGCCAAATACAACATCCCAGTTTTAGACCATCCGCCTTATTCGCTTGACCTGGCCCCATGTGACTTTTATTCGTTCCCCAAAGTTAAATCTGCATTAAAAGGAACACGATTTGAGTCAGTTAAAGCCGTGAAAGAAAAAGCGGCACGCCTCATGCAGAAGCTTACAGGACAAGACTTCCAGCACTGTTTCAAACAATGGAAAATTCGCATGGAGCATTGTAGGGAGAGAGGAGGGGTGTATATTGAAGGTGATAATAATTAAATATGTATAAATTTAAAATAAAATTTTTTACAGCAATAGTCTCGTTATTTAATAGCCACACCTCGTATCTTAAAATACGGGAAAATATGCGAAACATGAATATTTTAAAAATACAGTAATTTTTCCGTTCTGATGCGAATTCGTTCAAACACAATTCTATATTAATTTTAAATACGGAGCATCGCGCGAGTTAACAAATTCTTTTCGAGAATGCACAGTTTCAGTCTGAGTAGTTCAGGTACCGCCAGCACCAGATGGCTTTGTCATCGATCACTGACGTAACTATGACGTAACCATTACATAATTACGCTACCTAGAGCTCCTCCAATACAGGCTGGCTCATCAGGCGTTTTGTTTCCCACTCAGCGATCGGGACCTACACGGTCCTGATTTCTAGTGTTATTAAATTATAAAAATTGAGGGGTTGTGCAGCTGCAAATTGCTCAAATCATTCCAGAAATGGTTTTAGAATGTTTAGATTTCTATCAGATGAAAAAAGTTTAAAGAAATGGGCTATTAATTGTCGAAGAGAAAATTGGACACCTAGCTTTCAAACACAAACATGCAGTGGAAATATAATATATTGTCTTTCATTTTTTGTGTCATTTATTTGTTTTTATTGCTGTTTGATTATCTAAATGTTGTATTTTGAACCACACACACGACTTTTTAACGTGTATAAATATATAAAATAAATTAATTAGCAGTGATTTTGTACATTTTACCAGGGTTACTAAGAAAATTTCGTCAAATATTACTGCCAAATTTGTCAAATGTAAACAATACTTCGATCTCTTATTTAGGCATACTTTTGCACTATACATAATTTTACATAATTTTGCAAATCAATTAATTGATTCATAAAAGAATCCCCTAAAAAAATCTATCGAACTCAAAGCAGACAAATGATTCAATCCAAATTAGCCGTTAATTTCTATTACGATTAATAACTACATTTACTCATAATTTTAGGCGATAGAGACGCTGAGTAATGCATCTGCAACTAAAGTCGCCAAGCTATATTTCCGTTGGGCAAGAATGGTTGGCTGTGAGTCCTCTTGTATTATAGGAGCCTAAAGCTGCCTTCAAACACTGGCAACGATGCAGAGCTTCAAAAGTCATAAATTATCCATTGTCCGAAAGAAACCCTTGAAATTTTGCACGTGTTTACAATGAAAGACATTACTTTTTATTGCTTTTTTATAAAAGAGACCCAAGTTCACCATGAAATTATCACAGTAGGAAGTTTGTCACAGGAGCAAACCTCTCTCCAGCTTCGCGACAACCCAAATCACACATCAAAGAAATATCAATAGAACCGCACTTGCCGTTTTGCAAATTGCCAGAGTTTGAAGGCAGCTTTAAAGATACCCATTGCTCCATTGTGGTGAATCCGCTTACTAATACTCGCTTTGCCTGCCTGTGTCGAATCTCGCAATTCATTTTTAATCCTTTCTGCCAAACTGACTTTTCTCAAGTTTTACACTTCAGTTTATAGTAAAACAAAATACAACATGGAAGAATTTCTAAAGTCCTACCTCATCAGGTGCAGATTCCAAGGGCAAAAACTTATCTGGCTGTGTCGAATCTTGTGATTAACTTTTAATTCCTTTGTGTTGGTTTTGCTGAAATGCTGTTCTCGAGTTCGTAACTGATGACAGTAAAACATTTAAGTTTGTTAGACTGCTATGCTCGTATTATTACGGACTGGTTACAACGGCAAAAATATGTGGAACAAGGCATGGAGTTATTGAGCGATACTAAGTGTGTTTTTAGTATATATTGGAATATAAATGTTTTATTTTGTATGGTATTATCTATTTGTAATAACTGACAAAAATGAATATATAAACAAAAACAAAAAGATTATTTTTTGTTTTTAATAAAATCATATCTACAAAAAATATTTACGAAATAAAAGTTTCAAAGGAATGATTATACTTAAAAATGTTAAATAAGACATAAATTAAAAATTTTTAGAAACAGCTTTTATTTTAAAATGTACTAAAAACACCGATTCAGCGGATGTAGAAAAATTAATATGTATGCATAATTTCATCTTAAACCCTTTGCGGCGCAAAACAATTCGGATCATTTAAATTATACTGCCACCGGAATTCATGAACTAAATTAAACTAAAAGAAATTTTAAATTTTAAGGTTAAAAAAACCGGCCTTTTATGATATGTTATAAACGTAAATTTTTGCTAAAAATTTTCCGGGATGAATTTTTGCAGCTCGATCTTAAATTTTGCGTCCTCGTAGCGACAGTGCGCGTTAAGGGGTTAATCGGATAAGGAAATGATTTAAAATTTGAAAACAAGTTTTAAATTTGAGTTAGGGGTCCAGGTTCTCAGGCCTGTCCTCAGTCCATTATTGCCTGAGTATGTATTGTTGTCGGAATTATACACGTATGCAAAATTGCAGCTGAATTGGACGATAAAAAGAGGGTTAAAATTCGAAAGCAAATTTTGAACTGGAGTTAGGGACCCAGGGCTCCCAGGTCCCTACTTGTAAGTCCGTTTCCAATTGAACATGTATTCTTATCGGAGTTATGTATGCGATGTATGTATACATGTATGCAAAATTTCAGCTCAATCGGCTGATAAAAAATAGAGGAAATTCAATTCTTAAATTTTACGAATACTAGTAAACAGCATGCCACAAATAAACAATATACCAAGTTAAAAGAAAAAAAAAAAAAAGCGCATAATGAAAATAAATTGTGATGCTGCTGTATTAAATAGCAGCTGAAGTCAAAGGAAAAAAAGTCCATTTCGCATTGTTACTTGTGGAATATAAATAATTTGTCTTTTAAAATTGTTTTCTATTTTTGCCCGATTGTGTTTTTGTACGCAATTTGTTCTAATTTGGACCTTATGCCATTAGAAGCCACCAACAACTATTTTTTATTCAATATCTACCGGTAATTTTTAACTGTAATGGTTCCTTAATACTTTCGAAAACTGTTGTGTGCATCTTACCAAAGATTGTAATTTAGATCAGGAAAAATTAAAAGAAAAGAAATGTTGTAATGGTGCGGTTCCATTTTTAATTGTGGTTCCATCTCGCGAATTCTCCCGAATATCCTAAATTTCCAGAAAACAAAAATCTTACGAAAATAACTAAGTCCAACTTCCCTGCCTCCCGACCAATCCGAGATCTCCTATGCCAAGATAGCCACTCCCTCCGCTATGAGACCTCACCAGAACAACACTAGCCAGTTATCAGAATTAAATAACATGTTAAATTGTATTGCTAATGAAATAAGTGTCCAAAACTTTTCTGAACTTATTAAAAAGCTTAAATCTGTACTTATTAAAATGAAAAATCCCAATAACTTAATGACCAAAATTGAAATTCTCTGGGAAGTTTTCGGCGAACAGACCCATCCTTAAATGGTAGTCTGTTTGTCTTTTCTTGTTAAATTGCAATGACAATTTTGCCTCTTTTCCATCTGGAAGCCCTTCCTAGCCCTTGCTTTTTACTTTCCGAACACTATAGTGAGGAAAGTATTGTAATCATGTCAAAAATCCGAATTCGAGATTTTGATGTTTCTATACGTTTCGAGGTCCAACGAGTCCGTTTTCACTATTTTTACGATGATGTATGTATGTGTGTGTGTATGTATGTGTGTATGTGTGTGTGTATGTATGTGTGTATGTATGTGTGTATGTATGTATGTATGTCTGTGAGTGAACACGCTAGCGTCTAAACGCTTTGTTCGAATAAGCTGAAAGTTGGTACGGATATTGTAAGTCACCATAGTACGAACCCTATAGATTTTGGTGAATCTAGCACTTATAGTTTTTTTACAGGGACACAAAGAAAAATTCTTTATCATTATGGCCAAGGGACCAAAATCTTAAAACTGCGATAGCATCTAAACGCCTTATTCAATTGAGCAAAAACTTTATACACATATTATAGGTCACAGATACTCAATCTGTATAGATTTTGGAGAATCTAGCACTTATAGTTTTTTTACAGGGACACAAAGAAAAATTCTTTGCCAAATTTTTAAAAGTGTGATAGCGTCTAAACGCCTTATTAATCTCATTAAAGAATTTGTACACATGTTATAGGTCACATTTGAACCAACTGTATAGATTTTGGTGAATCTAGCACTTACAGTTTTTTTACAGGGACACAAAGAAAAATTCTTTATCTTTATGGCCTATGAGACCAGCGATAGCATCTAAACGCCTTATTCAATTGAGCTGAAAATTTGTATGAATATTATAAATCACTGTTGCACTAACTATAAGCATTTTGGTGAATCTAGCATTAATAGATTTTTACAGGGACACAACGAAAAATTTTTTATCATTATGATCTAAGGGCTCAAAGTTCAGTAGCGTTAAATAAAACCTCGAGTGATATATGGAGAAAAATACTCAAACACTCTGTTATGGTTTTCTCTTTTTTGTTTGTTTAGCAACTCCTCTTTCTTTATTTTATCTACAAAACTGTTAGTTACTCAATGTTCGGAAAGTCGAGTGGAGACACTCCAAATTTTTTTACTTTCCGAACACTATAGTGAGGAAAGTATTGTAATCATGTCAAAAATCCGAATTCGAGATTTTGATGTTTCTATACGTTTCGAGGTCCAACGAGTCCGTTTTCACTATTTTTACGATGATGTATGTATGTGTGTGTGTATGTATGTGTGTATGTATGTGTGTATGTATGTGTGTATGTCTGTGAGTGAACACGCTAGCGTCTAAACGCTTTGTTCGAATAAGCTGAAAGTTGGTACGTATATTGTAAGTCGCCATAGTACGAACCCTATAGATTTTGGTGAATCTAGCACTTATAGTTTTTTTACAGGGACACAAAGAAAAATTCTTTATCATTATGGCCAAGGGACCAAAATCTTAAAAGTGCGATAGCATCTAAACGCCTTATTCAATTGAGCAAAAACTTTATACACATATTATAGGTCACAGATACTCAATCTGTATAGATTTTGGAGAATCTAGCACTTATAGTGTTTTTACAGGGACACAAAGAAAAATTCTTTGCCAAATTTTTAAAAGTGTGATAGCGTCTAAACGCCTTATTAATCTCAGCAAAGAAATTGTACACATGTTATAGGTCACATTTGAACCAACTGTATAGATTTTAGTGAATCTAGCACTTACAGTTTTTTTACAGGGACACAAAGAAAAATTCTTTATCTTTATGGCCTATGAGACCAGCGATAGCATCTAAACGCCTTATTCAATTGAGCTGAAAATTTTTATGAATATTATAAATCACTGTTGCACTAACTATAAGCATCTTGGTGAATCTAGCAATTATAGATTTTCACAGGGACACAACGAAAAATTCTTTATCATTATGATCTAAGGGCTCAAAGTTCAGTAGCGTTAAATAAAACCTCGTGTGATATATGGAGAAAAATACTCAAACACTCTGTTATGGTTTTCTCTTTTTTGTTTGTTTAGCAACTCCTCTTTCTTTATTTTATCTACAAAACTGTTAGTTACTCAATGTTTGGAAAGTCGAGTGGAGTCACTCCAGATTTTTTTTTTTTTCCTGTCATCTCGTACTTGTATGCTAGTCTGATATCTAAACATCTGGTTTGCTGGGGTGTGAGGCAATTGACCCCGGATACTCGGCACGCATCATATCTCGAACGCTCTATTAGGTGAATAAAAAAGTCCGTAAATTTGGCAACACTTTTTAGAGCGCTTTAGAGCGTTAGGGCCAGTATAGGATTAATGAATATTTTAAATATTAATTTTTCTTAATTCAAACTAATCTATGAGGTAATTTTTTATTAAAATATTTTTTTTCAGGCAGTGGTTTATATGTACGGAGCAAAAGATTTATGTTCTGGAACACAAGCCGGTGAAAAGAGTGAAAGAAAGCGATTAATCATAGAAGGACAGTCAGCAGCTACGGTTACTTTTCCTGTGATACCACTAAAAGCTGAAGATTTTGTTATTAAGGTTGTCGCTTTGACACCCGTTGGCAGCGATGTAGTTCAACGTACCCTCCATGTTGTCGTAAGTATATGTATATGTTATAGTATTCACAATTCAATGTTTTTTTAAATACATAATAATATATTCTGATATTCAATTCAAAAAATTACATACTGACCAAATTTAGGAAATGAAATATTTCAAGTTCTGATTTAATAAACCTTGACTAATGATCTCCCCCCCCCCCCCCAGAAAAAAAAAAGACCGCAAGCCCACCCAAACTCAAAAGTTTTTAGAGCTAGACAGTATTAATTTATAGTATCTACAGTATAATTACATGCAACAACTTTTATAAGCATGTACTCGTTGTGTGTTTAGCCATTTTAATACTGCATTTTATTTATATAAACATTGTATTATGTTTGGAGAAAATGTTATTTTAATTATTGCTTGATTTTAGAAACGTAACTCTTCACTTAATAACGTGACATTTGCATTTAATAACTAATGTAATAATTTTAATTTCAGCCAGAAGGTGTGACCAAAGAAATTGATATTCCTATCAAATTAGATCCAACAAATCAACAGAAGAGACAAAAACGACACATCGAAACGGAACTATTCTCTGGTATTGTAAAATAATAATTTCTTTTTATTTAGTAAAACAGGAATTTAATTTTTTTCACAGGGCAAACATTTTAAATCAAACCCTTTTTAAAGTTAATAACTACGATAATAAAAAAATTATGTTAACTGCAGCTGAACTCGGTTATAGTGTCCTCGATTATACCATCAACTTGCTTATAACGTCAAGAATATTTGTCTTGCTCAATAATTCAGACTACAGTGTCGAAACAATGACTTATAAAGTCATATAATCTTGATTTTAACGTAAAAAAATATGCACGTTTAAACTTTTTTTTTTTTTTCACTTTGAAGAAGAAAAAAGAAACACAATATCACAATTTGCAGTTACTAACTGCTGAATGTTTAACGAACAATACATATATTATGTTTATCATTTATGATTTGTATATTAATAAACATTATATCTAATTTGAATTACTTTATATAAAAAATGATTTTTCTCCGCAAAAAATGGCAAACGTTTTTTAATAATATTTCATACAATAATCTCTCTCTGTTTTGTTTTCTAATAAAGATAGTCTGAAATTTATTGTTATGTCAATAATAATTTCACTTTCTTTTATATAAAACTTGGCCATTACTTCACTCGGCTATGGCGTCAAAAATGATTGGGCCCCTTGGATAATGTTATAACCGAATTTGATTGTATATAGACAGCAGAATTCATCTTTTTGTTACATCCAGTTACTATAATAAAGTCAAAAGAGATATTTCATGCACAAAGAGGTATTTCAAGCGCAGTTTTTCAACTACAATGCACCATTTTCTGTGAATTTTTTCATTATTATTATTTTTAGTGTATAATTATCTTAAGAAAAAAATTCATATTCCAATTATTACAATTCATTGCATGAGTGACACACGTATGTATGCCAGAAAAATATTACCTGTGAGACTTTATATATATTTGCTGACTTATTTACAAGAAGAATCATTCAAATAGTTTCTTTAAAGTAAAATTTTGATGTGTTATTAGTTATGGTTAGTTGGCTTTGGTAACTAGCTACAGAGCTGCGAACCTGATCCGGAGGATTATTAGAATAACAATCGTCCGGATTAGGTTGGCAACTATGCTAGCTAAAATTCATTAAAATTTGAGTTTATGAAGCTTTCCAGAGATTCTTCTCGTAAATAATTCAGTAAATATAAATAAGGACTAATAGGCAATGTTTATAAATAGTCAAATGAATACCAGTCAATTATTAAAGGAATATCCCCACTAAATGATTAAACTATTACTGATAGTGATTTAATAGTAAGAGTATGAATGCAGTTCAATGCATCAATATACATATATATATATATATATCTTTTTTTTGGTCGACGAATTTACCAAAAACACTATTACATTTTATAAAAAGGGACACTTCACAAAATTCAAATTTATAAAATGAGCCCCTTCACAAAAATGACTACTTTAACACGCTTTTATTAGCTTCACCTGTATGTATGTATGTTTGTAATCGCTCTGGGAGCAACCAAAAAATCTATATTGTAAAAAAAGTCTTTCCCTGCGTGAACGCCGTGCTACGAACCTAAAGGTCTAGAGTTCGATCCCAGTCAGGGGATATTTTTTTAAAATGGTTTTTTTTTTTTTTTTAATTCTAAATTATTTTAATTAAAGATTTAAATGCATGTAAATATTATCGTGTGTCACTCACACGATTTTCTCTTACCCTGCATTTTAATACTAAGATAGATATTTTGTGCTTTTTAGTTCACATTTCTATAAAAGCGTGTTCTTTAATTTTTTAAAACTATAATATTATTATACTTTTAACTTTCTTCTCTGTCATATGTAGATAAATGTGTGTGAGTACTTGTATTACTATGTTATTATAAAATATGTTTTCAGTGTTATTTTTAATTAATCGGTTTAATGATACTATATTAACTTGATATTTAACAATATATCAAATGACTGTTAAAATGGAAAGTTTAAGACGGTATTTATTTATTTATTTTTTTCATAGAAAAAGAACCAACAATTCAATGTTGGATCGACCCCTGGTTGATAACTGCTCATATAAATACTACATTGCGTTAAGAAATTATAAAGCAACTAACGGATTGGTGCACTTCTTAAGAAAAGCACACAACATACAAATTTTTAGCATGCGTATTTTAAATAGAGGGTGAAACATTTTCTGTTATAATTTCTGCATTAAAATTAAAGTTACATTTTATTATAACCTAGTGATTGTTTTAGAAAATAAAAGGTTATTGTTAAGAAATGATAAGATCGGCTGAGGAAATTAGCGTATTATACGTCACATCAGAATCATTATAAAACATACGCATTTCTATTTCGTGAAAGTATTCTCGAGAAACAAAAGGTGCAGGCTTAAATTGTGTTATTCATGATGCATCCGAAGATCCGTGGGGTTAACGGCCCTCTTCACTTACCGTCGCCGGAAGCCCGAGACAATGTTATTCAATGGGGAAAATTTCTTTACAAATAACTTATTAACTAATACATATTTTTAAATTCTGTTTTCACATTCAGAGCATTCCCAACTGTTAAATTGACGGACCTTTTCTAAAAATGTATTTATTTTTTATTTTTAATATTTTATTTTGAAATTGCAAAATGAAAAAAAATCACATATTGAAAATTCGTATTATGCAGCTTCAAAATAAAATATAAAAAATTAAAAAAGTAATTTTTTAAAAAAGGTCCGTCAATTTAACAGCTGGGAACTTTCACAATGTGAAAACAGAGTTTAAAAATATGTATTAGTTAATAAGTTATTTGTAAAGAAATATTTCCCATATAATAACATTAGCTTCGGCTTCCGGCGGCGGTGAGTGAAGAGGGCCCTTAAGAGTTGCTTGAGACCAAAGTGAGAAAAATCTTGTTTCATAAAAATGTTTGTAAATCTTAAAGAGAATAAGCTAGGCTAATGAAGCATTCTAAAATTGTCATTCACAATGTAATAATAAAAAAATCTAGAGTGACACCACTCGACTTTCCGAACATTAAGTAATTAACGGTTGTATAAATAAGTTAAAGTAAGAGAAGTCGTTAAATATACAAAAGAGAAAATTAAAAAAGGGTATATGAGTACTTTTCTCTATATAGTTTGTTGTTTAAATTAACACTAGTGCCCTTCAAGTAATTTGAGCCCATAGATCATAATGTCAAAGAAATTTTCGTTGTGTCCCTGTAAAAATACATAAATGCTAGACTCTTTATAATCTGGACAGTTTCTGCGGTGGTACAATATTAATTTTCAGCTTTTTTTCAATTATATAAATTTCCAGCTAAATCGGATCAGGCGTTTAGACGCTATCGCACTTAATAATTTGAGCCAATACGCCACAATGATATTTTTCTTTGTGTCCCTGTAAAAAGACTATAAGGACTAGATTCTCCAAAATTATACAGCTTGTGTGTGAAGGTTATCTATAACACATACATAAATTTTCAGCTCAATCAGATATAGCGTTTAGACAGTATCGCACTTCAACGAATTTGAGCTCATAGCACATAATGATAAAGATTTTTTTTTTTTTTTTTGTGTCCTTGTAAAAAGATTATAAGTGTTAGACTCACCGAAATTTATAGAATTCGTGCGACAGTCGAATAAAGCATTTAGACGCTATTGCACTTTAAAGAATTTGGGTCCATAGATCATAATGATAAATAATTTTTCTTTGTGTCCGTGTAAAAAAGAAAAAAACTATAAGTGCTAGATTCTCCAAAATCAATAGGGTTCGTGTTATGCTAACCTATAATATACATACCAACTTTCCGCTCATTTGAACAAAGCGTTTAGACGCTATCGTGATCACTTACATACAAACATACATCATCGTAAAAATAGTAAATATGAATTCAGGGGACCTCGAATAAAGTAAGCACGAGTACTGCAAACAATATCTAACGCACTCAATATCTAACTCACAATATCTTATTAATTTACATATTATTTTTGTTTTTATCCAAAGGCTCTTATAATCTGGTAACAGTGTATTTTTCAATTACCGCTTATATTTTTACTTCCATTACCCTACTACCGTAGGTAATGGAAGTATTGTATTCGGTCTGAAAATTCGATATCGGGTTTTCACCTGATTTATACGTTTTAAGGTCCCCTGAGTCCAAAAAAGTGGTTTTTGGCAATTGGTCAGTGTGTATGTATGTGTGTGTGTGTGTGTGTATGTATGTGGAGAATCTTCTGGCTATTATAGCTCAGAAACTAATAAAGATAGAGCTACGAAACTTTAGAATTGAAATACGTCTGGTGTACAGAGGAAATTTCCAAATTTTGGTGAAAATTGAAAAACCGGAAGTGGGACATCGGAAACCGGTAGTGGGACCGTAAGTCCGTATCTCAAAAACGGCTCTAACGATTTTCTTTAAACTTGCTATATAAACACTCTATTAGATGTCCTTTCGAATGATACAGTTGGTTAGTTCAGGAAAATTGATAGGCGTCCTGTATAAATAGCTCAATTTCAGGCCTCGCAAAGGCGTTCCTTTAAAAACGGTTGTACGGATAGTTTTCAAACTCGCCATTTTAACTCACTTTTAAATACGCTTTCGTATGTAATTATTGTTTTCATGTCAATAATTGAGTTTAACCGGAAGTGGGACATCGGAAACCGGAAGTAGGACCGTAAGTCCGTATCTCAAAAGCGGCTCTAACGATTTTCTTCAAATTTGCTATATAAACACTCTATTAGATGTCCTTTCGAATGATATAGTTGGTTAGTTCAGGAAAATTGATAGGCGTCCTGTATAAATAGCTCAGTTTCAGGTCTCCCAAGGGCGTTCCTTTAAAAACAGCTGTACGGATTTTTTGTCTTCTGATCACATTATTTTTCCTGATCACATCTCCAAAAAATGCTTTTAATGCGTATAATTGTGGGTAATGGAAGTCGTGTGGTTGTTTCACACCAGATTTTTGTTAATTTAATCATTTATTGCATTATACTAAATTATTGTAACCCAATTTTATAAGTATATTTTTATTATCTCATGTGTTTAAATTTAATTAGAACCTTTATTTACTTTATAATTTTCAAAATCAAAGTGGTTTTGTAATTTTTTAACGGACTGTAATAAGTAGCACATGCCGCATCCTTTATAATCTAATAGAATAAAAAATCTAATCGCTGAAACTGTCGATTTTGAAATTAAGTAACCAAAATAGATTATTTATTGATCCTACTCAGTTAGTATTTTATTATTCAGCATTGTATGCATTGTATAATAAAAAACAATGTTATACAATGCTGAATAATAAAATACAACCAAATACGTACATTTAAAAAATGACATAAATCCAAAATTAAAATTCTGTAACCAAATTTTGTTTATTTAATCTAAAGACATGATATTCACTTATATATAGTTGAGACAGGGATTCTTTATGTGTTTGTTTTTATTTAAGATTTTTGGTATAATAAATAATAAATAATTTTTTTTTTTTTCTAAATTACAGTCATTTAGGAAAAAATATTTTAAGGACTGCCCACGATACAAAAATTAAGTAATAACTCCGATTCCTCGGACATAAATGTCTCAAACCGAAATTCTTGAAGCCTACACTGCAAATTCACGTGTCTTAAATTCAGTCATATAAGCGTCTTAAAATAGATTTAAGACATCAAAGTGTCTTAAACGAAAAAATTTCAGTCACTTATGTGTCTTTAAATATAAGTAAGACACGATTCCGTCTTAATTTCAGTCAGTTATGTGTCTTAAAATATACACTGCAAATTCACGTGTCTTAAAATCAGTCACATAAGCGTCTTAAAAAGAATTAAGACACGACAAGTGTCTTAATTTCAGTCACGTAACGGTAGTGTCTTAATCTCTGCTGAGAGCATGTGCAAAACAACCTACCCAGCATGCATCACGACTACAGTTATGGCGGACTCCTCGCAAGGAAAAACTTTTAGATCCCATTTACAATTCAGTTTTAATAAAGTTTAACTCCCTGGTCAAAAGAGGAAATTACTAGACGATCCTCTTGGCAACCGGTCTTTTACCCACAATTCCCTTGTAATCGCAGTTCACGGATTGTAAACAAAAACATGGCGTTGTTTGCAATGCCGGAAGCTTACTTTGAAACTGCGTAATGGATATATCAATCGATGATCCCACCATAACAGTGTAAAATTTTAAAAGTGACATTATTTTCCTTTTGTTCAGAGATGATTATAGCAACTAGAAGTAAACGCCGCGCCATAAATAATTGATGCTTGTGTGCTTTTTTGAATTTCTGAAAAAATATGAAGCAATCGAGACGGAAGTCATTTTGGTAAGTGATATTTATTTCCTTTTGTTCAGAGATGATTAATACGATAACTGATTGTTAATAATTAAGGATTAAACATGCATGCATACAAATAAGGGAGTCTTGTTAATCAAAGTATAACATTTTGCACAATTTTCAAAAAAAAAAAAAAAAAAAAATCAGTAAATAATTAGTTCATTGTTTAATCGTTGTTGCGTGTGCATAAAGTTTAGTATTATCTTCCAGAAGTAATTTAATGTAGACAAGTAATGTATAAAATGCTTATACATTACATTGTACAATCAAATAAAAGTTTAAGAAACGTTTTCTTGTGATATTTCAGCAATTGCTGTTAAAGAATTTAAGTTATGAGACATTTTCTTTTCTGTTTGTTATTTCATTTAGTAGTATATGCTTTTATCGAAATGAAGTTTAATAAATATGTTTAGGAGGATACTGTAATACCAACAATGTTACAGTATGCCTATTCCTATTTATCTCTCAAATCTGATATATAGCTAAATTCAATAATAAAGTGTCTGAAACATTTAAATTGCATGCATCTTTAATTATTATTATTTTATAAGCAGATTAGGGGTCTGTCTAGACTTTTCAGACAGAGACCTGTTATTGAGAAATTGTGAAAAATCTACACATAATTTTGTGAATCAAATAGTAATATCAGGGATGAGATTTTTCAGATGATTTCAGCTTTTTTGTACATTTAGCTTTTCAGCTTTTAAATTTTTTTAGCTTTTTTTATGTTTGTAATGTGCATTTCTTCTTTTTTTATACATTTAAGGTTAAAATAAATATTTATTACTCTAATATAATAGATTTTGTCATCAAAATTCTAATGTTTAATCTCAACGTCTTGTCTTTGCGTACAGTTTCAGCTTTTTTGTATTTTTGCTAATCTCATCCCTGTAATATAAAAATCATGTCCTACTGAACTTTTTGGCTAACTTTGGCCGAACTTTTTTCTCTCTCTCTCTCTCTTTTTTTTTTTTTTTTTAAAGGTAATTTTGCAATCATTTTAGACAATGAAAGTTCACTTTTGTAGAATTAAACTCACACATACACACAGAAACCTTTCATAAATTAGAAATTGAATAGCAGCTGTTTGGGGGAAATACAGCAAAGCACATACGATTACTCAAGTGGCCTTTCGCTCCGTAGAAAATTAGGTTTCGAAGTAAAAGAAATTTATCAAAGGTCTGTTTTTACGAGAAAAATTTTTGTGAAGGGTCCTGTTTGAGGATAAAAAAAATCTGTGAAAGATCCTTTTTTAATGTATAAAATTTTGTGAAGGGTCCTTTAACAGACCCAGTTTTACCTCTGGACAGACCCCTGTAAGATACATATTAAATGGGAAAACAGCAGATAAAATATAATATATGATAAAAAGTAGATATTTTTCCTGAGTATGTGAAATTAAGTATCAATAAAACAGTGAAAGTTTTTAAAATAAAAATTAAAACTTTGAAAAGGCAAGAGAAATGATATATAGTTATATAAATGTTATACAGTCGAACCTTGTTAACGTGAATCTCAAAGGGGATAAAAATTTGTACCTGCTTCGGTAACTAATCTTTATGTAATTAAACTAATCTTCATTTTGAAAGTTATTATGGAAACATTATGTTAAAAGTAATTCATGTTAACAAGGTTCAACTGTATTTAATAATATTTGGCAGGAAATTTCTGTTTTGCAAGCTACATTATATAAGAATGAAGTATTGACTTCTTTATTTCCTTATTTAATTTCATGGTGATTAGGTGATTTGGTAATCTTTTCTTTCTTTCTCTTTTTTTTTTTCACTTTTTCTTTTTTTAGTGAAAAGTCTTTAGACTTTTTACCGTGTTTTTATTAACTTCGATTCTTGTTTTGTTTGTTTGTCCAGTACAAATCTTGCAATCGATTTTTAACTAACTTCCCAACTAGCTAGACATTTGAAACTTTCAAAATAGCTCAGAACATGGTGACAATGCATTTTTTAAATACTTTTAGTCAACTGGTTCTGGTCCCCGCTGCCCTCAGCAGCGTTTATGTGATTCGACAAAGAATTTATTTAACTAACTTCCCGACTAGCTAGACATTTGAAATTTTCAGAATAGTTCAAAACACGACTACAATGAATTTTTTAAATAATTTTAGCCAACTGTTTTGGGTCCCCACTGCCTTCGGTAGCGTTTATTATGTGGTTCAACAAATATGTAACTTCCCGACTAGCTAGACATTTGAAACTTTCAGAACATGGTGAAAATGCATTTTTAAATACTTTTAGCTAACGGTTACGGGTCCCACCTGCCTTCGGCAGCGTTTATCATATGCTTCAAAGATCATTTAACTTCCCGACTAGCTAAACATTTTAAACTTTCAGAATAGCTCAGAACAGGGTGACAATACTTTTTTTAATACCTTTAGCCAACTGTTTCAGTACCCTGCTGCCTTTGGTAGCGTTTATATGATTCAGTGGCGGATTGAAGGGGGGGGGGGCTCCCCCCCCCAAAACACTGACATTTACAATTGAATATTGCAATTGTAAATTTTTTATTGGTCTAGAATAACAGTTTTAAAAATCTTTGCCCCCCCCCCCCCCCCCTTCAAAGTGAAGTTCTGGATCCACCACTGATATGATTCAGCAAAAAATTTATTTTACTAACTTCCCGACTAGCTAGACATTTAAAAATAGCTCAAAACACGGTGGAAATGCATTTTTTTTCATACTTTTAACCAACTGTTTCAGGTCCCCGCTGCCTTTGGTAGCATTCATATGATTCAACAGAAAATTTAAAACATGATATAAAAAAAAGTTGTTTTTATCTTGTAATATTTTTATTGTATTTCTAATATTAACAATATTCTTTTCTAGATACAACAAATGTTGCAGCTGAAGAATTACCTGTATTTTCAGTATATTAGAGATAAGTTTCAGGAGTAATCTGAAATGCTTTCATCCCCTGCAATATTACAGACTCAATTCAAGGTAAGATTTTTATTATTTTATATTATTAAAATTTTATTTATTTATTTTTTAAGTTACTTAAAAGCCTTTTCATAAATATTTTAAACTTTCTGCATAATCAGGGACAAAATTTTAAATGCACAAACGTGTCAGTTTTTTCTTTACATTGAAGCAATTATTTACATTGAAGCAATTCATTTTTCTATAAATAATTTAACCTGTATTTAGAGTTGTAAACTGATGTATATGTTGAAACGTTCAACATAAATAAAACCAGAAATCCACACATCAAAACAAATGTAAACAATGAAATTTATAGTTTTCAAGAAAAGGAAAAAAAAAAAAAAACGAGGTAGAACTTATTTTAGTGGTGGTATTTTAGAAATTGAATCTAATAAGATTAAAGAAAGTTTATTTTAAGCAAGATCCAGATCTTCAAGGTAAATATCTAAATTCTTTTAAACCAGTAGTATTTGTGCTTGAACAAAAAATGATTTCATATACTGAAAAAAAAAAAAAAAAAAAAATCATTTGGCTTTACCTATAATTCTAAACTATAATAAAAATTGCAAGTTTATAATAAAAGTTATTATATCAGATGTTTACATATACTCAATTTTGTATTTTGCCTTATGGAACAATTTTTAATTTGTTAAGTGAAAAGAAAAATACTTACATTGAATTTTATATGTATACTATATTTATACTTTTTATTTGCCTTCATTTATTTTTAAATATTTCATGTGTCTTATATGCTTGCTCATATGTCTTCACTGTCATTTTTAATGCATTACGGCTTTAAAATTTTAATTTAAATATGCAAACAATAAAATACCCAAAATCCACAATATTCTAAAATCTGCACAATCTCTGGTTCCAAACTGTGCAGATTTCTGGGAGTGTACTGTATATATTTTTAAATTTTTGAATATTACAATATTTCTAGGTACACTAATATCAATATTCAATTGTTTATTAATATTTTTGTTCGAATTCTTTCTTCCCCTCTGTCATTAGCAGTTTGTGCTAGCTAATCCCCTTCCCCTTTTTTTGTTTTTGATTTTGTGTCATCAATTTGAATTAGTAAAACAGTAAAAATGATATTAGTGATAGGTATTTATGTATAATTTAAAATTTTCTTGAATTTTTCTATATTTATTAATATGCTAAATATTTCACTTTATATTTAAAATAAATTTAAATATTTGTATACTTATAACACAGTCATTAAATGGATCCTTCATAAATCCTAGTTATTTTTAATACTACTCTTATATATGTACTAATATATATTTTTTAAAACATGCTCATTGCTCAATCCCCCAGTAGCAGAATTTTATCTGCCAATCTGCGACAGCTATTTAGATATCAGAAAATAATCTGCATCATAATTTTGCAATAATAATTAACTGAAAAAAATATTGCCAGATTCAGTAAACATATTTTTGATCCCAAGTTTGTGTTTATCTAATGTTAATTAACCAGATATGATCAAAGCATTGTAATATTAAAATTTTAGTTAAGGTAAAGTGTTGACATTATTCATTATTCTTGATATCACACAAGAAGAAATATGTCCATGATTTTGTTCATAGCTCCAGTAAAATGTTTGTATGTAAGGGACTCCAAATTGAAATTAATGCAGCTTTCAAAAATTATAACTAGATGTAGAACCATTAAGAAATATAAACACACTCTTATCAACAATTCCAGTTTGTTCGTCATTGCCATCTGTACATTATCTTAAATTGCATTTTGCTCACTTTCTCAGTGACCAAATCCCAACTTTTACAGGAAGCTTCTGATATTGGAATTGTGTGTATAAGTGACTTAATAAGTACAAGTATTTTCTTTTAAAGATCACCAACGGGTTTTTTTGTATGAAGACTTCATGTCATATGTGATCCCTATCGAAATTTATTTATGCTGCGAATGAAGGATTGAAAAGCACAAAATTTCTGTAGAGCGCTTGATCACCAATCGTTAGGGATAGAGGAGGGGGGGGTCGCACAATTTTTTTTTTTTATGAGTGAGTGTTATTGAGCAGTTCTAATTATAAGTTTTAGAATGCATTAAAGTTAGTTCAAAAAGAATATTGATATTTATGTTGTATTGTATATGAAGAAAAATTAGAAATCGCAGTGCTTCGCAGATCATTAGAAGAAAGTGTGTGTGTGTGGGGGGGGGGGGGGGGATAAAACATATGAGTGAGTGATATTGAACAATTCTTCTTCTTTATTATTTTTCTTCTCTGGAATCTAATTAGGTAAGTTTAAAAAAAGTTGGCATTTGTTTGTAGATGGAGAAAAATTAGAAATTGCAAGGATTACAGATGGCATTTGATCGCCGATTGTTGGAAGGGTGAAGGGACCCACAAAAAAATTATTCAAGTGAAAGATATTGAACAATTCTACCTCATTATGGGTTCCAGAATCTAATAAAGCAAGTTTAAAATGAACATTGACATTTGTATTGTAGATGGAGAAAGATTAGTAATCACAATGCTTCTGCAGGACGTTTGATCTCTGATCATCAGCAAATGGGGGGGGGGGGGGGGGTAAAATATTATACTAGCAAACCCATGGGAGATATTCACACTTTCTTTCTTTTCTTATTTATCTTTAAAATTTGAAAGTTGAAACTCATAAATGTTATACCAATTTCACCACCTAATTAAAATTTTAATTTACCAGAAGCCAAATTATTATTAAAACCAAATTAATATTGTACAATAGGGAAGCCAAAATCATTCAAAGAAAGGTTTCCAAATGAAATTCATTGTTCATGATTCAATTTTCATTATTCCACTGGCAGTACAGCTTTAATATAGGACACCCACGACGCCTTTTAAATTTTTGTCATCATGTTGGAGATAACTTTCTATTAATTTTGGTATAATTTTTTTTGTTGTTGTTGTTTTGTTTAAAAATAAATAAATAAATAAAATAAAATAATTCCTATTTTGATTATAATTTTTTTATGATTGTGTTTTTTAGTCAATTTATGACACAAAAGTTCATAATCTATATATATCTTTAAATTATTGCTAGGTTTAAAATGACACTTGCAAAGATTTTGAAGAAACAATTGTTAAAAATCCTTTGTTTTTCTTAAAATAGTCTCATCAGACAAATCTCGTCATCTTTTCTTGTTAGTCCATTGAGCCAAGTCCGCGTGCTTAAATATTGTCCATGTATAATTATTTTTTATTCTCGCGTACCGAATCCTTTCGACAAAAAATAATTGAAACTGGTCCACGTTAGAGAAATATTATATAGATTACACTCATCATTTTTCATTATACTGTTTCAAAATAAAGTATTAAAAAAAAAAAAAAAAAAAAAAAAAAAAAATTCCTTTTTAAAAAAAATCCATATATTTAACAGCTGACAATTTTTTGAATGTCAAAACAGAATTTAAAAATATGTATTAGTTAATGAGTTATAAGTAAACAAAATTTTCCATAGAAAGGGTCGATCCAGGTTTTAATTTTTGGGGCTCATTTTTGCTTTTATATGATTCGACAGAAAATTTATTCAACTATCTTCCAACTAGCTAGACATTTGAAACTTTCAGAATTGTTCGGAACATGGTGAAAATGCATTTTTTAAATGCTTTTAGCCAACTGTTTCGTGTTTCTGCTGCCTTCGGAAGTGTTACCAATACAAAGCTTGCAATCAATTTTTCACATTTCTCGATTAGCTAAACATTTGAAACTTTCATGATAGCTCAGAACACAGTGACAATGCATTTTTGTACTACTTTTAGTCAGTTGTTTTAGGTCCCTACTGCCTTCGGCAGCGTTTATATGATTCAACGGAAAATTTATTTAACTAACTTCCCGACTAGCTAGACATTTGAAACTTTCAGACTAGTTCAGAACACGGTGAAAATGCATTTTAAAAAATACTTTTAACCAACTGCTTCGGGACTCTGCTGCCTTCGGCAGCGTTACCAGTACAAAGCTTGCAAACGATTTTTCACTAACTTCCCGACTTACATTTGAAACTTTTATAAGGTCTCAAAACACGATAGCAATGAATTTTTTTAATACATTTAGCCAATTGTTCCGGTTTCCTGCTGCCTTCGGTAGCGTTTATATGATTCAACAGAAAATTTAGAAACATGGTATATAAAAATTTTGTTTTTTATCTTGTAATTATTATGAATCTTATTTTCATGAAGGAGCCCATTTTTATGAGTTTGAATTTTGTGAAGGGGTCCATTTTAGAAATTTGAATTTTGTGAAGGGGCAGCAAAAGGGTCCCAATTTTTGTCTGGATCGACCTCTGCATAGAATAACATTGGCTTGGGCTTCCAGTAGTGGTAAGTGTGGCAAGCCATTAAAACCAATAACTTTGATTTTAAAAAGAAGTGATTTAAATCAAAGGTTTCTTTTTTTCTTTTTTTTTCAAAAATAATCACTTGTTTTATATCACTACAATCCTGAACAGAAATAGAATTTATTATGATATTTTTCCAATTTTCCTGAAAATTAAAAAAAGCGAAAAAGGTTTAATTTTAGAATTTAGACTCTGAAAGAAGTCTTGTGATAGAAGAAATTATTCAAAGTGAAATATCAAGATAAAAAAAAAAAAGAAGCACAACAGTAATGCTGAATAAATCATTTTTTCTGCTTATTATTATTATTTTTAATGCTTTAATCATAATGCTTTTATTTATTTATTTTTTAATACTTTAATCATGAAGCTTTTTCAATAATTTTGTTACAGTTACATTTTTATTGATATATTGAGGGTAAAAAAAAAAAACTTAGTGTGAATTTTTTAATGATTTTGTATTTTTATTAATCTTTGGATGTTGTTATCACATTATTCAGCTTCGTCTTGCAATTTTATTTCAATATTGCCACTATTATTATTTGTTGAACCATGTGAAAAATTTGGGGGTAATATATTTTCGAGTGTGACTTTTTAAAACATAGTGGGATTCTCACAATTTCACCCTCTAAAATGAGCCCTGATTAATACCCAGAATGTTTGTTCAAATATTGTCCATACAAACATGTGAATTTGAGTTGAAATATATACTTAAACATTCTTTTGTGATTTTTTACTTATTTACTGAAATATTCCATGCTTGAAATGTATTTAATTACCAAGCATTTATTGTTTGTTTGAAAAGTCGGGTGGAATCGTTTCATATTATTATCATTATTTCATCTGTTTCAGGTCCATCACATCAGACTTTAAGAAGAAGGAAAGAAACTTTAAAGAATGTGATTCTAGAAATATTATGAAGAAATGCTAAAATTAGAAAAGAAGCACTTTATATTGTTAAATAAATCTTTAAATTTACTGAATAAATTGTTTTATTTATTTATTTTTCTTAAATCGTTCTTGTTTGAACATTATTTTCATTTTTTTCCCCCCTATGTTAATCTGTATGCTGTTAAAGTTTTGTATTATTCGGATTCACTGTTTTAATAAAAAATTAAAAATATTACTTTAAAGTAAAATATATATGAGTTTTTAAGATAATATGTTCAATGTAAAAGATATATCTATTATCTCTTAACTTGATGTTTTGTGTCAATAAATAAATAAATAAAGTAAATAATAATAATAATTTGCAGTAGAAGGTGAAATGTTAAAAAGAAATGCCTGTTGATGAAATATTTTTTTTTCTGCAAAATATGTATCAAACAGTCCAGAGAAAAGAAAGAAATTTTGCATACTACAGTTTTTATAGCATAAGTAAACAACTAAGTGCATTTTTTGTGGTTTTTAGCCAGAAAATAAAATATTAAAAATGTGAAAAATATTTTTTTTTTAAATGAGTACTAATCTAACTATTGTGAATTTTCTGAATGTGAAATATATATATACATTATATAACAAATAATTTTAGAAACAAATTTCCCCATAGAATAACTTAGGCTTTGTTTGTCGGTGAGATTAGATATTGCCTGTTCTTAAAGGAGCTTGGCACCACAGAAGTAGTTTTCATATTAAAACTTATTTTTCCATGTAATATTTATATGATAAATTGAACTATATTATGTTTGTTCCATAAAGTATATATTTAGTCAAGAATTATTGTAGTTTGTGATACATTTTTTTAGAGACTTGAAATCTTTTAATTGCATTTTTTCATAAATTCATGATCTTAAAAATGCTAAATTTTCTACAAATATTTAAGGAAGACTAAATATTTTTTTGGATGTTTATAAGAATCTACTTAAAGGATTTCGCAGTATCATTAAAAAAAAAAAAAATCAAAATTTTACATAAACACATGCATTATTATTATTTTCTTAAAAACTAGTTGTTAATAAATTTCAAAATCCATCCCTAATTCTTTTTAGGAGGTTGTATTAAACATCCAAAAAAATAAGTCTTCTTGTAGAAGTTTTAGTGTTTTGAAGATCATAAATTCCCCCCCCCCCCCCCCAAAAAAAAAAAAAAAAAAAAAAAAAAAAAATGAAAACTGGGAATACACAATTTAAAGTTTTCATATATGTAAAAAGTATATCAAAAACCATAATATAATTATTCCCTGAATATACAGGGGTCGATCCAGGTTTTAATTTTTGGGTCCCTTTTTTGTGAAAAACAAAATATTTTTGTAAAATATAAAATATTTTTGTGAAAAAGTAAAACATTGTGTAAAATTTTTCGTTTTTACAATCACTTTATGTAATGTTTAATATCAAGTTAATAGTTTCGTTGAGCCAAATTAAGGCATTAATTAAAAATAATACTGAAAACATTTAATAAAAGGATCATTTAAAAAAAAAAAAAAATCTTGTGAAGGGACTCATTTTATGAATTTGAATTTTGTGAAGGGTCCCTTTTTATGAATTTGAATTTTGTGAAGGGTCCCTTTTTACTATGGAGAATTTGTGAAGGGGCCGCAAAAGGGACCCAAATTTTGCCTGGATCGACCCCTGATATATATTTTATTTACAAAACCTAATTATTTACAATTTAAAAATATTAAATGGAAATATAAGTCCTATAAGAAAAAGGTATTTTTAAAAAGGTAAACTTGTCTTTTTTTTTTTTTTTTTCCCCCAGTTTGAAACTAACTCTAACTTTTGATTGTTGAGGGGGGATCGGTGCAACTCCATTCATATAATCCTTTTCTTTTCTTTTTTTTCCAATATATCTTTTAAAGCACATTCTAGAAAATTCTAAAGATTAATTTTAGTTGAGGTTTTAGAAAGGCGAAGGGCCTTTTTTCAATAATTTCTCTTATGACAACATCTCAATTGTTTCCTCTGCTTATTTTCATTTAAGAGCAGATAATATCTAATCTCATTCATAGTCAAAGTGTATGTTATTTTATAGGAAAATTTGTGTCTACAATTACTCATTAGCTAACGTATTATATATTTATTTTTTTTAAATCTTTCTTCATATTCAGAAAATTCACAATTGTTAAATTAGTATTTATTTTTTAAATTTTTAATATTTCACTTTTAAAGTTTAAAAAAAAAAAAATCACTAAGTGCATTTTTCGATTTTTTTAGCAAGGTAAAATGTTAAAAATGTGAAAACAGAATTTTAAAAAAATTACATTATTATATTAACAATTATTCATGAAAAAAAATTTTCCCCATAGAATAACATGGGTTTTGGCTGCTGGTGAGATTATGCATTGTTTGTTTTTAATAAGACTTGATACCACTGATGTAGTTTTCATATAATATTCCATTTAATATTTATAAATTGAAGTATATTAGGTTTGTTCAATAAAATATATATTCAGGCAACAATTATGGTTTTTTATTCATTTTTTATAGACTTGAAATCTTTTAATGTTTTTTGTCAGTTTGCATTTTTTCATAAGTTCATGATTTTCAAAATGTTAAAACTTCTATAAATATTTAAAAATAGTTGATAATTTTTGGATGTTTATAAGAACTTACTTAAAAGAATTAGGTTTTATTAAACATCCTGAAAAAGTAGTCTTTTCTTAAATATATGTAGATGTTTAGAAAGTCTTTATTTATCAACCTTAATTAATTTAGAAAATTTGGAGTGGAAGGATGATTTTTATACCAACTATGTGAAAAATACCAGAGCTAAATATGTAGATGTTTTAGCATTTTGAAGATCATGATTCCTTTAAAAAAAAGAAATATGAAAACTGAGACTATGCAATTTTTACGATTTCAGATCTGTAAAAAATAGATCAAAATCCATAATAATTGTTCCTTGAATACGTATTTTATTTAACAAACTTAATATAGTTCAATTTATAAACAAATTTCCCCATAGAATAACATAGGCTTTGGCTGTCGGTGAGATTAGATATTGTCTTTTCTTAAAGTAGCTTAGCACCATTAAAGTAGTTTTCATAAAAAAAAAAAATTAAAAAAAAACTTATTTTTCCATATAATATTTTTAAAATAAATTGAACTATATTTTGTTTGTTCCATAAAATATACATTTAGTCAATAATTATTGTGGTTTTATATGTATATATATATTTTACAGATTTGAAATTTTTTAATTGCATTTTTTCATAAATTTGTGATCTACAAAATGCTGAAACGTCTACAAATATTTAAGAAAGACTTAATATATTTTTTTATGTTTATATGAAACTACTTAAAAGAATTATCAGGGATGAATTTTGCAATATCTTTAAAAACAAACCATATTAAAAATAAATATTTACCCCCCCCCCCCCTCAAAAAAAAAAAAAAAAGGTTATTACATGAGCATGCATTATTATTATTTTTTTTTTTTTTTTTTCTTTAAAACTAATTAATAAATTTCAAAATCCATCCCAAATTCTTTTTAGTAGGTTGTATTAATCATTAAAAAAAAAAAAAAAAAAAAAAAAAAAATGCATATTTTCTTAAATATCTGTGTAGGTTTTAGCAATTTGAAGATCATGAATTCCTTAAAAAAATAAAAAAGGAAAACTAATAATTCGAAATTTGAGGATTTCAGATCTGTAAAAAATGTATAAAAAATTATTGTTCCTTAAATATGTTTCATTGAACAAATCTAATATAGTTAAACTTAAAAATATTAAATGGAAATGTAAGCTTTTATATGAAGCCTACTTTAATGGTGCCAGGTCCTTATAATATTTTTTTAAATACTTTTTTTGGATTTTGTCAACAATGGCTGCCAAGAAAAAAAAAAAAAAAACAAGTGGTTAAAAATGGCAGCTGAAATCAGTGGTCAACAATGGCTGCCAAGGAAAAAAAAAAAAACAAGTGGTTAAAAATGGCAGCTGAAATCAGTGGTCAACAATGGCTGCCAAGGGGAAAAAAAAAAAAAAAAAAAAAGTGGTTAAAAATGGCAGCTGAAATCAGTGGTCAACAATGGCTGCCAAGAAAAAAAAAAAAAAAAAAAAAAAAAAAAAACAAGTGGTAAAAAATGGCAGCTCAAATAAGTGGTTAACAATGGCTGCCTTTTAAGACACTTCACGTGTCTTAAATTCAGTTACGTTCCCGTCTTAATTTAAGACGCTTCACGTGTCTTAAAATTTAAGACGCGAATTCGTGTCTGAAAATAATGACACCCATTTCAGACGCTTATGTGTCTGAATTTAAGACACATGAATTTGCAGTGTAACTAATTAAAATAATATGTGTTTAAGGATTTTAAATTCTGTTAACATGCATGACTCGGAAGTGGTATTCTAAATCTTCAGTATTTAATCTAAGCTTAACATGATAATTGAAGAACAATTTTAGGATTTCAGCTAAACCAACCTCTGATTAATAATAATTTTTCTTTTACTAGTGAAGCGTTTTTATAAAAAAGTCATAATTTCAACTAAAACTAATTTGATTTACTCTGAGCACGGAGGAAGTGTGCCTTGGGGTCCAATGAGGCAACGAGAAAAGACTCCAGAAAAATGCAGATCCGTCTTATAAGAAGGTTGTGACTCGTGTGTTGCATGGCGCAGAACGCGAAAACAGAAACATTGTGAGGAACAAAAGAATATTTTCGTGCGTCATGCCTTGTGTAACTAGTTACAGTGGGTGATCAAATTATTAGATTAATATTATATTTTTTTATTTTGACATTTTTTCAATTTTCTAAAAAAATACTGAACGAAATACCATGGAACTTCAGACATGCAAAGCACATTTAAAAACTCGCATTTCCACTATCGATTTAATCCATAGTACAATTAGGGGACCAATCACAAATTGAAGAGCGCAAATACTTTGGATGAACCTGTATCATAAATTGCTACAAATGACTAGTAACTTTAACACATTGTTCCATATACTATGTACAATATTTGTATGTTTTATTATGGGAACTGCGCAATAATTTAGGCATATATTATATATACATATATATATATATATTTATTTATATTTATATATTTATATATAATTTTTTTGGCAAGTTTTATGCTTATAACTAGAACGGATTTCTATAAAATTTTACAAAACTTGCAGAAAAATTGACAAAATATTAGAGAAACATACTTCTGAAACATAAAATTCACATGTGTAATATTCGCTGAGATATGAGCATTTATAGTAAATAGTTTTTTACTGCGCATACGCGACAGGTAGAAATAACTTTATTACATAGATTGAAAGCTAGATATATTGATCAACTCCTGTCAAAAGTTCATTTGAATAGAGTGAAAATTAAGCAAATTGTCGGCAAAAGAATAAGCTAGATTTTAGGTATTTTCCAGAGTTGAATTTTCATAAGGGGTTTTTCACATGCTGCGTATGTAATTTAAAGATCCAATTATTTCAACCACGTTGCAAAAGTTCTTTTATGTGAAAAATCCCTTATAGCTTTGTAACTCTAACATATTTTTATTTATTTACAAAGTTTTGTGAGTTCATAAGAGGTTCTTCCCAACAAAGAACTTTTGCAGCGTAATTGAAAAATTGGATGTTCAAATTAATTATGCGGCATATGAAAAACCCCTTGTGAAATTTCAACTCTGGAAAACACCTAAAAACTAGTTCATTCTTTTACCGACAATTTGCTTAATTTTTTACTCTAGTCAAACGAACTTTTGACAATAGTTACCTAATATATCTAGCTTTCAACCTATGTAATATTTTTTTTCCTGTCTTTCGCGCATGCGCAAAAAAAAAAAAAAAAAAAAAAAAAAAAAAAAAAATACTGTACATGCTCATATATCAATGAATATTACATGTGTGAATTATATGTTTCAAAATAATGCTTCTCTAATGTTTTCTCAATTTTTCTGCAAGCTCTGTAAAATTTTATGGAAATCCGTTCCAGTTATAAGCATAAAAAGCTTAATAATTATTTAATAAAAAAATTAATCATTGAGAAAAAATTATGTTTGCCTAACTAATTGCGCAATTCCCACAACCAAACAAAAAAATATTGTACATAGTATGTGCAACAATGTGTTACAGTTACAAATCATTTGTAGAGTTTATGATACAGGGTGATCCAAAGTATTTCCATTCTTCTTCAATTTGTGGTTGGTCCCGTACTTGCACTCTGAACTATATTGATAGTAGGAAATGTGAGTTTTTAAATGTTCTTTGCTACTCTGATTTTTTTTTTTTTTTTTTTTTTTTTTATTTAGAAGATCGAAAAAATGTCAAAAAAAAAAAAAAAAAAAAAAAAAAATCTAATAATTTAATCCCCGACTGTATATTAGGCTCTGTAGTTATATTAAAGACACAATTATATTATGTGTAATGTTGTAAGCTTTCAAAATATGTTACACTAAAGTAAAGTTCATTTACGTTAAAGATCCATCCACAACAATGTTTTTTTAAACAGTTATATCACGTTTTTTGTTTATGTCAAAGTATAATAAATCAAATTTTCGTACCTTTATCTATTTTATGGATGTCTACAGGACCAGCGTCTTACATTTTATAAACAGATTAAATTATTGTCATCTTTATTTTATATCTTTTTATGGAAGTTGTTTGAATTCTTGTATTTTAATTGGTTCAAATTACCATAATTTATCAAAGTTGTTATTTGTGCCCTTTGCCATATAAAATAATAATAATAATAATAATAATATACTGATATATATCAATTAATGTATATAAATTTTGCTTATAATTTTAGATCATATTGACCCTACTCAAAATCTACAAGTGACAGCAGTGAAGCTATCTGCTCCGGAAGGATTTATTCCAGGAACTGCCAGCTGCTCCATTACTGCATTAGGTAACGATGTATTCTAAATTCGTATTCGCCCGTCAGTTTAAACTTTATTAAATGCAACATTGAATTTTAACTTCAACTACATTTAAAAAAAGAAATATCACACTAAACTGGATTGATTCAGAGCAAAAATTCTTGGATTCTACAGAAGTGTGAAAAATTATTAGACTTAAGGCATAAAATGGCATTTCTCTACTTTGTGCCTTTACTTTTCCTTATTTCAGTTTTCAAACTTGAGGAGTGTAAAAAACATGTTATATCATATCTGATACATTTCAGTGACCGTTTCTCCCAGATGACAAAAAAAAAAAAAAAAAAAAAAAAAAAACTGATAATGCTTGATACTCGTTGTCGCTAAAACATGTGGTTATGAGGCTTTTTTAATTATTTGTATTCATTTCATGTGAATAAAATGTATAAGTATGGAGATATGTAGGTTTCTGTAACAACAACAACAAAAACTTTTCGATTTTTTTTTAAAATAACACGGAGGGTTTTGAAAGCAATGAAACGTCATTTTCATAAAACTTGACATACTACTCTAGTCACAACATATTGCAATCAAACTATGAAGATAGCTGATGAAGGCGATTGGCGAAAAAAAATTCCAGAGCTAGAAGAATTTAGAATTTAGGCAAAGCATTTTTCTAGATAACCTATTTGTTTGAATACGGTTTAAATTCACAGATTAAAATACGAATACGAAGACAATTCGAAATGTGAAATGTCAGTTCATTAATAACCGCTGTAATCAATTTTAAATACAAACTTGTGAATGGATACATATTCTGTCGTACATGTACCATATGGAGTTCCATGCCTGTTAGTTAAATCATAGCCTCCTTAACTAGATGCCTGTCGTGTAGCTCGGAAACTAGGCAACTGTTGAAGCGGTAGACAGCGCCACCTAGTACAGATTATGGGACTTTTTATTCAACTGCCACCAATAATTTAAAGAAGTGATATATGATATATATAATCGACATTTTTCGATTCTATTCGCATTTTATGTAAATCATATCCCACTTTTAAAAGCTGTACCAGGTGGCGCTGTCTGCCGTTTCAACTGTTGCCTAGTTTTCGAGCTACGCGACAGGCATCTAGTTAAGGAGGCTATGGTTAAATCAACAACGGTTAATGCTTATTGTATATGATGCTGGATTTGTCGAACAACTATGTCCCATATGTGTTCGATGGGAAAAAATTGAGTGATTTCGTACGTTAAGATAGCTTGTCGACAATTTGTAAAGTACGTTGAGTAACAGCAGAAATATGAGGAGGAACGTTATCCTATTGAAAACTCCTCTTTAAATACTCGTAATAAATGGTAGCGCAATTGGCCCAGTCACCAATCTAATGTATACATTTTTTATCAATGAGCTTGGGATTATGTTGTGGGATTATCTTCTGAAATCATAGGAAATCGCTCTCTATGCTAAATTCCTGTATAAAATGCAGCAGGTCTACACCAAAGACTCGTTCCATGCGATCATTTGACTTCTTTCTAACTACCATACCACCATCACTGGAACTAAGACAGCAACGGCTGTAGTCGAAAAGGTTACCACTCCGTACTTGACACCACTAAAATTGTTGATGGCAGAAATTCAAAATTAGTAGTGTTAACGATACGAGACGTCTGACTCGGAATTGTTACTCAAGCCATCAACTTAGTACAGCTCATTGTGTCACCCAGGTGCCAAAAGAAGTTCTAAATTCTGCTGTAGATGCAGTACGATAACCACAGTCATGAGGCTGTCTTCTTTGGTAGTCGTGGATCGTGTGTGACTGGATTTCAGTCTTCTTGAGAAAGTGCGTTTCCGTGACTACTGTCACCAATAATCATACACACTGAACACATTTCTGCTAAGTCTTTGTGCAAAATTGCAGAAATAAAATCTACCTTCTCGTTGTTGTATTATACGGCCTCGTTCAAACTTATTAGGCCGCAGATACTGTCTTCTTTCGTCTTCTTAAAAGCATTAATGGCTCAAATCTACTCACGGCATCCAATCTTGATGGTAAATAACGCTCAGGCTGTTTACACCAGGAATGTGCAAAAGACGTGGTTTGAATGGCTATATTTACTAGCGCCCCATTTATCGGTATATATCGCGAAGTCTAAATAAACTCTATGTTTCTGATGTGCAATTACGTTCCCAAAATTTCGTTTATCTAGTAGCGCAACATTTTCTTGATGTTGGGATGTTATTTTCTATCACTTTCTGAGAATTTTTACTAAATAATTTTCAACTGTTCATCAGCAACCATTAACAAAATTTATTTTGCATAATTTATTAGCCAGATGGTTTGAGTTAATTAAAAAACCATGCATATATCGTGAGAATTAAAAATAAATATATATATCATTGATAAAATGAATTAAATTTCATTTGCTCCCAAAAAGAAGCAAATTTAGAAAGGGTTTATTATTTTTATTTTGAACCAATGTAAACTTAACTGCTGTTAATTGATTCTACATAAAAATATAGGCAGAATGTCTTATCTTTATACTTCATTTTGTGGAAAACTGAAATTCATCTCCTTCTATGGACGATATCTTTCAGATATCGTCCACAGAAGGTGTCATAATATTTGCCTGGATTGCTTTTAAGAGGAATATAATATATTTGGTTAAGAAATTATGCAAAATAAACCTTGTTAACGCTTGACTGTGCGCAGTTAAAAACTATTAAGTCTGAAAAAATGATTCTTGAATATCCTCTAATAATATATCGCTTTATTTTAGGGGATATGTACGGACCAGCAGTACAAACATCTATAAACAATCCCGAAGCCCTGTTTCAAAAACCTAGAGGATGTGGTGAACAAAACATGATGTTTTTAGCTCCTACCTTATATGCGTTGAGGTATTTGAAAGTGACCGGAAAACTTACGGCTGCAGCCGAAGAGAGTGGATACGAATTTATACGTCACGGTATGCTTTCCTTTATTGTATTATTATTATAAATGCTGCTTTTAAAGGCCCTCTTCACTTACCGTCGCCGGAAACCCGATCCAATGTTATAATATGGGGAAATTTTCTTTACAAATAACTTATTAACTAATGCATATTTTTAAATTCTGTTTTCACATTTAGAAAATTCTCAACTGTTAAATTGACGGACCTTTTCTAAAAATGTACTTTTTTAAATTTTTAATATATTATTTTGAAATTGCAAAATGAAAAATATTCACATACGGAAAATTCGTATTTTGCAGCTTCAAAATAAAATATAAAAAATTAAAAAAAGTACATTTTTTAAAAAAGGTCCGTCAATTTAACAGCTGAGAATTTTCAGAATGTGAAAGCAGAATTTAAAAATATGTATTAGTTAATAAGTTATTTGTAAAGAAAAATTTCCCATAGAATAACATTAGCTCGGCTTCCGGCGGTGGTGAGTGAAGAGGGCCCTTTAGTGCTTTTAGTTATTTTACTGAAGGATTTTTATGCAGTTTATAGAAGAAAATTTTTACAGGAGAAAAAAATAAATAAAAATAAAATAAAAAATAAATAAATCAGGAAAAAATAATCTTTCTTTCTGGAAATATTTCTTCTTTCTTTTCTGGAATATATATATATATATATATATATATTCGGTTCTTTCACGGGTATTCATTTATGAGTTTTTTCACTTTCATAAAACTTCAGAGGTGAATTTTTATCCAAATATAAAAGAATCTTCTACATTTAAGCATAAGTTATGAACCCTATAAAATTTTTTATTTTCATTAATAATAAAAGAATTTAAAAGAAGCAGAACGCAGAGAAATGAAAATGTAATAATTTCAACAATATATCATCTACGCTGTAACATCAGCGCTTTTTTTTGTAAAAGAATAGAAATAGTAGCATTAGTATTTTATAATCGATGATATTTTTCAGACATATGTAATAACACTTTAAATAAACAAGATTACACACACACATTAAATAAATAGATAAATAAATAATTGAACATTTCAACAAAAATCAATTTTCATGGCTGCTTTAAATTTCGATGCATCTACTGGAAACGTAACTGAAATATTTTCTGTTGCCTATTGCTTCTTGAAACAAACCAATTCTAAGGGTTTACAGATCGAGCTTACAAACTGGATCTAAAGTCTTACAAAAATTTAGGAAAACGGTTCTATTTTTGTATTATTACGTATAATTTTTGTAACAAATTAAATTTAATATTGAATTTAAGACCATCAATATATATAAGATCATCAATAAAATTTTATTGCTTAATTATTACATGCAATGATTTTTAGAAATTTTGATTCTTGTTTTGCATATTATTTCAGTGAACTATACATTTTTCTAGGAAAAAAAAAAAAAAAAAAAAAAAAAAGGAAAAATAATTAAATTGGTGTTTCGTGTTTTTGGGCCAACTGACTATACGAGGGTCCTTGGCATAGAGTGGTGTGCCTTTCGTGGAGGTCTATCTAAGGCGTCCTAGCCCGTAAAAATAATAATTAAAATAAATAAATTTAATACAAAGTTTGAATCTTTTAAAATTTTGTTTGAGATCGTAATTATGTCATATATCTTTTATGTTATTAGAAAGTCTTTTTATAATTCATGAAATTTACTATCTGAATTATTCGTGTAAAATAGTGTAGATTACTAATATTTATTGTAAAGAAATTAGAATCTTGCTGATTATTTTACGCAATATTTCATGAAACAAATATTTTTGAATTGAAAAATTATAATTATCTAGAATAACCTTAATACGAAATTCTCCATTCTTTATAGAATATTTTATTTTATTTTTCTTTATTCAGGTTATGGAAATCAATTAGCTTTCAGAAAAGAAGACGGTTCATATGCTGCCTATCAAAGCAAACCTACAAGTTCATGGTACGGTAACATTAATTATTAGCTTTATTTCGTTTTCGTCTTGAATATTAAAGTTTTTTTTATATACTCCCCAGCCTAATTATTTAGATGCATATTGTAGTTGTAAGTAGTCTAAACAAATAAGTTCCTTTTAAAAAATAAATAATTGTAAAAAAAGACTTTTTTTACGATATATATCATATAAACTCAATAATTCGTAATTAACAATTTATAAAGCAAAGATTACTTCCATTTAATATCTAATTTTCGCATCTAAAATGTTACAGTTTTTAATTTTTAAATAGCAACCAAAATTGTGATGAATGCTGCTATATGGCGAATAGAGGAATTTTACGGATTTAAAACTATTTCTATTGAATTACACTGAGAAAAAATTCTAACTGACATCTAGAATCTAAATTGTGGCTCTAGAAAAAATAGTTCCATGTCATCCTTATAAATTCTAGTCCCCTTGAAAAGAGTTCCAGAAGCCCCTATTAGAATTCTACAGCGTTTGCCTATATTCTCGAGGGTAAAGTTACTTAAAAATATCTGCAAATAAATGAGACTACAAGAGGCGGATTTCAGCAACTATAATCTTGGTTTATGACTCAATTCAGAATTTCTCGCAATACGAAAGATTCAGAATATTCGGAATATTCAGAATATTGTTTCACCGTCTAGAAATGTGTAAACAAGAAATTCATGACCATTTCGTCTGTTCAGTTTATTGGCGTACCTTATGCGCATAGTTCGAAAATCTATATTTCTAGTTAAGGGATTTAGAAAATGGCCACTTATTCATTCTAGAGGAAGGCGGTATATATTTTTTCTCAGTGTATATTATGTTATATAAATTGTATTCAAATAAAACGACAAATAAAAAAGTGCATACACACAAACATATATAGATATATATTATACTGTATATATATAGTATGTATGCAAACAGTACAATTTTTTTCATCAATCTCACTAAAGGTTTTTATAATAATAATAATAATAATAATAATAATAATAATAATAATAATAATAAAGGTAAATGAATTTTCACCATTTTGGTTTCGTTACTACAGAAATATTTTACTTGTACGGATCATTTTTAATCTATTAGCTTATATATATAAGCACATGCTTTTTTTTTCCCTACATAAATTTATTTCCGAAAATTTTTGTCATTTCTCAACACAAATTCCGTTTCCTTTTGTTTGAATCCAAAGAATGTATAGAAAGAATCCTTTAACCTTTTCGTTTTCGATAAATATTTATACTGATCTGAATTGAATAATTTTTTTTTTTTTTTTGAGAATTTACAGAAATCTTTTCAAGCGTTCTTTACATTATTCATCTTTTTCTTTTTATGTTTTTGTTTGCTTTTTGATATTTTTCTTCCATTAAGCATAAAAATTTGTTTTTCAAAATAAATGTATATAATAAAGGAAAAAATTTATTTTAAAGAAAGTCTTCCCTAAATATACGTATGCATTCATCTTTTTATCTAATGGTTTTATTCTTAAGCTTAAATTATATGTAAATCCTTATAGAAAAACGATACGTCATGTGGAATCAATTTTGAGAAATGTCGAAGATTTATTAAATCCCTATGAAATAGGATGGCTTAAAATTCCTGCAATGAAATATTGTAGGATTGCTGATGTTACTCGATTTCTTATATAGAATTTTCTTCTTCAGTTATACCTCATATACAATTAATAAATCAAATTCGATTTCGGCAATCGAATTCTTTATTGCAGACGTGGCAGCTTTCCTATATTTGTACCTACGTTTTATTATATTGCCACCATTATATAAAAATATATAAAATGTTCATTAAATATTTTAATGCCGTAATATTTTATATATAAAAAAAATATTCATCTGGTATAATGGTAACAGTATAATAAAACGTACATGGAGATATAGGAATGCTGCGATCCCTGCTAATAATACAGTACGAGATTTTCACGAAATTGCGTGGGATTTGTTTTATGTTGTAAAATAAATTAATCTAGCTCTAAATTAACTTTAGGAAACCACGGTATTCTTTAATTACCATATTTTTTTTATACTTGTGGTATTTTAGGCCAGTTAGACTTAAGTGATAGAAAAAAAAAAAAACAAGAACGAAAAATCATGCAGTACGCATTGATATGAACACTTTCCAACTGTACGTACTTGTTGTCTCATATAACTTTCAATATTTTTTGCCTACGTTATCACACAACAGGCAGAAGCACTGAAATGTATACAGATAGATTAATTGAATTTAAAATTACTCTTAGACGTTCTTGGAAAGTGTGAAAAAGGTTAATGCAAAAGAAAATGCAGCCTTTAGATTACAATTGCAGCCCTCAATGTATCTGAATACTTCAGTGCAGACATGTAAGTCTAAAGGTTAATTATATCATATTCTATACAAAACATTATGTTAGAATATTAACAATATATGTAATTTTTTTTATGATTTTTACAGTAGAAAGTTATTTAAATGTATTCATTATGTGATTTTTAAAATGTCTGTCCTAAAACGCAACGTATTGGCATTTTTTTTTTTTTTTTTTTTTTTTGTTCATGTACGCAAACTAGTTGTACAGGATCTATTAATGTCATTTTAAATAGGGAACATTCTATAGTGAACTTGACTAATATATAACATTTTTTAAAAATTCTGAAAATATTTACGGAGGCTGGAGACAGGGGGCAGACAGGTAGAAAGATAGACAATCGGAAAGACAGATACACAAATCATATTCACACTTAAAAATTGTTAGAAAATGTTGAAAACGCTTAATGTAAACGAAAGTACTATTCCAGATTTTTTTTATAAATAGCTCTTAATGTAACTGAATATTTTTGTGTGGCCCTGTAAATCAATTGCTTATTATAAAATATTCTATACAAACATTCTTTTGTGCATATGAATAGCATATTTCAATTTCATTAAGCCTTGAGATAAAATTTGGTTTATAAAAATACCACTCACAGAACGCAATGCTTTGGAATACTTTCGAGTGTCCCTATAAACAAACCAGGGGTGGTATTTAAACATTTTACATACGAAACATCCGATAGTGAACTTGAATATCATATTTCAATTTCATTAAGATTTGTGTACTGTAAAAGTATTAAAATGTGGTTTATAGAAATACCTCCCTTAGAAGACAATGCTTTGGAATAATTTCGGGTGCCCTAGTACACAAATCAGCCGGGGTATTCACTCCAATTTCAATAGAGCACATCCAGTAGTAGACTTGAATAACATGTATCAGTATGAAGAAATTCCATAAATATTTATAGGAGTTAGAGCGCGGATAGACAGACAGACGGGCAGACGAACAGACAGACAGATACACAAATTGAGATAATATTCACACGTAAAAATTGTTAGAAAGTGATAAAAACGTTTAATGAAAACGAATGTGCAACTCCAGCAAATTTTTATTAATACCTCTTAAAGTAACTAAAAACTTGTGTGTGGTCTTGTAAATCTAATGCTAATCATAATATATTTTATAGAAAGCATTCTTTTGTGCACATGAATAAAATATTTCCATTTCATTAAGTTTTGTGCAAAGTGAAATTATTGAAATTTGGTTTATACAAATACCTCTCATAGAAACCAATGACGTGGAATAGTTTCGAGTGTCCCTGTACACAAACCAGTGCTGGTATTTACTCCATGTTACATAAGAAACAGCCAATGAATAACGTATTTCGATTTCACTAAGATTTGTGTAAAGTAAAGGTATCCAAATATGGTTTATAGAAATACCTCCAATAGAACACAATGCTTTTGAATACTTTCAGGTATCCCTTTACACAAACCAGTTGAGGTACTCACTCAGTTTTCAATGGGAAACATTCGATAATAAACTTGAATAACATATATCAGTTTTAAGAAATTCCATAATTATTTACGGGAGTTAGAGTGCGGACAGACAGACGGGCAGACGAACAGACAGACAGATACACAATTTAAATCATATTTACACTTAAAAATTGCTAGAAAGTGTTAGAAATGTTTAATGTAAACGAAAGTGCAATTCCAGCAAATTTTTATTAATATCTCTTAAAGTAACTGAATTTTTGTGGCCCTGTAAATCTAATTCTAATCGTACTATACCCTATAGAAAGCATTCATTTCTGAATATGAATAACATATGTCAATTTAATTAAGCTTTCTGCAAAGTAAAGATATTAAAATTCGGTTTATAGAAATACCTCTCATAGAACGCAATGCTTTGGAATAGTTTCGAGTGTCCCTGTACACAAACCAGTGCTGGTATTTACTCCATTTTACATGAGAAACATAGTGATTTTGAATAACTTCAATTTCATTAAGATATGTGTGCAGTAAAGGTATTAAAATATGGTTTATAGAAATACCTCCCATAAAACACAAAACTATTAAATAATTTCGGGGGTCCCTGTACATAAACCAGTAGAGGTACTCACTCCATTTTCTATAGGGAACATCCGATAGGGAACTTGAATGACATATATCAATTTAATAAAATTAAACGTAATCCATACGTCTCATTAATATATTAAAACCAAAGTAACATTTAAAATGAGATAAAGGATACTAATATTTTAAAATGTTAGTATTCTTTATCTCATTTTAAATGTTACTTTGGTTTTAATATTTCACTTTCAAGAAATTCCATAAATATTTACATGAGTTAGAGCGCGAACAGACAGACAGACGAACACATAAACCGAAGTTATTAACACTTTTCAACCTTACTGGAAAGTGTTAAAAAATAGAAAAGATATTTAATTGCTGTTAGTGGACTTAAATTTCTCTTTTTATAAATATTTTTACAATTGATTTAGCTGCTGTAATTTGTAACATAAACTGACTTTTCTATTTTATCGGTAAATTGCGTATATAGAGATTATATATAGAGGATGGTAAAAACATTAAGAAAAATAATTTTTTTTTTCTTCCAGAAGTTGGAATTCGCATCGACGTGTGACATAAAGAAATGGAATGAGATTAATTTGGTTAAGGGGCCTTTGTACTTATCGTCGCCAATGTAGGGAATTTCGCCTTTTTATAATTCATCAGCTGATATCTAATTTTATATTCCGTTTTCATATTAAAAAAATTCACAACTGTTAATTTGGTTAATATAATGTTTTAATATAGAACTTCTGGTAAATTTCTCAAAGATATTTTTTTCAGATATTTTATTGTAAACCTTAAATTTTCATGAAACAATATTTTTTTAGGCTTACGGCTTTCGTCATCAAAGTATTCTGCCAAGCAACAGAGTTAATCCACATCGATGACGACGTTGTATGTAGTGGGGTGAAATGGCTGATTAGGAATCAAGAACCTGATGGATCCTACGTTGAGAAGCATCCTGTGTATCATGTTGATATGATGGTATCGATTATTATTTATATTTGTAATTTTCAATACGTAGTATGAATTTTCAAAATAAATAAACAAATAAAAACAAATAAATTAAATAAAAATATTTAAAACAATTTAAAAAAGGTAAAATACATTAAAACTTTAAAAAACATTAAAACCCGTTTAAAAGATTACCTCGCTAGCGCTTTCGGCTGCATCACGCAGCCTTCTTCTGGCGTTTTCGCTCCTGTGAACTATCGTACACACGGCCATGTATTCTTCTCTCTTCCTCTCTCTCCAGACTACTGCGCCATCTCGTGTCGATCTCTGATTGGTCGGTGTTGCATGAACCCTCATTAGCTAAAATTTCGACAGTTTCCCGTTTTGTGGCATAGAAATAATTATTGTAGTTTGCTAGTTTTTTGTAATTTTTAAAATCTATTTCTATTTTTTCTGTTTGGTTTATTTTAGTTAAAGCTGTGGTTGTATGATTATATTTTATATCATTTTGGTGTTCTTTGATTCGCGTTTTTATTTTTCGCTTTGTCATTCCAATGTAGCAACCGGTTTTTTGGTCATCTTTGTTAAAGTTTATTTTATATATACCTGCAGTTTCAGAAAAGTCTATTTTATCTTTATCGTTCCTAATTCTTTGGAAAATATTTTGGTTTGGTTTTATTGGTATATTAATATTTAATTTAGCGGCTCCGTTTTTAATTTTATTAGATGTACCTTTATTGTATAGAATTGGGGGGATGTATTTTTGTTTTGGTTTCTGTGCATTGTCTATGTTATTAAGTTTTTTTATTCTATTTCTATAAAGTTTGTTTACTAAGTTTTTCTTATAACCTGCGTTTTGAGCTATTTCAGTGATTTTTTGGAGTTCTTGTTTAAGTAAATTTTCATTTGAGCATACGTTTATTGCGCGGTTTATATAATATTGTATTGCTGCTATTTTGTATTTATATGGAGTCTTGCATTTTGCATTTATAATTTCGTTGCTATTACTTTGTTTCCGGTATACGGTAGTTTCGAAGTTTAAGTTTTGAGTTTTTATTATTGTGACATCTAGGAAGTTAATGAGGTTGTTATTTTCTATTTCAAGTGTGAATTTGATGTTTGGGTCAATTTTATTTAATTTTTCTAGTGTGCTTTCTGGGGAGGAGTATTTATTGTTTATTACTGCAAATGTGTCGTCTACATACCTGAACCAATATTTTATTTCTTTGAAATTTGTTAGTATATTTTCGTTTTCAAGTAATCTTAGTTTAAAGTCTGCTACTATGCCTGAGATAGGCGATCCCATTGGGACGCCTTGATTCTGTTTATAGAATTTATTGTTGAATCTGAAATAGTTTTCATTTAAAATTAGGTTATTAGCTGCAATTAATGTTTGGCTTATGTCTTTATCTTTATATTTTTGTTTTATTTTTGTTTTATTTTTGTTTTATTTTTATTTTTATTTTTATTTATTTTTATTTTATTTTATTTTATTTTATTTTATTTTATTTATGTATTTATTTTTTTTTTTTATAAAAAAATATAAAGTAATTAGTAAAAATAAAACAGTAAAGTAATGTAAAACAGTAAAAGTAAAGTAAGTAAAGTAAGTAAAGTAGTAAAGTAATTAGTAAAAATAAAACAAAAATATAAAGATAAAGACATAAGCCAAACATTAATTGCAGCTAATAACCTAATTTTAAATGAAAACTATTTCAGATTCAACAATAAATTCTATTAACAGAATCAAGGCGTCCCAATGGGATCGCCTATCTCAGGCATAGTAGCAGACTTTAAACTAAGATTACTTGAAAACGAAAATATACTAACAAATTTCAAAGAAATAAAATATTGGTTCAGGTATGTAGACGACACATTTGCAGTAATAAACAATAAATACTCCTCCCCAGAAAGCACACTAGAAAAATTAAATAAAATTGACCCAAATATCAAATTCACACTTGAAATAGAAAATAACAACCTCATTAACTTCCTAGATGTCACAATAATAAAAACTCAAAACTTAAACTTCGAAACTACCGTATACTGGAAACAAAGTAATAGCAACGAAATTATAAATGCAAAATGCAAGACTCCATATAAATACAAAATAGCAGCAATACAATATTATATAAACCGCGCAATAAACGTATGCTCAAATGAAAATTTACTTAAACAAGAACTCCAAAAAATCACTGAAATAGCTCAAAACGCAGGTTATAAGAAAAACTTAGTAAACAAACTTTATAGAAATAGAATAAAAAAACTTAATAACATAGACAATGCACAGAAACCAAAACAAAAATACATCCCCCCAATTCCATACAATAAAGGTACATCTAATAAAATTAAAAACGAAGCCGCTAAATTAAATATTAATATACCAATAAAACCAAACCAAAATATTTTCCAAAGAATTAGGAACGATAAAGATAAAATAGACTTTTCTGAAACTGCAGGTATATATAAAATAAACTTTAACAAAGATGACCAAAAAACCGGTTGCTACATTGGAATGACAAAGCGAAAAATAAAAACGCGAATCAAAGAACACCAAAATGATATAAAATATAACCATACAACCACAGCTTTAACTAAAATAAACCAAACAGAAAAAATAGAAATAGATTTTAAAAATTACAAAAAACTAGCAAACTACAATAATTATTTCTATGCCACAAAACGGGAAACTGTCGAAATTTTAGCTAATGAGGGTTCATGCAACACCGACCAATCAGAGATCGACACGAGATGGCGCAGTATTCTGGAGAGAGAGGAAGAGAGAAGAATACATGGCCGTGTGTACGATAGTTCACAGGAGCGAAAACGCCAGAAGAAGGCTGCGTGATGCAGCCGAAAGCACTAGCGAGGTAATCTTTTAAACGGGTTTTAATGTTTTTAAAGTAAATAAAAATAATTAAATAACTGCAGAAAAAATTCTATAGAGTTACTGAAGTGCGATGCAATACCGTTTATTTATGACTAGCAAGCTACGCTCGCTTCGCTGGTCACTATTTTTAAAGGAATCACAATAATTAATGAATTCTCAAAATTGCATTAATTTTTTATCATGTTGTTAAAAAGAGAAAAAAAAAATTCTGATCGGGAAAAATGTCGCACCGGGTCCCCACTGCCTTCGGCAGCGTTGACCCGTGCGCTGCGCGCGCGTATCCCTTCGCCATCCTTAGGACTTCTCAAAATTCCATGTTATTACTCATAAACTTTCATTCTTAAGAAAAGGAATTAAAAAAATATATCATTTAGCATCGTGTAAAAACTCACACCGGGACCCCACTGCCTTAGGCAGCGCAGGTCCATGCGCGCTCACGTGTGAGGATATACGTGCGCTGTGCACGAAAATTCCTTCTCAACTCAAACTTTCATTATTAAGAAAAAAAAATATATATATATATCATCGGGTAAAAACTCGCACCGGATCCCAAACGCATGCGCGCTGCGCGCGCACGTGTTAAGATAACGTGCGGTGCGCGCACATATTCTGAAATCAAACCTTTATTCTAAAGAAAAGAACACACTATCGTACACACGGCCATGTATTCTTCTCTCTTCCTCTCTCTCCAGAATACTGCGCCATCTCGTGTCGATCTCTGATTGGTCGGTGTTGCATGAACCCTCATTAGCTAAAATTTCGACAGTTTCCCGTTTTGTGGCATAGAAATAATTATTGTAGTTTGCTAGTTTTTTGTAATTTTTAAAATCTATTTCTATTTTTTCTGTTTGGTTTATTTTAGTTAAAGCTGTGGTTGTATGGTTATATTTTATATCATTTTGGTGTTCTTTGATTCGCGTTTTTATTTTTCGCTTTGTCATTCCAATGTAGCAACCGGTTTTTTGGTCATCTTTGTTAAAGTTTATTTTATATATACCTGCAGTTTCAGAAAAGTCTATTTTATCTTTATCGTTCCTAATTCTTTGGAAAATATTTTGGTTTGGTTTTATTGGTATATTAATATTTAATTTAGCGGCTTCGTTTTTAATTTTATTAGATGTACCTTTATTGTATGGAATGGGGGGATGTATTTTTGTTTTGGTTTCTGTGCATTGTCTATGTTATTAAGTTTTTTTATTCTATTTCTATAAAGTTTGTTTACTAAGTTTTTCTTATAACCTGCGTTTTGAGCTATTTCAGTGATTTTTTGGAGTTCTTGTTTAAGTAAATTTTCATTTGAGCATACGTTTATTGCGCGGTTTATATAATATTGTATTGCTGCTATTTTGTATTTATATGGAGTCTTGCATTTTGCATTTATAATTTCGTTGCTATTACTTTGTTTCCGGTATACGGTAGTTTCGAAGTTTAAGTTTTGAGTTTTTATTATTGTGACATCTAGGAAGTTAATGAGGTTGTTATTTTCTATTTCAAGTGTGAATTTGATATTTGGGTCAATTTTATTTAATTTTTCTAGTGTGCTTTCTGGGGAGGAGTATTTATTGTTTATTACTGCAAATGTGTCGTCTACATACCTGAACCAATATTTTATTTCTTTGAAATTTGTTAGTATATTTTCGTTTTCAAGTAATCTTAGTTTAAAGTCTGCTACTATGCCTGAGATAGGCGATCCCATTGGGACGCCTTGATTCTGTTTATAGAATTTATTGTTGAATCTGAAATAGTTTTCATTTAAAATTAGGTTATTAGCTGCAATTAATGTTTGGCTTATGTCTTTATCTTTATATTTTTGTTTTATTTTTGTTTTATTTTTGTTTTATTTTTATTTTTATTTTTATTTATTTTTATTTTATTTTATTTTATTTTATTTATTTATTTATTTTTTTTTTTTTAAAAATATAAAGTAATTAGTAAAAATAAAACAGTAAAGTAATGTAAAACAGTAAAAGTAAAGTAAGTAAAGTAGTAAAGTAATTAGTAAAAATAAAACAAAAATATAAAGATAAAGACATAAGCCAAACATTAATTGCAGCTAATAACCTAATTTTAAATGAAAACTATTTCAGATTCAACAATAAATTCTATAAACAGAATCAAGGCGTCCCAATGGGATCGCCTATCTCAGGCATAGTAGCAGACTTTAAACTAAGATTACTTGAAAACGAAAATATACTAACAAATTTCAAAGAAATAAAATATTGGTTCAGGTATGTAGACGACACATTTGCAGTAATAAACAATAAATACTCCTCCCCAGAAAGCACACTAGAAAAATTAAATAAAATTGACCCAAATATCAAATTCACACTTGAAATAGAAAATAACAACCTCATTAACTTCCTAGATGTCACAATAATAAAAACTCAAAACTTAAACTTCGAAACTACCGTATACCGGAAACAAAGTAATAGCAACGAAATTATAAATGCAAAATGCAAGACTCCATATAAATACAAAATAGCAGCAATGCAATATTATATAAACCGCGCAATAAACGTATGCTCAAATGAAAATTTACTTAAACAAGAACTCCAAAAAATCACTGAAATAGCTCAAAACGCAGGTTATAAGAAAAACTTAGTAAACAAACTTTATAGAAATAGAATAAAAAAACTTAATAACATAGACAATGCACAGAAACCAAAACAAAAATACATCCCCCCAATTCCATACAATAAAGGTACATCTAATAAAATTAAAAACGAAGCCGCTAAATTAAATATTAATATACCAATAAAACCAAACCAAAATATTTTCCAAAGAATTAGGAACGATAAAGATAAAATAGACTTTTCTGAAACTGCAGGTATATATAAAATAAACTTTAACAAAGATGACCAAAAAACCGGTTGCTACATTGGAATGACAAAGCGAAAAATAAAAACGCGAATCAAAGAACACCAAAATGATATAAAATATAGCCATACAACCACAGCTTTAACTAAAATAAACCAAACAGAAAAAATAGAAATAGATTTTAAAAATTACAAAAAACTAGCAAACTACAATAATTATTTCTATGCCACAAAACGGGAAACTGTCGAAATTTTAGCTAATGAGGGTTCATGCAACACCGACCAATCAGAGATCGACACGAGATGGCGCAGTATTCTGGAGAGAGAGGAAGAGAGAAGAATACATGGCCGTGTGTACGATAGTTCACAGGAGCGAAAACGCCAGAAGAAGGCTGCGTGATGCAGCCGAAAGCGCTAACGAGGTAATCTTTTAAACGGGTTTTAATGTTTTTTAAAGTAAATAAAAATAATTAAATAACTGCAGAAAAATTTCTATAGAGTTACTGAAGTGCGATGCAATACCGTTTATTTATGACTAGCAAGCTACGCTCGCTTCGCTGGTCACTATTTTTAAAGGAATCACAATAATTAATGAATTCTCAAAATTGCATTAATTTTTTATCATGTTGTTAAAAAGAGAAAAAAAAAATTCTGATCGGGAAAAATGTCGCACCGGGTCCCCACTGCCTTCGGCAGCGTGGACCCGTGCGCTGCGCGCGCGTATCCCTTCGCCATCCTTAGGACTTCTCAAAATTCCATGTTATTACTCATAAACTTTCATTCTTAAGAAAAGGAATTAAAAAAATATATCATTTAGCATCGTGTAAAAACTCACACCGGGACCCCACTGCCTTAGGCAGCGCAGATCCATGCGCGCTCACGTGTGAGGATATACGTGCGCTGTGCACGAAAATTCCTTCTCAACTCAAACTTTCATTATTAAGAAAAAATATATATATATATATATCATCGGGTAAAAACTCGCACCGGATCCCAAACGCATGCGCGCTGCGCGCGCACGTGTTAAGATAACGTGCGGTGCGCGCACATATTCTGAAATCAAACCTTTATTCTAAAGAAAAGAAAATTTAAAAAATCATTTCTCATCAGGTAAAAAGTCGCACCGGGTCCCCACTGCTTTCGGCAGCGCAGTCTCGTGCTCGCTGCGTGCGCCTATTCCTTCCCCACTCTTCTAGCCCCTCCTAATTAACCTACATATACCAATTTTGAACGGTCTAACTCAATTAGCTGAGATGGAAAAGAAAACCTAATCAGGACACCTTAAAATAGTAAATCAGGTGAAATCTCGAATTCCACTTTCGATAATATAAAAAAACTTTAAAATATCTTTTGAATGATTTATTAGAAATAATTTAATCATAATAAGAATTTGAAATATTGAAATTTAAAAATATTACAGCGCCATCTGGCGGTAGAAATTTCTGTACTGTATTGTTCCATTCCAGATCAACAAAGCTTTCAAATGGTGTATTACTTATGAAATTATTTTAATTAGTAGCTGAGATACAAAAGAAAACTTAATCAGGACACCACAAAACTGTAAATGGGGTAAAATCTCGAATTCCACTTTCGATAATATAAAAGTACTTAAAAATATCTTTCGAATGATGTATTAAAAATAATTTAATAATAATTAGAATTTGAAATATTGAAATTTTTAAATATTACAGCGCCATTTGGCGGTAGAAATTTCTGTAATCTGTTGTTCCATACCAGATCAACAAAGCTTTCAAATGATGTATCTCTTAAGAAATTATTTTAATTAGTAGCTGAAATACAAAAAATAACCGATTCAGGAAACCTCAAAACGTGTAAATCAGGTGAAATCTCGAATCCCACTTTCGATAATATAAAAGTACTCTAAAATATCTTTCGAATGATGTATTAAAAATAATTTAATCATGATTAGAATTTGAAATATTGAAATTTTAAAAAAATACAGCGCTATCTGGCGGTAGAAATTTCTGTAATCTACTGTTCAATTCCAAATCAACAAAGCTTTCAACTGATGTATTACTTATGAAATTATCTTAATTAGTAGCTGAGATACAAAAGAAAACCTAATCAAGACACCTCAAAACGTGTAAATCGGGTGAAATTTCGAATTTCACTTTCGGTAATATAAAATTACTTTAAAATATCTTTCGAATGATGTATTAAAAATAATTTAATAATAATTAGAATTTGAAATATTAAAATTTTAAAATATTACAACGCCATCTGACGGTAGAAATTTCTGTAATCTACTGTTCGATTCCAAATCAACAAAGCTTTCAAATGATGCATTACTTATGAAATTTTTTTAATTAGTAGCTGAGATACAAAAGAAAACCGATTCAGGAGACCTCAAAACATGTAAATCAGGTGAAATCTTGAATCCCACTTTCGATAATATAAAAGTACTTTAAAATATCTTTCGAATGATTTATTAAAAATAATTTAATTAGAATTTGAAATATTGAAATTTTAAAATATCTGGCGGTAAAATTTCTGTAATCTACTGTTCAATTCTAAATCAACAAAGCTTTCAAATAATGTATTACTTATAAAATTATTTTAATTAGTAGCTGAGATACAAAAGAAAACCTAATCAGGACACCTTAAAACGTGTAAATCACGTGAAATCTCGAATTCCACTACTTACGGTAGCCGATTAATGGAAGGTGACAGAAATTTGTGGCGTCTACTCTTGAAATTCAATTCAAATAATTTTCAAAATGATATATTACTTATTAAATTATGCTAATTAGAAGCTGAGATACAAAAATGATATAAACACTATTATAAAACGATTTATGTCTGACTTTTTCGTGGTTTTCTCCGTAACTTGCGTAATTCCGGGCTAAATACTGTTAAAAATCCATAGTATGAAATGTGAAAGGATTATCAGAATTCGAAACTCTGCAAAATATAAAAGAATAAAGGCATTCTGGGTTTTTCGTTGTTTTCTCCGAAACAACCGTTCCTTTTCTACGTTTTTGCCCCTTCCCCCCTTTCCGTCCCTTCTAATAATTTTACACTTGAAAATATCCGCAATCGATTTATCTTTCCTTAAAACGTAATAATAACTATTTCAAACGCTGTAACTCTTCTTTTTTTGCCCCTTCGCCCCCCTCCCTCCCCACTCAAGCCCTTCCTAATAATTCTACACTTTCAAAAATATTCAGAACCGAATTATCGGGCGTTAAAACCAAATATTACGAAATTTCAACGGCATATCTCAATTAAAAAAAATATAATACAAAATTTAATCTATTTTTTTTGTTTATCCTGATATTTTCATGAAAATTGAACAGTAGCTTTATAATATGCTGTCTAGGCCGAATATTAATTAAAATGTAACGTGAATGAAAATTTGAAAAAAATTGAAAATTGCAATTTTTCTCCCCACTACAAATCACGTGACAGCTTGATCGGTTACAATCATTTCCCTTTTCATCTCAGACAGTAGTCTGGCGTTTGAAATGATGTTGCCACAAAAAATTCATACTTTAGTTAATTTTAAAAAATCTAATTGTTGTACCGATAAGCCACTTGCACACTTAGATTCAGAAAAAATGCCCCTTTCATTTGGTATCGAAATCGTAACGATCGGACAAATATTTCTAATTTATTTTCCACTTTTTCTGCTTTTAACTCCGTTAAAATATCTATTTTTATGCAATCGCGGTGAATTCTCAGTCATTGAGATAGCTTTCTGATTAGGCATGATTCTACATTTTAATTAATATATACACAACTAGATAAAATTTTTAAATTCTGTTTTGAAGAGGACCTCGGAAAGGCTCCAGAGCATCCGTATGTCAATTCTTGTATTTCTGCCTTCAATAGGGGCTGAACGTATAAAAGAACAGACAGACAGACAGACAGACAAACCTTTCCATTTATTATAGATTATTGATATTCCACGTGAATTGAATAATTAAAAAAAAGTGTGTTTCTTTCTAATTTGCTATTAAATGTTTTTATTAAACTGAAACAAAGATATGTAGAATAACTTTAAAATGTTTTGAGAACACCGGATAATTCCCCTCTTCGTCATGTAATATTCACTAATTTTATGCACATTTACATTTTTCACAGAAATGGTGAAAGCAGGATTTTATTGAATTTATCTTGCTAATCACCATTTAATCTATTATTGGGATACTTTGAATCCATTTCTAAGTTTATGTTCCTTTCTTCTGAATACCTATGAAACTTAAGAAATAGTTTTTTACAATGACACTTTCATTACGATATTCTAAGCACTTTAAGATGAAGGTTTGATGATTTTTTGAGAATTTTTATTTTAAGCAATGGAATTTAACTAAAAATGTTAAAGATTTTCAATAAAAATTAATGGACTTTTTAAATTTTTTACTTAGAAAGAAAATTGTCTTTTAAAATATATAAAAAATATTAGTCTAAAACCTATAAAAATTTCATAATCCTATTTCCATTTGTGAGAAAAATCATACAAAGTGAATTCAACATAACAGAGATAGTGCTTACCCAGTCCTCCTAAAAAAAAAAAAAAAAAAAAAAAATAAATAAATAAATAAATGAATTATATATATATATATATATGTTGTACAAATTACACACACACACACACAAATGTTTTTTGGGAAAACCAAATTAATTTTATTGACTCATTTTTACACTAATTTGTTATTTTAACAATAATTTTGTACAGTTAGACAAACAAATTTGCTTCGATTGACCAAACGAATATTGTTGAAAGAAGAGTTACTGTAACTGGACAGTCCAAGAAGATACGTCATAGATTCCTACGTAAACAGCCAATGAACGAGCGATGTGTTGTATTAATAAAATTGTTTATTTATATCAGCAAAATAATTTCATCATTTAAACATATGTTGTTTGATTCAATAAAAATATTTGGTTAAAACAATAAAGTATTTTGGTTCCGGTTAACAATAATTTTGTTGAAATTTCTGGCTGATTTTACAAAATCTTAGTTGCTTTAACAAAACATTTTTTTTTCTATGTATACAAGTTTTATTAATTTCCTAATGTCACGATTTCTGCTTTAGGGTGGTGTACAAGGAAGAACTCCAATAACTGCTTTTGCACTCATTGCTTTAGAAGAATGTAAATGTGATGAGGAGGTAATGGATTTATTTATTTATTTATTTTTTTTTTTAATTGTATTATTATTATTTTCGATAACATTTGCTTAACCTGTGTATTAAAAGTTTAGAGCAATTTGGCACTCAAACTGTATTTCAAAATCATAGCTATATAATGCGTTAACAAAATCATTCCTAATTAAAGAATATTTTTAACAAGAACGAAAATTTACGTGATTTGCACAGATTATAAAGACTTTACGAATGTACAAAATCGTTGCAGCGTTTAACCTTCAATGTATTTTAACTACGTGATAACACAATAGACAGACAAGTAAACTAATTGAATTCATAATCATTATTCAACATTCTTGGAAAGTGTTAAAAACGATCAACACATAGGGAAATGCAATTCTAGCAATTTCCAGTTGTAGCCCTTTTTGTATCTGAATATTTTAGTGCACCCCTGTATCTTTTAACTCTGTACATGCCATATCTTATAGAACACTTTTTTTTAGCATATGAATAATAAATATCAATTTAATTATGATTTTTGAAGTACAAATTTATCTAAATACGATTTATAAAATAGCCTTTCATAAAACGCAATGCTTTGGCATTTTTTTTGGTGCCCCCGTACACCCGAAAATAGTGGTGTTATTTATACCATTTTGAATAGGAGCATGTTGTTGTGAACTTAAGAAACATATTTTGAAGAAATGCTGAAAATAATTACGGACGCTAGACGTGGATCGAGGGACTGAAAGACACTCTAATTCAAATTATAATCACTCCTTAACATTGTTAGAAAGTGTTAAAAATGGTTAATATGATTGTAGGAATTGAAAATGCAATTTCCAATCACTGGTATTCATACTGTTTTCTATAGAAAACATTTTTTTGTGCATACGGTTAATAATTGTCAATTGTATTGCGATTTAGGCAAATTAAAGGTATATTAAAGTATGGTTTATGGAAATACCTCTCATAGAATACAACATTTTATAATTTTTTTTGGGTGTCCCTGCACACAAACCGGTGGTGGTACATATTCCGTTTTCAATAGAGAAGATTACGTAGTGAACTTGAATAATATATATCGGTTTCAAAGAATTCTATGAATATTTATTGGAGTTAGAGCGCGGAGAGATAGAAAGACGCATCAAAGTCATAAATATTTTTCAACTTTTTTGGAAAGTAACCCTTTAACCGTTGCAAACGGCTTTTTCCGTCACTTAATAGTTGAAAAAAGAGGCTAATGTGACAAATTTTTGAAAAATATGATATTTTTTCCTAGGTCATACGATTACTGAATATCCATAGATTTCAAAACTAACTACGTTTATTCCTACTTCACTTAGTATTGATTTTATGAGTTATTAAACAGATATGCTAAAAAACTCGACACGGCTAAAGGGATTTAATTTTATACTTTCTCATTTGGTGCCTGTTTCTTTTACATTGTTCTCTTGTAACTGATTGTATTTCTTAATTTATTATATATACATGAAACATGAGAACAAATATTTGATTTGTGAAAATTTTTGACCTCCGGTTTTCGATATATCTACTCTTTTTGAGATGTTCTGAACAAGATTTGAGTATTTAAAAAATGTTCGTCTGTGTGTGTGTTACACCTCACGAATCAATGAAGCAAATTTAATTCAAACTTGACATTTAGATGTTAGATGGACTTTTACTTATACTGATGCATCAATATTTGAATAACATACATTATACATTTTTAACTCGCTTCTAATTTTACTTGCGAACTAAAGGCAATTCTTGAGGCCCTACGAATGTATTCTTCCCTGGGTGATACTGATAAAGCTAGTGGGCTCGTCATTTTCTGTGATTCCAGGGCTGCCCTGGAAGCAATAGGGAATGGAGACTCCAGGCTCGCACAAGATATCCATCGCTACTTAAAGGTAATTTGCCACCTAGGGAAAAGTACTTTCCAGTGGACACCTGCACATGTTGGTATAGAGGAGAACGAGGAAGCAGATAGGCTGGCGAAAGTGGCGAGGGACCTAAACTCGGAAATCTGCAGCACCGTAACTTTAGGAGACGCTAATGCAATTGCTAGATACAGACTGAAAGAAAAACACATCAAAAAGGAACATCGACTGTGTGTTATAAATGCAGACAGGATGATTACGAAGACTATCTCCAGACTTAGAACCCAACACTTTGGTGGACAATAAATACAGACGGCACCATAACTTACAAATCATGTAGGAACTGCCTGGAGGAGGAACTCACCCCAGAACACATTTTCAACTGCCCGGCCATCAAAAGAAGCTTACAGGCCATTGACGAATTTCCCTTTCAGGGAAATCTCTATAGTGACAAAATTGTGGACATTGCCAAGGCCATGATTTTGGCGCATGGAATGATTTGACTTCAATTGGACACGACACCAACCAACCAACTAAATTAGATAGAAAAAAAATTACAAGTCTACTTAAGTATAATCTGACTAATCCATCAGAAATTGAAGTAATATTCTGTATTAGACACATCTTAGCTGGCCTTGGCAATGGAATTTTTAATAGTAACTTTTTCATGTTCCAATTTCTAAGTGATTCTAAAGATGAGAACCTTGATTATCAGTTTTTAGAAAGTTACGATTCCATTTTTGCCTCGAGAAGGTTCTATCTTAAACAGTTACTTAATATGATTTAATTTTAATTTTAAATTTTACTTTACCGAGAGTATGAACTTGTTATGTTTAAGGCAAATTTCAGTTGTACACACGTTCAGTTAAAACAATTTTATAAGAATTAAATTTTACTGTTACATGAAAAGAAATAAAAAAATAAAAAAATTGAAGACTTTTTCTACCAATGTAACATTTAAAATGAGATAAAAAATACAAAAATTTAAAACTTTAAAAATACATTTTAATTAAAAACATTAAAACATAAGACAGACGTTTCGGCTAGAACACTAGTCCTCCTCAGTGTCAAACATACAAGCACAAACAACATTTACAAAAATTCATAATACATTATAGCAAGATTAAATATTCAGGAGGAACAGCTTTAGCTTCGTTCAAGGCAGAATGTTGCATTTAGGTAAAAGCGCCCTCTAGAAAAATACGGGATTCATAGATATTTATATTAGAAGCTAATATTTTAAAGTTTTCAAAATCTGGAGTATGATCACTATTGAGAGAATGGATTACGAGTTTTGATTTTAAATCTCCTGTTTTAAATGAGCGTTTATGTTCCTTTAATCTAATTTCACCTGTTCTACCAGTTTCACCGATATATGTAGAATCACAATTTTTACAAGGAATACTATAGATTACACCTAGACGTTTAAGGGGGGGGGGGGGCAGCGGGTGTAAAGTTTGAGAGAAAGTTACTAACACGGAGTTGAGGTTTAAAGGTAGTACAGATATTAACTGTTCTAAGTAATTAAGAGATATTTTCAGAAATACCTTTATAATAAGGGATAGTCGTACGATAAGTGGAATATTTAAATTTAGGATAAACTGATTTATATGAAAAATATAACTCTTCTTTATAAATTATTTTAATAAAACGAGGGGGGGGGGTAACCATTATTTTTTAAATCAGAAAAAATTTTGGATAGTTCAATATTTAATAATTCGGAGTTACTACAATAATGCTTTGCACGATGTAAAAGAGTACGAATGACTGCAATTTTATGCGATAAAGGATTAGCTGAATTGAAGTTAAGATGTTGACCAGAGAAGGTGGGTTTTCTATAGACTGAATTTGAAAAATGTAAAAAATCATTGACTGTTTTATGCATTATAAGGATGTCAAGAAAGGGTAGTTCATTATTAATTTCAGTTTCAAGGGTAAACTGGATAGCAGGACATAAAGAGTTAGCAAAATCTAAAATATCATTAGCATAAAGTTGCTTAGTAATTATAAAAATATCATCCACATATCTTTTCCAGAAATTTTTTTATCATGTAACTGGGAATGCAACATTCTGCCTTGAACGAGGCTAAAGCTATTCCTCCTGTATATTTAATCTTGCTATGATGTATTATGAATTTTTGTAAATGTTGTTTGTGCTTGTATGTTTGACACTGAGGAGGGCTAGTGTTCTAGCCGAAACGTCTGTCTTATGTTTTAATGTTTTTAATTAAAATATATTTTTAAAGTTTTAAATTTTTATATTTTTTATCTCATTTTAAATGTTACATTGGTTTTAATATATTAATGAGACGTATAAATTATGTTTAATTTTATTAAAAGACTTTTTCTATTAATTTATTTTCCCCTTTTTCTGTTTTTAACCCAGATTCGGCAGAATGTTTATGACAGAGAATTTAAGCTAAAAAAATAATAAAAAAAGAAAAATTAATCTTACATTGCCTGTTGGTCACGTCTGTTAGAAATTCCCAATAAAAATGTAACTTTTTTGTTGCCACCTAAATTTAATACTTTAGTTATTTTTTAAAAAATCTAATTTTCGTGTCGAAAAACTGTTTGCAGCCCTGTATTCAGATAAATCGCCCCTTTCATTTGGTACCGAATTTGTAACGATAGGTCTGATATGTTTAATTTATTTTTCCCTTTTTCCGTTTTTAACCCGGATTCGGCCGAAGGTTTATGACATAGAAAGTAAGCTGAAAAAAAGTCTTTAATAATAATAATAAAAAGCATAAGTTTTAAACAGTAGAATGTAAATAATTTCATTCATTGTTTCATTTTTCAAACACTTACTTGAATAGTATTTATACAAATGTAATTTTTACAATCAATTTTGTAAACATTTTTTTTTTTTTTTTTTAAATAGTTTGATAAAAGAAAATGCGACCAATCATATTTTAAAATTCTATGCATTATGGTAGTATTGACATAAAAAGTAGAATGCGAATTACAATGATGAGAGCAATTTTATTATAAATCTTTATTGAAAGCAATTTTTTGGAATATGTAAAGGGTTGGTCATAAACTCTTGCGTAATCTATTCTTGTTCTTTTGACGATGTATCAAGATTAATAATAGCTTACATATACGCTTGTTTTTTTCTTTTCTGCATAATTTTGAAACAAATAAACATATCAATATAAAACTTAGATGGCATATTTGTTATCAAATCATTAATTGAATTTTATATAACTTTAACATGAATAATACTTTTCAAACTGATATTAGTTCAAATTTTCTCAAAAGTAAGCTTTGGAAGAATTTTTTTTTAATTTTAATTAATTTTTTTTTTCTTAATTTTAGAAAAAACTAAATGAGAAATGGTGCTAAATATGCATTACAGGTAGGTGAATATGCACATGCGGCCAAATGTTTCAATAAAACCAAATTTTTCTACCTGTATTTACCTTTTTTGTTTTTCTTTCTTTCTTCTTCCTCTTTTTTGTATGTGAATAACTTAAAAAAAAAAAAAAAAAAAAAAAAAAAAAAAACATACAAAAGAACATGAAAATTGAATGAGACTTTTATTTTAAAATTGTTTATTGACATTTTCACTATTTTGACGATGTTCAAGGTTTATAAATTAATAATTATAAATTTTTAAAAAGTCCCTTATGGAAGAAAAAGAAAAATCCAATTTTAATTTAACATTTGGATGCTACTTTTACCTATCTGCAAACCACACCTTTGACACAATTTACCATTTAGTTTTCATTGCTAAAATTATTTAAAACTTTTATTTCTTACTTTTGAGCAAAATTGAAGTTATATAGGTTTAAAAATTATTTCTTATGCTAAAGTTATATAAAATTCGATTAATAATTTGCTAACGAATACGCCATCAATATTTTATATTCATGTGTTCATTATTTTAAAATTTTGCGCAAAAGAAGAAAAGGAGGAAACAGTACCTTGAATTATGAAGGCCAGTGTACAGAGCTTTGATAAAAACATTCATCTAACCTTTTTTACTTACGAATATCTTAGTATTCAAGCTTCTCTCAAGTTGACATTTTAATTGCAAAAATCTAAGTGCAATAATAAAATGAAATGTTGTTAAAAATGTGATATTAGATAAGTTATACATAATAATACCAAATATTTTATCCTGTCGTACCACATTTTTTACAATACTGCAAGCATAATATATAGATTTTGTTCTAACTAATTAAATTTTATAGTTATAAATGTTTTAACAAATCCAACAAAAAAATTTTCTATTGTATATATAAGGAGGTTTTTCAGTAATATTTATTTTATTATTTCTTTTTTAGAATATACTTCTCGCTAAAAAACGTGCAGTTGCTTATTTGGAGGATCACATAGGTGAAGTGAATACTCCTTTGGCAATGGCTGTTGTAGCCTATGCTCTTTCTTTAAGTGACAGTGAACTGAGGCAAGCTGCGAATGACAGACTTCTTAGGATGGCAAAATATGATGAAGGTAAATAAGATGTCAACCAATTGCGTTTTGCGTTTAATTGGTGAAGCTCCTTTTCAATAGCTTGGTTATTTAGATATTGTAATGAACGCATATGTAAGAAAAGAATTAAAAAAAAAAAAAGTGCTGGATTGTTTGCATAGATAATATGTTAAACTAGACAGTATTAAACTCTTTATATCAAAATATACAGTATAATACAAGCAAAAATTTTAAACTCAGTTGTATCGAAGTACCGAGTGCACCAAAAGTTCGTGAAAATTTTAAAAAAATCATTAAAAAAGAACAAAAGAAGATAAAAAAAGTGCGGTTTGCACAAATGACATCAGAAAGAGGGCGGATTTTTTTTTAAGAAAAAAAAAAAAAAAAAATTAGTTCAAAAAATGACCGATATGTGGCGCTGATGTTGAATATGTTAAGCAAATTAATGCAAATGAGTCATACATTAAAATATAATGAACAGAAACACAAAACCAATACAATTCAGCTTTTCAAAGTTTTATTTAAGCTGAAGTTATTCAACACGACGTCCACCACATTGTATGAAGCAAGTAAGGCGAGTCACAACACCTGTGACAGCTGAGTACAGCATATCTGGATGAACCACAGGCAAGGTCTGCTGAATGGCATAAAATTCAACCTAATTTACATAAATCAACTTCGTGTATGCACCGCAGCGCCAACTATCGGTCATTCTTGAACTTTTTTTTTTTTTTTTTTTTTTTGCTCTTAAAAAAAATCCGCCCTTTTTCTGATGTCATTCGTGCAAACCGCACTTTTTTATCATCTTTTGTTCTTTTTTAATGATTTATTAAAGTTTTCACGAACTTTTTGGCGCACCCGGTACTAAAGTTAAATTAATATATATGGAATATTTCACGTATGGACTTAGGATTTTTCTTCATTTTGTTTTGTATGCAATGGGTAATATTTTTGTAAATGCAAATGTGGGAAAAGGAATCATACATAAATAAAATTTTGTATTTTAACATGTATATGAACCTTTAGGCAAAAAATTCTATCATTGAAAACTAATCTTAATTTGAAAAATTTTGAATTTGGAAATATGCTTCTTTGGTCCGCAGATTAAGAATTAATCATTGTAACGTCAATATTGAACCAATCTGTATATTATAAGTAAACTAAAAGTAAATTACTATGCAAATGTCTGTTGTAGATACTAATAGGATGTACTGGAAAACAGAAAACTCTGCTCGAGATATCGAAACCGCTGGTTATGCCCTTTTAAATCAACTTCTGTACAACGATATGAGTCGAAGCAATTCTATAGTGAACTGGCTGAATACGCAACAATTACAGTCGGGTGCATTCAAATCTACTCAGGTATTTCTATTTCTATTAATCTAATATTTCTCCCTTTTTTTAAGTTTGTATTTTGCTATTAAATATTTATTAATTTTTGTCATACATGCTTTGAAAATCTTAACATTTTTTTCAGATAAATGCCGAGAGTTTGTTCTGTAAAATTAGGTAAAAATTTAGCTTTTCTTTAGAAGACAGGAAAAAATAATACACTATACGGAAAAAAAGAAATTATGTAATTTACTGGGTGAACGTTTGTTTTTCTCAAACAGCATACTATTATTTTTTCTTTACCTTTACTTAATGTGGTTCGATGACAAGGTGATCAGAAACTAGTCAATAAATATTAATATTGTTTCTGTATTCCGTTTTGATCGTTTATTGTGTTAAATTTAATATTTTTTCGGAAAAAGCGTCCTCTAGTGGATATTTTGGAACTAATTTTTTTTTTTTTTCGAAATTCCGTGAGCGCATCTCGTGTATAGTCTATATACCAAATTTCGTTGCATTCCTTTCACCCGTTTTCTCTGTAGGATGCTGTTTATAGGAGAAGTTTAATTCATAGACCTATTATAAGAGTGGACGGAGCATTCCATTATTAAGGGAATATAAGTAAAGGTGCAAAGATGAAACCATGTGAATGTTGAAAAATGTTTCCTTTTTTGGCATTTATCGCATTATTGGTAATTTTTTGTTTTGATTATAAATATATATATTATTATTATTATTAAAAGATACAACAAGCAAAACTAGTGTAAAATATTACAGCTGCTGAAATTTATTTTTACCTTGTTATTACATCTAACAAAGTTCAAAAGTTTTTATTAACTTTGGTTTGTCTATACGCGTTTTAACTCTCATAAAAAATTATGGACATTTTTGAAATAATATAAGATATAATATAGTTAAACTAATTCAATTTAGAGAAATAAGTATAGCAATTATAAGCATTTTATAAAAATAATTACTTAAAAAGAACGAAATAATTAAATATTAAAAAGAATCTGACCTGCGAAATAAAATCCTTATTTTACATAACTTCTAAGGTTTTTAAAGTACATCTAATTACTATTTCTTGCTATAAAATTCTTTTTTAATTCAAAACAATCTAACTTTTAAAGTGAAATAAAAATTTTAAAAAGAATTTTCAAAGAAAAAGGGAAAATATCGTCTGCTTAATAAAAAGCACAGTTTAGATCATGACGAGTAAATTTCAATATTGACCAGTTTGGCTTCCTGTAGATCAACATTCACATGACCTTTTTATGAGTTATCTTTGCCACTAAAATAGGTTGACATTGGCCCGTCCACTCTTATAATAGGTCTATGGTTTAATTATAACCACCTTGTATGTATTTAAAGAATTTATACATCTTATCACGCTGTTATGAAATCAAAACACCATAGTCTAGTCTAAACATCAGATTAGCTTGATTTCCACTACAGCTAGAAGATAGGCTTTTTAAACTTTTAATTTAAAACAATCGTTTATAAAAATGCCAGGCTTTTTAAACTTTTAATTTAAAACAATCGTTTATAAAAATGCCATATACAACAAAACATGACACTGTTTTTGATTAATTAATGGCTCAAATATTAAAATATCATACAGAGTATTATTTACATTTTTGAAACCTTACAGAATTGTTGAAAATTTTCCTTAAAATTCTGTAATTTTTTTGACATTTTAATTGTATTTTATATGCAGATTTTGACATTTTGGTTACTGACAATGAAAAAACATTCAAAATTTAATGAATCTTTTTTTTTTCTTTTTAATAAAAATTTGATTGAAAGATTGAAAGTATATCTGCTTTGTAAGAACAGACTTTTTAAAACGGTGAGTATATAAAGGAAAGAGAGGAGACAGAGAAGCCAGTTATTAATATATTTACTTCTGTTTAATTAAGAAAAAAATACAGTGTATCATAGAAAATGCATTTTATTAAAGAGTTTTGACTACATAAATTGTTTATGCTATGAAGTAGTTTTTCATTTAATTGATATTGTAAATATATAGGTCATGTAATATTTCTCCGATTTACTTTAATTACTAATTCTACTAGTTTATCAATGTTTTTATTTTCTCATGTATTTCAGGATACTGTAATAGCTCTCCAAGCAATGTCAGAATATGCTATCAGAGCCCAAATGCCTTCCATCAATCTCGTTGCTAATATATCATCCAGTAATGACAGGAATTTTCATAAAGTAATGGCGTTCCGAGACGATAACGCTCTTGTTTTGCAAGACGTTAGGGTAAGCTAATATTTTTTAAATTACGAATTAGAAGCCTTATATGAAAACAGTTTAAGAAGTTTAAATTGCGATTTTGAAAAATATATATTTACGGTCATCACTGACTCACTAACTCTAGAACACTGTAAGATAACGCTAGTGTCACATAAATTTTTCGTCGAAAACTTTATTAAATGTGTTGTATTGAAAGGATTTGTATGATATTAAGGTATATTGTGTGTTTAAGTAAGCAAATGATTTTACACTGCGAAAAAAAAAAAAAAAAAAGACACTATTATTATTATTATTATTATTATTATTTAAGGGAATCTTTAATTTTTAATGAGATTATTTTTATGTATAACATTTTGCAGAATTATTTAACAAGAAAATATCAGTATCATTACCATGATTTTCAAAAATAAATTATTAATGACAATAAGAATAGTTCCTACTTTTTTAAACCCTGTAAAAGAAGTAGAAGGACAGTAATACAAAATATAAAATACAAGCGATATTAGTGAAAAATACTTTTTTCATTAGCTTTTAAGACTTCGAATACTCAATTTGATAGTGAATCATACAAAGACTGGATTCCTGTTTGAGTAAATTAGCCTATGAGCTGTTCAAAACTTCTCGAAGATCAGTACGGAATTAAAACTTTTTTCCACCAGCATGTACTTCATGGACAAGCATTGGACAGTTTTTTTCCACTGTGTTAAGATCAGGGCTTTTAGCTGACTTTGGTAAAACTAACACATTGTTTGCAGGGAACCAATTTTCAACTCAATTGATGGTGTGAATAGAGGCTTCATTTTGCTGAAACTTCCGCTATTCACCTCCTAATTCAGAGCCATAAGGAAGAGGATCAGAATTTAACGCTTCAATATAGTCTGTACGTTTCTACCTACCACTGAAAAAGACCATATTTGATCTTCTTCCATATCCAATTCGTTTCCATACCACCCCGCCCCCCCATTTGTCGAGTTGAATAAAATTCTTCTGCATTCTTCAGAAAATGCCAGTATTATTGGTAACCATCTGAATCATGTAAGTTAAATTTCATCTCTTCTGAAAATATTATAGAAGTCCCATCTGAGGTCCACGACATGCATTCCTTAGCCCAATATAAACGGTAATCAATCTGTGTTTTTTTTTTTTCATTTTGGATGAAACTCCCGCTTTTTGAAAATGAATTATTTGGATCTTGTTATGTCATTATAAACTTTTTGTCTTGACACATGAGCAAGTTCTGCTTCATTTTGTGCCTTTGCGCTACTTAAACTGAGCTCACGAGCAAGTTTTTTTTCATCGCAAGGCGTTAACTTTTTAGGCATACCAATCTTCTTTCTTTTCTTATTTGTATCTGGCCTTCTGATAAAGTTAGAAACTGTATTGGGGCTGACATGCAGTATACAACCAATCTTCCTAGCACCTTTACCATTATTAGTTCCCCATCATACTATACGTATGGGGAACTTAGGTAATCGTGAAAATTTTCGACCTCGGTTTTTTACTTTTTTACACGTTTTCAGGTGTGAGGAATCCAAAAATATCAAAATGGGTATGGTGTCTGTCTGTATGGTGTCTGCTAGCTTGTTAGTCCGTTAATCCGTTAGTGTGTTAGTATGTTAGACTGTGTACACGAAATCTCCCGAACAAATGATTGCAGAGAGGTCGGACCAGTTCTAAGGTATTATTTATGAAACTGCCAAGAGCCCTATTCATTCGCAACATTCTAATTTAAAAACTTCAGAAGTTATTCGAAATTTACGATTTTCTTAACATTAGAGAATAGGTAAAAATTTCACTTAAACGTGCATGAAAATAATTATTTTTATCGAAAAGATATAACAACAGCTTTTAAATATCAGTTTTGATGCCGGGGTGAACATCATTAACTAGAAACATGCTACTTTGAAAATTTCGCAAATTATTCGAAATTTACGAATTTCTTAAGATGGCAGAATACAGCAAAATTTCGCATAAATGTCCGTTTTGAGGGATATTTTCATCGTAAAGTTCCAAGACTACTTTTAAAATATTATATAAGATGCTGGTATAAACATCCTTGGCTATGAATTTTCCAATTTAAAAAGTTCGTAAGTCACTGGAAATTTGCGATTTATTTAATATGGCGGAATAGGGCAAAATTTCGCATAAACGTCCACTTTGAGGGATATTTTCATAGTAAAGATGTCAGAACACTGTTAAAATATCATACTGACATAAACATCCCTGACTATGAATTTTTTAATTTAAAAATTTCGTAAGTTATTTCGAATTTACGATTTACTTAACGTGGCAGAATAGGAAAAATTTGAACATAAACGTCCATTTTGAGGATCATAAATATATCAGACAACTTCAAAATAACATTTATGATACTTGTTTGAACATGATTAACTACAAATATTCTAATAGGAAAATTTCGTAAGTTATTCGAAATTTAAGTTTTATCAACATAGCAAAATGGGGAGATATTTCATACAAATATGTATTTTGGGGATTGTTGCATTGGAACTAGTAGCAGGAAAACTAAACTACGAAACTGACCCCAAATAAAATAAATTAATAGATTAGAATAAGATAAATGTATCGAACTGAACGATGGATAACCTGTTAGACGTGGATTTCGTTCTATCACTGTGTTAAGCGTTTGGTTAATATGTTCTGTACTATAAATTTATGAGAACATACAGTCGGTAACAAAAGTGTCCGAACACTAGCAAAAATTCCTATGTAATAAAAGTACACTTCGTACGGTTTTATTAAATAAATCTTTATCGATACATGTTCTTACACTGACTAAGAACAGGATTCGACAAGGATTTGTTTAACAAAACCGTATGAAGCGTACTTTTTTTACATAGGAATTTTTGCTAGTGTTCGGACACTTATGTTATCGTCTATACATATGATGGGGAGCTGAGCAGAATGCACCTATGCCAACTAGTTTTTATATACAACAATTTGCGACTTTTGGAAATAATTTAAAGGTATTTTTCTAGGCTGTCTAAAAAGAAAATAACAAAGCAATTTTTAACAAAATGCGTTTTCCTTAACAAAAGCAGCTAAAGAAAATTCTATTTTTACTCTTTTACTCATGCACAATCCACCAAATAACAAATTCTGGAATATGTCATTCTACTTTTTTTACACTCTCGAAACATAAATACTAGTTTTTCTACAATCCACTAATTAGCATTAGTAGTAGAGATTTTATTTTTACAAGAAATTAAAGAAAAATTTGTTAAACAAAATTTGTAAAAAAATCTAATAACCAAGATAAAAGTACAGAAAATAATTTACAAATGCCGCTGTCCTACATTTTTTTTTTTTTTTTACACAGTGTAATGATATTTTAAAGCGTTTCACAGCTCCCCTGGTTCTCAAAATACAAATTAATCTATTGTGAATAAATAACATTTCATGTACTTGATAAGGTATAAACATTGCAGGAAGTGAAATTATAAATTTAATGATGTCAAAATAGAAGCCCTATGTGTTCTAATACAGGACCTCTGATGTTAAAATAGTTTACAGCGCGTAACGTAGAGGAGAAAATTTTATTAAATGTGTTTTAATGAAAAGACTTGTTTATGCGTATTATTAAATGAATGATTTTAATGATAGTTTGAAGGGTTTCACAGCTCGCTCCAGTTATCAAAATAGAAATTTATAATCTATTATGATTAAATAATATATAGTATATACTTGATTCAGTACAATCCTTATGAAGTGGAATGAGGATTTTAATAAATATTTCGCGTATATTAAATTATAGTGTTTTTTATATTTATCATTTTTCAACGGACGGCTTATAATTAATCAGTTTTAGAGAATGAAATTTAAATTTAACTAAAAATTCAAATTTGTTTGTTCATTAACACCTATATTAATTCTGTTGAATGTATTTTGATGATTAGCTCAAATCGAAGTTAATAAAGATTAACGAAAGTAACAAAATGGGAAATTCTAACACGTTAGTTTTAAAATTACAGCCTATCCTTATTTGAGAACGCTAGGCTCTTATAAATTTTCTATCACACACTGGCATCTGAAACGGATCTCTAAGGTAATGTGTAAATTCAAAGAGTTGTAAGAGACTGAATGAACAGAATTTCAGTTCCCTCAAAATAAAAGCTAAATTTTAAGGGGTTTTACACACATTTTTATTTTGATTCGATCAATTCCCAATGGTAAGACATTCACTGATTGTAATAATATTGATAAAACCCCCTATCATCTTCCCTTTTTTTTTTTTTTTTTTTGAGAAGAACTGAAATTCTATTCTTTTCTATCTCTTATAACTTTTTGAATTTACACGATATTTATTTGGAGTTTTCACATAATTTGCTCTATACTTTTGGCTATTAAATTATGCAAATGAAAACTTTATAGCTAGCGTATGCGTAGTTAAAAATTATTTAGTATAAAGGTTCATATTTCGTAAGATATTAAACATTTTCGCATTCTGGGTGCAGTATTCTGTGTCTAATGTAGTATGCCAAATTTCCTAAAAATGGCTTTGCACTGGATCTAATACTCTACGTGTTATAATAAAAAAAAAAAAGGATTTTTATTTTTACTTTATTATTATTTTTTTTCCTTAAAAAAAAAGAAAAAAGAAAAGAAAAAAAGAAAAAAAAAAAAAAAAAGTTATATCTTTATGAATATACACTCCGTGACAAAAAGATAGGTACAAAGGGTTTTTTCTTTGATTTTTCATAAAATAACATTATCTAAATTGTGCTTATCGTTTATTATTATCATAAAATAACACTATTCCTGGACTAATTTTTGTTTTAAAACTAATTTAGAAAAGTTTTAAGACTAAAAGTTTTCTAATATGAGACTACACTCCGCGACAAAAAAGATAGGAACAAAGGGGTTTTTTAATTTTTCGTAAAATAACATTATCTAAATTGTGCTGATCATTTATTATCATAACAAAATATTTTCATATCAAAAACATACTAAATATTTGAATGATATGCAAAATATTCATAATCAAAATAATCACTTTCAAATCAAAGAAAAAACCCCTTGTACCTATCTTTTTGTCGCGGGGTATATGCGGTAACCTCATGAAATTTTATAAAGATAATAAGAAAAATCACATGCTGCAGCCAAAATCCATTTCAAGTATTACTTTTTACAGGGTGATCCAAAACATTTTGATTTTTGTCTAATTTTTTACAATTCTTTTTTCGTCTTCAAGACACAAATTTTGCTGAAATATATGTTTTTCACGCAACCAAAGTTCCAAGATGAATACTAAGTACCTTTTCTAGATACTTGACAAAACGGCTAAATTCGAAAGTGTCCAAATACTTATTGGTAAGTAGTGTGTAACCATGGCCAGAGTTAGGATTCAGAAAACGCAGAGCACTTCTTATTTAACAGTACTGAATATGGAAGCCCAATTACTTTAAAGAGATTTTTGTACTTCTAGAGGTTGGATTTTGGATAGAAGGCATACCTGGAAAGTACAATGCCCCCAATACCACTAATTAATTCATCATAACTAAAGCGTAATACGTTGAATAAATTCTAAGCTAAAGGTACTTTTCTGGCATTGTTTAGAAGCTTCAAAATAAAATATTTTTCAAAATACTATTTGTAGTCTATCTTTTTTTATACTAAACACAAATAATAATAATAAAAAGAAAAATAATAATAATAAAAGAAATAGGGTATGTTGCAATACTTAAAATTATTAATATGAGTGTTTTAGATAAATTGCATATAAATCGTGAATACTGTAAAAACAAATATTAATAAAAGTAATAACAAACAATTTTTTTTTTAATTCTGTTATTATTTTTTTAATTTATATAGATTGATAAAATTGGAGGTACTGTCTTCATCAACACAGCAGGCCACGGAATGGGATCGTTGTCTGTGAAGTTGCGGTACAATCTGAATGTACCCGTGGAAGACATCTGTAAAGTAAGAAATTAATAATTGGATTAAGAATAATAACTACAATTAACAACAAATATTAACAATAATATTATATTCTTAATGATAATAATTATAAATAATAATTATTTATAAATAAATGTAAATGGTTATGTTTTGTAAAATTTTTTATATACCTTTTCAAAATAACATAATATATGATTATGTTAAAAATTAAGATTGTTCTTTATGTTTTTGTAAGAAATCTTATTGTCATTACTTTATTGTGGAGTGGAATGTAAATTCTTAATTTTTGTGAAATAGATAAATTTTAACTGTTGTGTGCAATATAATTGTTTAAAGATACTGTGATATAAAGAATTTTAATCTAGTCACAGATAAAAATTGGCGTCAGTACTAGAATTGCTTGTATTACCGACGTGAAGATCTCTATCACACAAAGTATACCTTTTTATTAAAATAATAGAGAATCAATTTTATTTTGACGGCATTTGAAAATAAATAAATAAATAAATAAATAAACATCCAGCATTATTTTACGAGAGAGTAATCCCCAGTTTTGATAAAAAAAAAAAATTACCTCCACCAGATATTTTTTTTTTTTTTTTTTTTTTTGAGGGGGGGGGGGATGGGGTGCGTGTGATACACCAAATTTTTCAATATATATAATATCTATTAACCAAGTTTCGCTTGTAATAAATAAAATATACGTTATTTTGTTACGTAAATAACAGCTAAAACTTTTTCAGCAAGGTCGAAATAAATTAATATTGTATTTTTACAAATGGTATGTATTTAATTTATATATATATATATATATATAAACAGAAGAAATTTTAGCAAAAATCTGGGGGGAAATCGGTAAAATCACTTTTTTGCTTCAAGTCTACAGAGTATTTAAAAATTCTAACTTATTTTCGACTAAAGCAGCTATAATTATCGCTTATGGCCGTTTATTTAACAACAAAAAGTTTATTACCGAAACTGCTGTAAGATTTTGCTTGACTTTTTCTTAATGTATACTATGTGCATTACTGGCTGTCTAATTTGATGTAATTATTTAAATGCATGAATATTTTCTTCAAATGTTCTTTTATAGGGCAGGACAGGACCTCCAGTTTTGTTTACTTTAACTCACTTTGTCCATCTTTTGGTAGCTCTGTTAAACATAAAATAATGTATGCAAACATTTACAGATTCTTTTATGAAACCTTTTAGCACATTCGCTGTTCTATGACGATTCAGTTACAAATGGAAAAGTATAAAAAAGTCTGATTTATATGTAAATAGCCCCACCTGTAAACTACGATTTACGTAAATTGTGATAATCTGTTCTGGCGAGTATTTTATATACTGTCTCTCCCCCCACCTCCCATCAAGGAAAAAATCTTTTATATTGAAAAATGAAACTGAGTATAACAAAAAATGGTCGTTGTTGTAAAATATGGAATGGCATTTTCCTGCTAGCAGTTACAGACGTATACTTTGATACTTGTATTTCAAATATGATGAGATTTAAGTGACTTACGATACGCTTACAATATAAGGCTTGGGAATCATTGCATTTATTGATCGCTGCGCTTATCTGTTCTAGCGTGTAAAATACTTTAATTGCAACACCCTAAAAACGAGTCTTTAATGCTGTATTTTTTCTTCTTTTAGTATTTGTATTTATGTCGAAGCTTTGAGATGTATAGTTACAATAACTTTTATCTCAATTGATTCATTTATACTACATATTCTCCTGCCTGCTTAATTAACAAAACAGTTTTCAATTATTGTTATTTCTAAAGATATCATTTGTTTCAAGAACTTCGCGTAAAGTCTATAGAACTCATTTATTTATTTATTTTTTATATAATAATTTGATGCAAATATAAAATACATTTGTCATTATATTGCTGTATATTTAAAATATATGTACTATCCATTCATTTGGGCGTTTTATTGATAACACATATGCATCAGATTTGTATGCTTGACGCGTAGTCCGCTTGTAAATCTTCGTCAGATAAAGACAGATAGCACATGACAGAATTACAGAGACGAAGAATCAGAAGAACACCCAGGGCCACCGCGGGAATCGAACCCGCTCTCCTACGCTCGAAGGCGATTAACAGTATGGTGACATAACCACTCAGCCACGGAGGGCCCCATTTGGACGTAAAGATTGTTGTTTTCTGAACTGTTCACTTTACAGTATTTCATAAATAGAAATTTGTTGCTAGGACGTAGCCAGAAATTTTTTTGGAGAGGGTTCAAACTCTAGTAATAATGTTGTTTAAAAAAATACGGTATAACTACAGCGTCTAGAATAAACAGTGTGGAAATCGCCTATAACCGTGATGTTAAAATAATGCTACAAAAATTAAGCTTTCCCAGATGTCGCTGTGATCAAAGCTTTTGCTCAAATCGAAGACCTGATTGGCTTTTCCCAGTTTCGTCAGATCAATCACGTGATCTAAGCACAAAATTAACCAATAGGGAGTCTCGGTTTTGATGTCATGACACTAGATTCAATTTCAATGACATCTGGTGGCAGGCTTAATTTTTTTAGTACATTTTTATTTGCCGTTTTCCACACTGTTTATTCTAGACGCTGTAGTATAACTAAAAGAATTCGACAAATTAAAAAAAAAAAAGAAAAATTCAGAGGGGGAACACGTAACTTTTTTTAACTAAGATCTTGATGCGTTGAGGCTATTCATGCTTAACTTGCAATGGAAATTGATTACAGTACGCCGCAACGGTAAGATGACTTCTTAAATTTTACCTGCAAAATGTCTAATAAAATTTTTGCTGTTCTAAAATTTACTATGTTAATTTTACAAGTATCTTTTTTTCCTTGTGCAATAATATAGTACGTAAATTTTTACTTTCTATATGAATGTTTTTAGTTTGATGTCAAAGTTAACGTAACTGAAACAAAGGACGAACAGCAAGAAGACGACCCATGGGAAGAAATGATTAATCAACGAGGAAAAGACATGTTTGAAAGATTTCCCGAAGATCTTATTAGAGGCATTAAAAAAGAATTAGGTAACCATTTATATTTTTTTTCTCCTGGAGAATTTTCCCAAATATTTACATCTGATATATTAAAACATAAAGCGGTTTATCTAAGAGTGATATGAGAGAATTAAGGGAAGCATGCTATTGTAACAATCGCAACTATCGTAGATCACAAATCGGATCGTACACTCCGCTGCAAAAGTATCCGAGCACTAGCAATAATCCCCGTCTTAAAAAGGTACACTTAATACTGCTTTGTTAAATAAATCCTTTTTGATTCATGTACTTAGTCTGTCTAAGAACATGATTCGACAAGGATTTATTTAACTAAGCAGTGTTAAATGTACTTTTTTCAGACTGGGATTATTGCTAGTGCTCGGATACTTTTGCTGCGGAGTGTACGATCCGACTTGTGATCTGCGATAGCTGCGATTGTTACGGTAGTATGCCTCCCTTAAGCATGCACAAAAATCTGTCAACCAATCCGGGCAGTACGAACACACTGCGCTAGAATGTAACTCAGTGTACGAACCATCAAAAAACTGATTACTCCATTAAAAAAAAAAAAAAAAAAAGAGAGAGAGAGAGAAGGTTAAGCTTGAGTGGGTTTAAAGATGTACAAATGCCACGCAGCTCACGTGCTTTTCACATGTGATTCACCTTTCACCTCCAGGGTGATTGGAAACATGCCATTGCAATTCTCATCTTTGGCGCAGAAGAACGAGAAAAACAAGAAAGGTTGAAGTTGAGTGCTTTTAACGTCGCACTAGAGCTACGCAGTGGGCAATTGATGACTACTTCGGATTTACTCCTAGGAATAGTCACAGATATGTTATCACAATTTTGATTCGCCACGGACGAGATTGAGAAAAGAAAAAGAAAAGTTTAGGTTAGCTCAATGTTTCAGTGGGTTTTTACGCCGCATTGTAACTACGCAATTGGTAATTATTGACGATCTGGGATTAAATGATGGCTTTTGCAATATAAATAAGTATTTTGAATAGATTTAAGATTTATTTGTTCGGAAGACAGTTGCTTTTTACACGTTTTTAGATAACGACCTTTACAACAAAGCTGAATTTCGACGAATTGAGCTGAATTTCGACGAAGCCTGTTTTTGTAGATACAGGTTACCGAATTTTTCCATCTGATGTCATTTAAGAACTAGTGGTTAGAACTCTATTAAACTTTTTTGAACTATAAACGCAATTAGTATTTCTTAGATTTTACTGCGCAAATGTGTTAGTATTCCTACAAACAAAATTTGCATAGGCCAGTATTGAAAAAATTGCTATTTTCGTTTGGTTTTTTGTTAGTCAAATGCTATAGATGACCGAATTTATATATAAATATATATTTAAACATGGCAAATTAGGGCAAAATTCCGTTTAAACGTCCATTTTTAGGGAATTTTTCCTCGTAAAGATGTCAGACTACTTTTAAATATCATTTATGACACTGATTTGAACGTCATTAAATACGAAAATTGTAATTTGAAAATTTCGTAAATTAGTGAAAAATTAAGATTTTTCTTAACAAGAGCAATATTTCACATAAACTTGCATTATGAGGATAATTGCATTAAAAATAGTACGGAGTAGTATGTAAACTAAAATATGAAGTTGACCCTGTTAAAATTAGTTAAACAATTAGGATTAAGTAAATGTATCGAACTGAAAGTAGGGAGCTCATTAGTGGCCGTATTCACCATTAACTTCAACTCCCGGTTCAATGCAAAATCTTGAAAAGCGTCTAAAGGCAGGTTACAGATTTCCAGCAAAATTTGGCGCGATGTTTCTGCCATCTAGCGTCGAGGATTTCATATAAACTTTGATTCGTTATTTTCACCTAAAAAATCTGAAAATATTTACACCGCTAGATGGCAGTAACAACATGGCAAAATTTGCTGAAAATTTGAACCCCGCCTTTATAGGCTTTTTAAATTTTCATGTTCAACCGGGAGTTGAAGTTATTGGTGAATAACAGCCTAGGTGGGGGCAGTTCAGTCTGTTACCGTGTCGAAAGATTTTATTTCTCTTAACATGGATATCGTATGTCCTGTGGTAGAGATTTATGAGAACATGTATATGATAGAGAACTAATCAGAATCTACTTATGTCAACTAGGATTTTTTTTTTTTCTTAAATGAAACCGGAAGTTTTTAAAGGAAAAGTTTTAATTTTTCATAAAGAGAACTAATAACAAATGGATAAATATGTAAAATGTTTTGCTTATGAAATAGGTGACTTTCGCTTGGAAAAAATTCTTTAGTGAAAATCACCTTCTTTTGTAAATTAAAAATAGTTTTGACACTAAATAGGTATGAAAGCACCATTGTCACATTCGTAAATATGAATTATTTTTTCTTTTCACGAAAATGGGACATTTAATCACTCTAACATCAAGAATAAATCACCTATATTATAGGGGCTCTACTCACGAAGAACGAAAGGCAATCAAAGCCAAAGCGACCACAATTCAAATTCGAACATCAGCTTTTTCTATGAAGATTGAGTTGCCAAAAAAAAAAAAAAAAAAAAAAAAAAAAACGAGTTTAACTTCGTTTGGGTATAATTAGAAAATGCTACGTAACAGGTATGTGTAATCAATGATTAAGTGATAGAGCGCTCGACTGTCACGTGGACGGCCTAGGTTCGATACTCGAGCGATCGGAAATGCGATTCCCTATCACCGCGGACCTTACATAGAAAATCAGTCTTTTAATAGTCTTGTGACCCACCAATACATCATGATTTTTTTTTCCTTTTGTGATTCACCAGTGGTTCACACCAACGTTCACGTTTGTAGCCGCGTATATTATTCGTGGGTCACCTTTATCTGAACTTTCATGCCGGAATATACATTTTTGAGTTGGGGTACATGGGATTATAAATTTCGGCAATAAATGTAATAAGAAATTTTTTTCTTCTGCTTTTTTTTTTGAGACAGATATAAAGAAAAGAAATTTAATGCACTGCTATGAATTTGCAACATAAAACACTGAATGATGTAAATTATTATTATTATTTTCTAAATGTGGAGTCACTTTTTCCAAGAGTAAATTTTTAAAAACTGTATTTCTAATTTTATTTTGTTTTTTTTAATTCTGTATAGACGAAGAACCACCACTACTTGATATCGACCCTAGAAGAAGAGGACCTGATCGTGCATCATTAGTTGCACAACCAATTATGAGTAAGTCCTAATAAAATTCATCTTAACATAGAAGTAAATAAGAACGTTATTTTTAATTAAGGGGGTGCGGGACACCAAATAGTTGTTTTTATTATTTATTGATGAATTGCTGTAATTATTTTTTCTGAAATTGAAGCTTTTTTAACGATGAAGTTCAGCAAAAAAGAAACTTAATTTTTATTCATTTTTTTTTTAAACTTAAAAATTTAAATAAAATTTAAAAATTAAAAATTTTTTGATAAATTTAAAATTTGTTATATCTCATGAACTAATAGTTCAATTTACAAACCTTTTTCATCTTTATATACAGAAAGAATTTATCTTCAATTTGTCTTCAGGATTTCCGATTATAATAATAACATTTTAAAATATTAATTTTAATTTGAAAAAAGTACTTATTTCATGCATAATTTTTGGATTACCAAAAAAGTTTTGCTCCTAATTAAAAATCCCGAAGACAAATTAAAGACAAATATTCTCTGTATGTAACAGTGAAGAAAGTTTGTAAATTGAACCATCAGTTCATGAGATATAATAAATTTTAAATTTATGAAATTTTTTTTATTTTTAATTTTAAAAATTTTATTTAAATTTTTATTTAAATTTTTTTGAGATTCTTTCTTGCTCAACTTCATCGTCAAAAAAGCTCCAATTTCAGAAAAAATAATTACAGCAATTAATCAATAAATAATAAAAACAAAAATTTGGTACGCACGCTCCCGGACCCCCTTAACACTAAGCGACAAAAAAAAAAAAAAAAAAAAAAAAAAAGCTGCACTGCAGAAAAAAAAAAAAAAAAAAATGACTTACATCTTTTTTATCTGTAATAACTTTAAAATTAATGTTTGAAACAAATAAAACTGTCATGTTTGCATAATACCAAAGAGGTGAAATGTACATTTTCGATTTAATAATTCGCTTTATTGCACTCTACGAAGTACTTTTTAAAAACCTGCATAAAACTTTCTTTTTGAACATGATGGAATAACCATACACTTTGTATTCTATAACGATTTATTATATGAAATAAACAAGTTATATCTTAATATATTTAATAAAACTATTTATTTGTTAGATCTAAGCAATTTTTTATTAAAAATATGTATTCTGTATTTGGTTAATTCCACCTTTATATGGAATTACTGCTTTAATGCGCAATGGCATAGTTTTATAGAGTGTTTTAATATAAATCTCAGAAATTTCAATGTGCAAAATATCACAAATAATTTTTTCTAGTTCTTTCCGAGTTATAGGCTGCAAATTTCGAATCCTCTCCCCTCTCCCCCGTCTTTTTATAGACGAAACATTTTCGAGCGGATCGCGATTAGGACTATTTCCATGTCTGGTAAAGAAGAAATTCTACTATATCCTTTGTGGGATTTAACTGAAAATGATAAAAAGGTATGATTACTTACAGAATTATAGGTTCTCATGGGAATGGATAGGAAGTTTTGACAATGTGAAGTGAATAAACTTACCACCGACGCCGTGTAGTAAGGTGCATTATCATCTTGAAATGCTGTTTGTGGAAATGTCCAAAATACCTCGAAAATATTCGGCCAGGCACCCATTTTATGAAAATTGTGTTTTATTTCGAGTTAATTGATCCCTTGAGCATAAAAATTTGCCCGACTGTTTGAAAAGTTATGCACTTCCGTACCATAATGTACGGAGAACGTGTCACTGTTTTAAAAGTGCGATTTTCATAAAGTCGGTCATATTTTCGTTGTCAGATCTGTTTGTTTTCTTTAGCTCGAAATAAGTTAAACTTGACTCATCAAAGAGAACCAGTTCAGCCCAATAATTAACTAATCATTAAAAAAAAATTTTTTTTGTCATCTGAGGTATTGCTTTCCTAATTCTCTTCACTAAGAATGCAATTTTTTCAAATTTTCTGTCATTTAAGCCTGCTTTGTTTAATAGTTGCTGTACTGTATTTAAAGAAATTATGCTGCTAAACACTTTTTCTGAATCTATTTTATGTTCTAAATGTAATGCAAACCGATTTTATAGGCAATGGCTTTTTAACTTACGGTCATCTCTCTAATATTAGCAACGTTGCCGCCTAAAAACAAATTTCCAGTTTAAACGGCCAAAAAATTTTATATCTTGCCGAAAACCCCTTTTACCAATATTTCGTTAACATTTAATTATTTTGCCATCTCATGTATTAAAATATTTTTTGATTTTCCTTCAAAAATTAATACTTTTTCTGGCATCGTTAACTGCCTTATTCTTACCATTTTACCATGTTTTTATTAACTTCGATTCTTGTGTGTTTGTGTGTTTGTGTGTTTGTCAGGGACAAATCTTGCAATCGATTTTTAACTAACTTCCCGACTAGCTAGATATTTGAAATTTTCAGGACAGCTCACAACACGGTGACAATACATTTTTCTAATAATTTTAGTCAACTGCTTCAAGTTCCGCTGCCTTCGGCAGCGTTTATATGATTCGGCAGAAAATTTATTTAACTAACTTCCCGACTAGCTAGACATTTGAAACTTTCAGAATAGTTCAGAATAAGGTTAAAATGCATATTTTTAATACCTTTAGCCAACTGTTTCGGGTTCCCGCTGCCTTCGGCAGCGTTATCAGTACAAAGTTTGCAATCGATTTTTTCCTAACTTTCCGACTAGCTAGACATTTGAAACTTTCAGGATAGCTCAAAACACGGTGACAATACATTTTTTTAATACTTTTAGTCAACTGGTTCAGGTCCCCACTGCCTTCGGCAGCGTTTATATGATTGAACAGAAAATTTACTTAACTAACTTCCCGACTAGCTAGACATTGGAAACTTTCAGAATAGTTCAGAACATGGTGAAAATGCATTTTTTAAATATTTTTAACCAACTACTCCGGGTTCCTGCTGCTTTCGGCAGCGTTACCAGTACAAAGCTTGTAATCGATTTTTCACTAACTTCTCGACTAGCTAGACATTTGAAAACTTCAGGAGAGCTCAGAATACAGTGACAATACATTTTTTTTTTATACTTTTAGTCAACTGATTCAGGTCCCTACTGCCTTCGGCAGCGTTTATATGATTCGAACGAAAATTTATTTAACAAACTTCCCGACTAGCTAGACATTTGAAACTTTCAGAATAGTTCAGAATACGGTTAAAATGCATTTTTTTAATACCTTTAGCCAAATGTTTCGGGTTCCTGCTGCCTTTGGCAGCGTTATCAGTACAAAGATTGCAATCGATTTTTCCCTAACTTCTCGACTAGCTAGACATTTGAAACTTTCAGGATAGCTCAGAATACAGCGACAATACATTTTTTTTAATAGTTTTAGTCAACTGTTTCAGGTCCCTACTGCCTTCAGCAGCGTTTATATGATTCAACAGAAAATTTATTTAACTAACTTCCTGACTAGCTAGACATTTGAAACTTTCAGAATAGTTCAGAATACGGTGAAAATGCATTTTTTAAATATTTGTAACCAAATGATTTGGGTTCCTGCTACCTTCGGCAGCGTTACCAGTACAAAGCTTACAATCGATTTTTCACTAACTTCCCAACTAGCTAAACATTTGAAACTTTTATAATAGCTCAAAACACGAGAGCAATGATTTTTTTTAAAAAATTATACAGTTGCTCTGGGTTCCCGCTGCCTTCGGTAGCGTTTATATGATTGAACAGAAAATTTAAAAACATGGTATATAAAAAGATCTTTTTATCTTGTAATTATTTGAAATAAATTCTAAAATTACAATTTTCCTGACAATTGCATTTTGTTTTTAACACTGGACTCAAAACTAAAGTGTATATGAAGGACAACATAATAAAATTTGTTCGAAAATTTGCTTTTTAAACAATAAAATTGGCAGTTGTAGAAGGCGAAAAGGAAAATATCCAAGTGCGGCTTTTTTTTTTTTTTTTTCACTTAATGTAATTTTTATGTGAAAGGTGTACTAATTTTTTAACTGAAAAAATAATAAACTTAATAGACATTTTATTAAATATGAATTTTGAGAAAGCTTCTTAAAAAAGCTTATTATTATTTTTTTTTTTTCGTGAAAATTGTTTGAACTTGCCGTTATCCTTCTTAAAAATTTATATATTTTTTTCTTCAGACTATTTTTATGTTGCATAATTGTGTTTTGACAACAAAATTGGATTCATAATATTGAAATTGATGCGGTTTGATCACCAATTAATATTAAAAGCATCTATAAAATGACTAACGCTCATTTGTGTGTAACATTTTAGCCCTTCATAAGATTTCGATAATTAAAAATAATTTCATATTACACATATTTAGTTGTTTTAACAATTTTGTGCAATTTTACGGAAATTTCAAATATATCACATTTTGTAAATCTAATTTTCTTTGAAATCTTACTATAGTTAAAATTAATTAATTTTAAATAGATTTATACAAATTTAAACTACACTTACTTCAAACGAAGAACTTGTTCACCTACTACCCTGACGAGAATGCTTCATAAATGAAACACTTCTAAAACTTGAATATATTTTCAATTTAAAAATGCGCTTTAAATGAAAGTTTCTTTAACGTCAATTTATTAACTGCATAAATATATAGAAGTAAAACTGTATTTTTTCTATATTTTTTATAGAGGGCCGTTCAAAACGGCAAAAGCCGAATGAAAATAGTAAAGTAAAGCTGAATATTGATATATGTGTTAAGTAAGTTACAATTTTATGATTTAAAAACTTATATTTTGTATTTATAGCAAGTTTATGTTTGTAAAGAATGTTTATTGTATCTTTATTTCGTATTGCTTCTACACAGGATGTGAGTAAATACAGTTTTCAGTACAAGGTGATTCGGTGAAAATTTAACTTTGATTTTCTTTCATAAGTTTTACAATGCCGAAGATAATATAATAATATGATATTTTCATTGGAGAGTTAGAAGTACACACACAAACACACAAAAAAAGAAAATCCTCTTACATTACAGACATTTCTGGCAGAAAAATCGGCAGAAAATATCATCATTTTTCTACACCACTTTACGTTTACAGTAAATTTCTCCAAGTGCAATTACGATTAAAAATAAAAAAAATGCTCCAAAAAAAAAAAAAAAAAAAAACCCAGGCGGGGAAAAAAAAAAAAAAAAAAAAAAAAAAAAAAGCGGATGCAAACAATACTACGGAATATTAATTAGAATATTGGCAGGTATGTATCTGTATGCTACGTGAAAAAAGAAGTTGTCAAAAATTTTCTATCACAGAACAGTACAGACAATATTCATACAAAACAGATTTCTTTCCGTAGTACATGCAGTAAAAATTCTAGCATTAAATAAAATTTTTTAATTCCACTGCATTGTAGGCGACGACATAGCCTCTCGGCTACAAATGCACAATTTGTTCTTGTACTTAGCAATTTTTAATCCTGATTTGATAGCAATTTTCCGTGTGCAAAGCAGAAAAAAATAAAAAGTAACCATTAGAGGAAATTTGTATTTGTGATTACTTTTAAACTATATTCCTATATTTTTTAGAAAACATGAATTTTATGTTAAGAAGTTTATATTTTTGCAGAAATCTTCTTTTTTTTTTTTTTTTTTTTTAGATTTTTTTTTTTTTTTTTTTTTTTTTTTTTTTTTTTTAGTGTAGTTATACTCAGGGTCCATTTAGTTATCTACCATGTAATTCACACTCGGAAATATTATGTGTGAAATTCTGAAACAGCCCGTTTCTAGAGGTTAACTCTCCCCCGTTGTTTATTGCATAAATATATATATATATAAAATATAATTGCTGCCAGATATATAATCCCACGCGACAGAGGATAGCAGTTAATTAAAAAGACAAAATTTAGGCTTCTAATGAGGAGGGCAACAGAGTTTAAAACAGAGATGATTGTTGATGAAGAATGTCTAACTTGAGAGTCTTATATAACGAGGAGTCCATGGTTATAGTCCGAAGTTGCGCCGGGGATTAGCCCTTCGCGACAAGGGGCGCTGTAGTGACTAGAAATGATTGAACTTGGAGAGGGACACCGCACAAATTGTGAGTCACGCCGGAATAAAACCATACCGACAATGGGCGTTAATTGATAAATAACAGAGGTTGAAAACAGATATGATAGTTGGTGAAAACTGTCCTATTTGAAAGTCCTGTATTACTTATTAGTCCATATGTTTTGTGTTTGACTCAAACTATTCGAAATCAGCTCCATGCTGTAGGCCTGTGTGCTCACTGACCAATGGTATGTGTTACGTTAACACACTGTCTCGCCCGCACGGAGTATGCAACAAAGCATGTTAATTGAAGGATAAGTGAATGGCGCAATATTCTTTTCTCTGACGTGTCCGGTTTTTTTTTTTTTTTTCATTAAGGTAATAGACGCATTTTCATCTCCAGGAAACGTGGCACTAGAAACAATCCTATGTTCGTGCATAGAAGTATCAGATTTGGCAGAGTGTGCGTGTGTGTGTGTGTGTGTGTGGGCGCACCAATCTCCATATTATTCGAAATGGGGCTCTGATCGGTTGCCGATATAGGAATGATGTCCTCAGATCTATTGATACAGCGTGGAATCTTTTTTGGACAGTTTGAGTCGAAACTATGGTGCCAGTAGCCGAGATAAAGTGCTGTTGAAGGAAAGTAGCATTCCCATTTTCGTATCTCCGAGCCATTCGCGTTAAATATCGACCTCCATTGGGCATTGTTGCACGTCTAAGACATTGCTCTGGTTTTCGGCTTGCATTTTCCTAACTGCTTCGGTTAAATGACTTCGTTGAAACATCGCATTCATCGAAACAATGCACTTAGTGAATGTCGATCATTCTTTTTCTCATTGTCTTACATTAAATTGAAAACCAAATTTTATTCCCGGCCGATAAAGCATCGTTCTTGGCGTGAAACTCAAAATCAGGATACTCTGAAGTTTAAAAATGAGAAAAATTTGCATTTGCGACTCTTTTCTTCCATTTTATACAAATAAAAAAATTCACTTATAGCGTTATCTCATATAAGACTTACAATATATCCTTTAAGTGTTTTGAGCAGTGTACAAGATACACACAAATAAATTACCCTGATTTTATAATATCCTTATTCCTTAGTAATTACACTGATATACATTTTCTTTTGCTGACACATTGAGACTATCATAATGTTCTTTAGCTAACCGAACTTAATACACATATGCATGACTAGGGAGACCGCTGCTGTTTAATCTGAAAAAACTGCTTCTGTACAAGAAATGGTGTAGCGTATTGTGTAATTGACTGAGACGAAGCCACCGAAAACGGTAAAACAGAAGTTTCGAACTCGCTGTGGTAAACAACCACTAGATGTGAAGTTCTAAAAATTTTTGTATCCAAAATTTTATCAACTTTATATCGGGAGGTTGTATGCCATAGCGCAGCAGAAACTTTCGCTTTATCGTTTTCGACAATTGCATTTGAGCCAAACCACATCGAGCAGTGCAGATTATTGTACAATAGCTGTAAAAGAAAATAAAAAATACAACAAACAGTAATTGGTAAAAATAATGTAAAATAAGGATTTTGTGTCCACCCTGCATATTATTCCAATAATTCAAAGACATCGTGTTTGTGTATGTGCATGTACTGTTAAAAATAAGTATTTAAAAAATATGTATTTATTTTTTGAGTATTTTTTGTGAGTTTGGAATAATTTGGAGTGTTGAATTCTGAATTTCAAAATTTATCCATACTTTCTTTTTCTTTTGTTTTCTTACAGTAAAATAAGACAAAATAAAATAAAATAAATAAATTAAATAAACAAATAAAAATTAAATAAAATTAAATAAATAAAAGTAAAATAAATTAATTATATAAATAAGAATAAATTAAATAAATAAATAAAAATAAAATAAAATAAACAAATATATAAATAAGTATTAAAACAGGAATAAACTACTACGTCAGAAACGCCAAAGAAAAATTATTGAGGTGCATACAGCTGTTTCGGTAGCCTAAAGCGTACCGTCATCAGCGCAAAAAAACATTGTTTTTTTGCACTGATGACGGTACGCTTTAGGCTACCGAAACAGCTGTATGCACCTCAATAATTTTTCTTTGGCGTTTCTGACGTAGTAGTTTATTCCTGTTTTAATATTCCAACGCCAAGTCTCCTGCTATTATATAAATAAGTATTCATCTACTACATTCTTGATTTATAATGGCTAAGTTTCACTTATTAAAAACGCCTTTTGTCATTTGTTTTTGTGATACAACGTGCACTATAAAAAATGCAGTTAAAGAGACACATAATTTATACAAGCAGTTACACTAACAGCCCTAAGTTGTATAATATTAAATACGAATTATAGAAATGATGTTCGACAAAATTAAGGATTATAAAAAATAAAAATTTTATCGGATTCTATTTATAAGCGTTTCTTATAGTCATAATGCAGAATTCTAATCCTTTAAGTAGTCTTTTAAGCCATCTTTAAGAAAACATTTTAATAAGAATGTGGGAGCTGATACAAGAAAATTTTCCTACTCGTTGAATGTACCAGATTTCTGAATTTAGAGAAATCTTAAATCAGCTTTTCTTATTATGATTAAAAAACTTAAATAAAAACTCTTAAACATATCGTAAAAGCGTCGTGAAAATGTTTGTACTTAAGGCTAATTAGAATCCGGCAAATGCTTTCATTATGTTAAGAGAGATTTGAGTAAAAAAAAAAAAAAAAAGAAAAAAAAAAGTTTGTTTTCATTTTAATGTAATATATACGCTTAAGTCAATTTGGAAAATAAATAAAAGTAGACATTATTCTGTATTTATTAGTAGTGGTTTAATTGTTTTAAAATTTCTTGTAGCGAAATTCATAGATTTGTATTTTTTCTTTTCCTTTTACGACTGTACAGTTATTGAATAGTATTGAACAGGTTTACTTGTGAATAAAATATGAAGTAATACGAAATTATAATTATATTTATTGACAAGGTTGTTTTATTTGAATACATCATGCACGTGTTCGTGATCAAATTGTACTTCTAATAAAAGCGAGTAGGTCTAGGTTTCATTTTTCGATGGATGTTTCATAATAGTGTGCCTAGAACATACATAAAATATGAAAATATGAAAAAAAAAAAAAAAAAACATAAATGCAAACAAGGAAGAATAACCATGTGCTTTTGTATAAACTATGTATATTCCAATAATATTTAACCGATAAATCGTTTGAATTACAATGTATTTTACAATGGCATTCAGTACACAAACAAGTACTGTTATACGCATAATTTAAAAAAAGAATCCTGTTATAATCTGAATGATATATATCACTTTCAAGGCATTCTAAAAAGCTTTATGTAAATGAGAATGAGGTGAGAAAAATAAGTGAAACAAAGTTGTAAACATGTTTAAACTTTAAAATACAAATTAAAGAACTGGTGCACAGTAAATATTTAAACTTCTTCACACACCATAAAATAAATGCTTGCACTACCAGTTTTGAAAAAACATGGCCTTTCTTCCTCAGGTACAAATAACATGTGTTACTGTTACCTTGGAAACAGAAGTTCTTTTGCCTCCAAGGGCAAACATTTATTTTATGATGAGTGAAGAAGTTTTAAAGTTTAAACATTTAAGTATGTTTAAACTTTATTGGGATGCATTAAAACGCATTACTCTAAATATATCTCATGAAACTCCCCTTATATTAAAACTCGAATAAACTACTACGTCAGAAACGCCAAAGAAAATTATTGGAAATGCATACAGCTGTTTCGGTAGCCTAAAGCGTACCGTCTTCAGTGCAAAAAGGATGTAATCGGTTGATCCTTTTTGCACTGAAGACGGTACGCTTTAGGCTACCGAAACAGCTGTATGCATTTCCAATATTTTTCTGTGGCGTTTCTGACGTAGTAGTTTATTTGAGTTTTAATATTCCAACGCCAAGTCTCCTGTTATTATAAACTCCCCTTATATCTTAAAATATACCCAGATAATTTTTGTGGCTCTGTATAATAGTTATTGATACAATTATTCTATAGGATCACATGCTTTCCTGCATTCAAATAATGTATTTAATTTCATTATGTTTTGGACAGTCTGAATATATTAAAATAAGCTGTAAAGAAATATCTTTCATAGGTCATAATGTATCCGAATTATCCTTGTGAATCCTCTTTCACAAAACAATTGTTTTATTACACTGTATTCAATTAGAAATATTATTAACCTGTATACCAGTTTCTAGGCATTCTAAAAATATTTAAGTTAATATGAGTGCTTATAAACAGACGGACTGAAGTTAAACACTATTTTTGTAAGTGAGTGTTATAAACATTTACTGGAAAACCTTTTATATTTGTAACGAATTTTCCATGCAATAAGACTGTTTAATAGTAATAAAATTGAAGCTTTAGTATACCTTTTGTAGAATTTAATATTTTTATGTAAAATGGAGTATATTGCATTGAAATAATGTATTTTTTTTAATGATTTGTTCAAATGCTTATAACAATAAACATTTACTTTCTATAGATATTTGGGAAACAAAGATACTGAAATGAGCATTGTGGATGCAGGAATATTTTCGGGCTTCGAACCGGTTATTGAAGACTTGCAAAATGTATATATATATATTTTGATTATTTCTTTTCTTTTGATTTATCACAAAAGTTTGTGTATTACCATAAAATATTTATCAATATATTTGACTTGTGTGTTTAATACTGTGACTAATATTTGTTGATTTCAAATTTGGAGAAATTATTTTTTTCTAACATATTAACCACCGTTCATTTGAGGTTTTGTTGATAGTCAGCATAAAGACTATGAGTGACATAGAAGTAGATTATCGGATATGAGGTCAAAAGACGATATCTCATAAAAGACTCTTATGATCTTTTTGAAATTTGCAAAATACAGGGTTACCTCCCCAAAAATAATAACAAAACAATTTGTTATAAAACTTTATTAAACAAAGGGGAAAAAATCACAATAAATAACAATAACTAACACTATTGTTAATGAAAATAATTAACTGGTTTTGAAATGGCCGTCTTCTGCTTCCAGACACAACATCAAACGCTACCGAAAATTACACCCGCCTCAGCTTGTCCACTGATATCTGATTCCACTAACGGCGCAATGACTGCTCTAGCAGCAGCTCTTGTGGGGTTTCACACAGGCTCGGGTCTCCAAAACTGACTAACTGCTGTAATCCATAAGATTGAGATCGATCGAGTAAGGTGTGTGTGTGTGTGTGGGGGGGGGGGGTTCATTTTGTTGAAATCCGGAAAAGGAACTTTGTACCAATCTTATGTTGTTTTTGTCCTATGTGTTACAGCAGAATCGTGCTGAAATGTTCAATTAACGTCGCCAAAATGTTCATGGATTCATGAAAGGACGATTGCTTTCAGAATATCGTATTGGTAAACTTCTTGGATGATTTCCCACCCCCTTCCCCTGATCCACAAAAGTCAAGAAAATATTCCCAGTTGAGCAAATTCCGACCAAAACCATCTTGAATCGCGGAGTTTGATGGTGCTGTGGTATTTCCAGTACAGAAATACCTCGAACATTAAGACCAAATCCTTTCGTGTTTTGATGGTTGTGTGCATGCTCAACGTTGAAAAGCTTCTCAGCTGTGAATAAAATCCGATTAAAGGAACGACGAAGGAGCTGATATCTTTGAAGTCACACACACTTGTTATCATCCGGTAACCGTTGAACGTTTTGAAGCTCGTAAGACTTGACTGTAACTCCTTAACGTTCATTTTTTTACTTTCTTCTATATTCAATAGAAGAAAGTATTGGATTCGTAAAAAATTTTGACTTCCGGTTTTTTGTGGATTTACACGTTTTGAGAGGTGCAGAACATGATTTGACCATTTTTAGAAAATATCTGTCTGTCTATATGTGTGTGTGACAAAAATTTTGTGGCGACTGTATCTCAGGAACTACTGGACAGAATTGCATATAATTTTATATGTAGATGCACCTTGACCTAAGTTAGTGCCTATCAAATATTGGTGTCAACTACGCAACAGGTGGCACTGCTGTACAGCAATTTCCACAATTTAAGAGAAAGATATATCTCAGGAACTATTGCATAAAGGTGCGTATAAATTTACGTGTACATGAATCTTGACATATGTTAGTGACTATCAATTTTTGAGTTCAACTGCTCAACAGGTGGCGCTGCTGTGCATCGATTTTCATAATTTAAGGAAAGGTTATATCTCTGAAACTACTGCGCAAAATTGCATAAAAATTTACCTGTAGATGCACCTTGGCATAAGTTACTATGAATCAACTTTTAGTACTAATTGTTCAACAGGTGGGGCTTCTAAGGGCGCTCCTCAGTTTATGGAATGACTGTATTTCAGGTTCTAATGTTTATAATCAAACAACACTTGATGTGTGAGAAAGCCCTTATGCGACATTATGCCGATTCAATTTACATGTATATCTACCAATAGGTTGCGCTTCAATAGTGCAGTTTTTCCCGAAAACGGGAATGCTATATTTCAACTTCTATGGCATTTTAACAGTATGAAACTTGATACATGAAATACCCATCATGAAAACGCATTTTTTAAGATGTTAGTTAAGCTGTGTTTCTTTGGATATTTAGTGTTGGATATTTAGATTTCTCTAATATGAAAATCACTTGCATTCACATGTTAGAAAGTTTTTTTTTAAATGTAATTTATAAAAATGTATTTTTCTTAATGTTTGTTTTAGCTTGGCGGGGCGGAACGCTGCCGCGTTCCTTGATAAATAATAGTTTTTGTAAATTGTTTGAACTGAGTGAATTTATATAGGAAAATATAGAGGAAAGTCTTGTGGTGGCCACAATATATTAGTTTTCCCACTGAAACCAAACATTTGATGTCATTTAACCTTTTTTTATTCGAACAACATTCAATATTTTTTCTTTGTTTCTGATGATTTTTAAACTTTTGTTTCTACACTACTCCAAAATTTAACAAATGGTCTTTCACAGGAAGCCAAATGCGAAAGTCACTTGAAACTTAGTAGGCAGGAATGTACGTTGTTGCTTGGATGATGCATTCGGGTCTAGTTTTTTTACTACCTGATGAAGGATTTTGCTAATATTTTGACCTAAAACAATTTTAGCGAGTTATTACAATTTATAATGTTTACTTGCAAAGTTAATATTATTTTTTAAAATTAAAATAAATAATTTTTGATTTAAATCAGATTCACAGTTAGCGGATTCAAACCAAAAATTTCTCGAAAATTAAAAATTCTCTCGATTATTTTTGCATTTTTGTGATTAGCTGTTGATTTCTGTAATAGCCATTTTTGAAATTAGTTTAGCTATATTGAAAAGAAAATTTGTAGTGAACGTCAAAGGGTTAATCTGTTGGAGGGCCGACTCACGTGAAAGAGCGCTCTCCCTGGCAATTTTTCTCATCGAGATCCTTGGATTCTGACGGACACTCTGCGTGTTGACGGATCTGTTTCTTTCGCTCCCTGGATGACGCTCGGTGTGGCCACGTTTCTCACTTTGTTTGATCTTCCGGCGAATATTTAGTGCTACGATGCCAAGCCTTCGCACGAAGTCACATTGGCACATTCCCCCTTAATGTAACTCCAAAATTTTATCTCTCTGTTAGACATCTAAAAAAAGAAGAAGAAAAAAGAATAAAGCACATTACAAAATTTTGTAGTACACTATACATATAGCCTTTTTAACGGTAAACATTATGGTAAAATGATCAACAGCAAAAATCTTTCGTGCTAGGACGAATCAAAATTTGTTATAAATTTTTGGGCCACCCTGTAAATCACCTTTTAAATGCCCTTTTAAATTATTTTCAACAAGGTTGAAAAGTGTTAATGACTTAGGTTTGTCTGTCTGTTCGTCCGTCTGTCTGTTCGCGCTCTAACTCCCGTAAATATTCATGGAATTTCTTGAAACTGATACATGTTATTCAAGTTAACTATCAGATGTTTCCTATTGAAAATGGAAAGAACACCTTTACTGGTTTGTGTACAGGGGCACTCAAAAGTATTCCAAAGCACTGTGTCCTATGAGAGGTATTTTTATAAACCATATTTTAATACCGTTAAAAACTTTGCACAAATCTTAATGAATTTAAAATATGTTATTCGTTCACTATCAAATGTTCCCCATTGAAAATGGAGTAAATACCGTCATTGGTTTGTATACAGGGACACCCAAAAGTATTCCTAAGCACTGCGTTCTATAAGAAATATTTCTATAAACCAAATTTGAAGAACTTTACTTAGCAGAAATCTTAATAAAATTAAAATATATTATTCATATGCACAAAAGAATGCTTTCCATAGAATACAGTATGAATAGAATTAGATTTAAAGGGATGCACAAAAATATTCAGTTACATTAATGGGTGCTATTAGAAGTTTGCTGGAATTGCATTTTCGTTTATATTAATCGCTTTTATCGCTTTCTAAATGTTTTTAACACTTTCCAATGAGGTTGAAAAGTGTTAATGACTTCGGTTTGTCTGTCTGTCCGTCCATCCGCGCTCTGACTGCAGTAAATATTCATGGAATTTCTTGAAATCGATATATGATATTAAAGCTTACTATCGGATGTTCCCTATTGAAAATGGAGTGAATATTTCTACTGGATTGTGTACAGAGACACCCAAAAGTACTCAAAACCATTGTATTTTTATGAACTATATTTTAATTTCTTTATTTTACACAAATTTCAGTGAAATTGAAATATGTTTTTCAAGTTCACTATCGGATATTTGCTATAGAAAATGGAATAAATACCACCAGTGGTTTGTGTACAAGACACCGGAATGTATTCCAAAGCATTCGTTCTATAAATTGTATTTCTATAAACCAAATTTTAATAACTTTACTTTGAACAAATCTTAATAAAATTGAAATATGTCACTCATATGCATAAAAGAATGTTTTCTACAGTATGTAGTATGATTAGCATTAGATTTACAGGGCCACACAAAAATACTCAGTTACATTGAAGCATTTATTGGAAATTTGCTGAAATTGCATTTGTTTACATTTAGCGATTTAATATTTTTTAACGTTTTTTAAATGTGATTATGATTTCAATTTGTGTAGCTATCTGACCGAATGTCCATCTGTCTATCTGTATGTCTACCCGCCCCCAGCGTCCGTAACTATTTTAAGATATCTTACAAAATTATATATGTTATTCAAATTCACTATGGAATGTTCTTTATTTTAAATTGCATTAATAAGTCCTGTGCAGCTGGTTTGTGTACAGGGACACACACACACACACACACACACACACACACACACACACACACACACAAAAAAAAAAAAAAAAAAAAAAAAAAAAGGCCAATGAATTGCATTTTCGGACAGACATTTTTAGAAATTACATTTAAAAAACTTTCGATTGTAAAAATCATAAAGAAATTGAATTTTACTGTTAATATGCTAAAATAATATTTCTTATAGAATATGATTTTGCTAACCTTCAGATTTACAGAGCTGCTCTAAAATATATTCAGATACATTAAGGGCTGCAATTAGAACATAAGGGCTACGTTTTCTTTTGTGTTAAGCATTTTTAACACTTTCTAACGATGTTTAAGGATGATTGGGAATTCAATTAGTCTATCTGCATGCCTTTCAGAACTACTGTCTGCATGTTGTGTGATTCTGTAGGCAAAGAGCACTGAAAGTTATACGATACATCAATTACGTACATTTGGAAAGTTTTAATAATCAATGTGTACCACATGATTTTGCATTCTTGTTCATTTATTCGGGGGTTTCTATAGGAAAATTAATAGGCGTTCTCATTAGGTTGGTCCATTTTAGGTATCAACTCTGAGTCTGTCTTTCAAATGAAAAAAAAAAAAAAAAAAAAAAGCTCTACCTATTTTGTTCAAATCTACTATAACAACACAATTTTAGATGCTCTTTCAAGTTATGTGCGGTAGTTGCTTACTACAAGAAAATTTATATGCGTCCTGATTGGTTTAGTTAAATTTATGCCTTTGATCACACTATCTCTAAAAAGATTAAATAATATGTGTAATTTATGGATAAGTGGAAGTCGTGTGGTGTTTATACATGGAATTTTTTCATGTTTTCTTCTCCATTTTTCAAAAAAAAAAAAAAAAAAATTGTTAATTTAGACAAAGTAAATATTACAGTCAATAATAGCAGTGCTCATTTTGAACAAGCAGTGTTCCTCATTAAACCAAAACTTGGTTTTATAATCCACGACTAACTTAACTGTAATAACTGAAACATGCAAATTAATAATAAGAAAGTACCACAGAATTGGCGTTTTAGTGTAATAAATACAAAACTTTGAATAAACACCATAAAATGCAATAAACTGTCAACCATTGCTTTGGGTCGAGAAAACACATGACCCTTCGTCAGGCGAACAAAGTAGACACGAGTGCCGTAATCAAAGTGGTAACGCACGTTTAATTGAAAAAAAAAAAAAAAAAAAAAAAAAAAGATTAAAACACATTACAAAATTATTATATTGATGTTGAATAGTTTTCATTTCATATATTCGCTGACCAGTCAATTTATACTAGATGTTTAAGGATGGGCAACAATTTACTCCCAAACTTAAGAAACCATTTCTTTTAATGTATTCTTAACACATTACAACTCATAATTTACCGTACTTTGTGAACGATTATTCTTACAAATTACATATGTATTAACGTAATTTCTTAGGTGTCATTAAAAATCGATACATTTTAAAGATTACATAAGAAGCTATATGAGCTTTGAAAGGGCAGTTTGGATTAAAATACTTTAATAGAGGAAAATTTTTATTTTTGTAAATAAAAAATTCTGTTCAATAATTTGCTCAGAGATGACACTATACCACCTGAAATCCCTCCTCGCCCTATATATATATACATACATTATAAGTTCATGTAAAACGACTTTGCAACCTGTAATGTATTTTAGCGTGTTTATAAGTAATTTAGTCTCTATGGCAACCGAACGCGTGTATGGTAGTACTGTTTGAATTAGGGTTAAGTTGTTCATGAAATTAATATAATGAAAATACATTTGGCAACTCATACATCATTCTCAAAAAAAAAAAAAAAAAAAAAAAAAAAAAAAATGAATTAAATTTTTAAGGATTTTTGCTTTACCTGCATTTCAATAGTAGCGTAAGAAATTAAAGTTAACAATCCTAATTTCAGTGCGATTGTATAGTATTACAATTTACGTATTACAGAAAAAAGCATGAAAACCGATCAAATTCAAAACTTCATTGTTGAATATCGCTAGGAAAGTAATCTTGCTTGTAGTCACACACATGAACATGCACTGGAATTACATCATTAGAAATTTTGCTATAATTGCTTAATTAGTATCCATCATAGCTGCAAAAATGTAGTGAAATGTAAAGACATCATGATGCAAAACTATCACACTTTATCGAAATTTTAATTTAAATCTGATTTTGTATAAACTTATTTTCTTAAATTCTAAGATTAGATTAACTGAAATTTTTATAGTGTGTCGCCCGGTACAATAAGTTTCTTTTCTTGATAATTCTAAGCGTCTACATTTGTTTTAAAACTAGAATAATAATTTTTTCCCCTTTAATAAATGGCGATTTTCCTTTTCATAATAAAAATGAAATTCACCAATATTTTAAATAATTACAGTTTTATTCATTACACATATTTATTTATTTATTTATTTGTCATTAGCTGCAAGACGATCCGTCTCACTTGATTCAAAGATACGAAAAATCATCTCGAGGTGTTGTGTTTTATCTCCAGAAGGTAATTAGATTTTATCATTAATACTTTCTTTTATTTAGTTCATATTAATCATTTGAACAGTACTTTAAGTAACTAAAAAGTTGAGAGAATTTATCAATGAAACATTAAATATGATTCATCTTTGTTTTAATATCAACCAATTTAACTACAATGGTTTAGTTTAATCTATGTATCTAAATCTGTGTCAGTCTGTTAGTGAATGTGTCCGGATTTTAGTTCGTTCTACAGAGCTACACCATTCAACTAATCGCCACAAAAATTGATACACTTATTAAAAAGAACAAAGCCTAGCTGAAACCGTATTTTTTAGCTCATTTGGATGATTCGTTAAAAAATATTAATCAAAAAACCCATTTTGAATTTAAAATTATATTAAAAAAAAAAAAAAAAAAAAAAAAATGTTGATGGGGAAAAAAGTTACAAATGCATTATTTTTCCCCAACGTAATTAAAAAAATATATTTATTTACACGTGAATAATAATATTGAAATAAAATTTATTAAAAATTAAATTTACTCATGTGTTTGGCAAAATTGACATTAGTAGACATTTAAAAATTTTATATATATTGATAAAGTTTTATTTTATTTTAACATTCACGTATGTAAGTAAATACATTTCTTTCTCTAACGAAGATAAATATGAACATGTTAACAATTTTTAAAATTTAAATTGGTTGTTTATTTTTGATTTATTCATTTAAGTTCTTACATTGAGTTGAAATCGGTGTCATTTCGATTTTAGTGATTGCATTTAGTGAATCACTAAAATCTATGTTTGGTATCTATATATAAACAGAAATTATAATACTTCAAAAATAAATAAATAAAGGAAGGGAGGAAGAAAAGCATCTTTTTTATGCAAAGGCTTTTGCTCGAAAATAAATACAGCAGAAACAAAAAATTACAATGAGAACAACAGCAAGAAACTATTCAGTCGTCCGAAGTTAAATTACTTCAAGAAGAAATGCAAGAAAAACTAAAAGCAAAAAAATACTAAGAAAGCACCTCAGAACTGACGTTTTAAAGTAATAACTACAAAACTTTCAATAAACACCATAAAATGCAATAAAATCGCAACAATTGTTTCGGGCCGAAAGAACATACGACCTTTCGTTAGGTGAACAAAGTAGGTACGAGTGCTTCAGTCAAAGCGGCAACGCACAAACAATTGTTGCGAGTTTATTGTATTTTATGGTGTTTATTCAAAATTTTGCACTTAATACCTTACTTATGTATTTTTGTACTTAATACTGTACTTATTTTAAAAGCATGAAGCCTTGTTAAGAGTCAAAGGAGAGCTGCTAGAAGACGAGAAAAATGAGCACCGACAAGATAGGTATATGTCTGATGTTCAACAGGCAGCGGCTAAAAGACATAAAGAACATAAATAACGCACACGCTTCAGGAACATGCTGAAAGGCGAGCTGCTAGAAGAAACGAAAAAAACTGACGAACAACGATAAAATAGGCACTCTGAAAGTGAAGCACATACAGAAACTTAGGATCAGAAACATTCTAAAAGGGTAGCCAGCCCTGGTAGCTACTAGAAGACGGGAAGAAATTGACGAAGAGAGAAGTCAAGGATTGTGCAGGTGTTCAACACGCAGAGCCTAGAACATAAGAAGAAACGGAAGAGCTACATTATTTTAGAATTCAAATATTATTCGATTTTCTTCGTTGAGTTCGGAATCCCTATGTTCAAAAGTTTCAGTTGTAATATCATAAAGCTGAAAGACCTTTTTAATTCAGTTTATTATTCCATCACATGCCTTCTTTACTTAGCTTTTTCTATCATTCGGAAATTGTAAACGCATTTTATTAACCAGGGCAGTGCAGGTAAACCTGCTAGTGTACAAATAAAAATGATATCACATAAAAGAGATAATAAGAACTTTTAGTAATTTATTATAATTTTTAAAGTTTTTTTTTTTTTTTTTTTTTTTTTTTAAACAAAATAGAATGTTTATGCTATTTTATGCTTCAAAATATATGTCGCTACTACTATTTTCCTAATGATTTATGATTTGACCACATGTAATAATTTTTTGATATATTTGTACATTAACCCCCACCCCTTTTTCTAAATTATTATTTTCATTGATTTAGGTTCCTATATCTGAAAACTACTGCTTTTCTTTCCACGTAATTCGTCAGTACATAGTTGGAAATACGCAGATGAGTGTCATCAAAGTCTACGATTATTACAATCCAGGTAAACAAAGATAAAAATTCTTTATATTAATTAAATTTGATAAGTCATCATAAAAAGAAGAAGAATATACATTTCTTTTATTATCCTTATTTAAATAAATTTAAGGATGCTTTTTTTTTTTTTTTTTTTTTTTTTTTTGATTCAAGATTTAGATGAGATATGAAATTTTTTGCAGACTCAAACATGACTCCTAGCTGTGAGTTGATCGTTTTTATTTGAGTTTTCATGCCACGGTCAGGGATGGAACACGGCGCAAAATTCATATCGGTATTTGCTTAAGACATTTCTGTAACTGTATAATATGGTTGATTTAAGAAGTAGAAAATTTTCTTACACTGATAGTGGTATGAATTCTGCGCCCATGTTCCATCCCTGCGCAATATGTAGAAAAGAATACTTTATGATAGTATATATATATATATATATTTAAACACTTTTTTAAATGAAAGTTATGTTTAATAAAAGTTTTGGTGTATGAGAAGTCATGGTACGTGAGTGAACTTCTTTGAATCGTAAGATCTGTAAAATTATTGCAGAAATACATCTCCCCATTTCTGAAGAAGAACAGTTGTCATCTAAATCTAGTTTTAAGTATGATAGAACATTAAAAGCATTAATTTAGTTGTTTCCAAGCATGCTTTACTAAATTTATGTTTTATAAACACACTGGCTGATTAATGTATAGTAGTTTTGGTCAAAAATAAAATAGTGGAAAACAGATATAATTGGTACTGTTCCCCATAAAAAGTACTTAAGTTTACTTTTGTTGATGAGTTAATCAAACGCAAAACACAAAATGAAATAGGGTTTAACACAAAATTGGGAATCTTACTGATATGTAATAGATGGTTAAGTTGTAAAAAATATGTTTGAAATGACTTGGGCTAAATGTTCTGAAACATTTGATTGTTCCAAGTTCCAAGATCATTTTATTTTTATCTGATCCGTCACTTACTTATAAATCACATTATATGCTACCGGTGATTTTTTTAGAAGAGTCTAATGCTTCAATAACTTTGTCTTCAGAACTTGTTCCTATTTTCTCTGTCTCGATATAGTTTGTATCTACCGTGTGTGGTTAAAAAGACGAATTCTCGCTCCATGTTGTTCTATAATATTATTATGACTTTCAATTTCTTATTTTTATGTACTACTATCGTTCTCGTCAAAGGTGAAAAGGAAAACTAAACAATCAAAATAAAACTGCGTTACATAAAAATAATAAGAAAAATTTTAAACAAAAAATATGCATGATATATACGTGATTCCTATCAGACAATATAAATTGTCCGTATACTAGGTCTCAAAGTATTATTTGGGCAGATTATGGTTTTTAAATTTTTATATCTTTGATTAGGATATAAATAATATTTTTAATTTTCCAGTTTTGTTAAATTTTGTTACGTTGTTGGCGCAATATAGGGCCATAGTTTCAATGTTCTTCAATGATTTTTGTAAATTAAAAATTTTATTACAGAAAAAAAAAATAATAATAAGTCTTCAAATTTTCCTCGCAAGCATACTACGGTTATAGATAAAGAATTTTTAGTTGCTTTTGTTAATAACAATCTAAATCCTTAAGATTTTGATTAAGTTGGCGTAGAAATTTCATCCTAATGATGGAAAGTATTTAATAAACTTTACGTGTGGTATAACATTTCTTTTTTTCTTTCTTTTTTTTTTTTTTTTTATAGATGCAACGTGTAGCAAGTTCTATAGTCCTGGAAGCAATAGTCCAATGCTCCGCACAATATGTGAAGGTGGAATCTGTGAGTGTGCCGAGGGTCTGTATCTAACCTTTTCTTTTTTACTAAAACCTGAATAACTATATATACATATAAATTACGTATCTAAAAAGTAAAACAATTACTAAATTGTTCAGAAATATTATTATATAAACAATGTACGTATTTCCTTAGGTGGTTGTCCTCCTAAGAATCCATTTTCTGAGATTGCCAGTATGTCGACCGGAGAAAGAAGGGAGGCGCTAAAAAATATCTTTTGTGAAAACTATGATTATGGTAAGTATGCCGTATTTATAGCATTGAAATTGTTGTACTGTGTCATTCATCGTAAACGATGTATTCGTTGTTATTTATGAATTACTAATACAAAATTATATTAAAGTTTATAACCACATTTAAAGATTTTTAGTAGATTTTAATATAAGGAGTCATTTACATTTTCACTTCCATTACCCCACTACCGCAGGCAATGGAAGTAATGCATTAGCAAAACTAAATGCAAAACTGGTGTACGAACGATAAATAGACAATAAGACTTCTTCACACACCATAAATTTTACGCCAGCACAACCGGTTTCGAAAGGACGTAGCCTTCCTTCATCAGGTGCAAAAAAAAAAACACGTGCTACTGCCTTGGAGGCAAAAGCAAGACTGAAAGCAGGGCAAAATCCAGAGGGGGAGGAGCAACACAAACAACCAATAGGAAACATCATGCAGGACCAATCAGAGAGGAACACACATGCACACACAAAAACAAAAGGAGGGAGGGAAGGAATAAACAATTTTATTTTATTTTATTTTATTTATTTTATTTTTTATTTTATTTATTATTATTATTATTATTAAATTAATATTATACTAATAAGTAAGTTTAATAAAATATATTATTACTATTATTATTTTTATTTATTTAATTATTTAGAATTATTTAATTATAACTATTATTGTGTTATAAACATAATGAAGGAAATTATTTAACTGAATTAAACAAATTTTTCCAGGCTGTAGACAGCAAAGTGGAATCAGATTTTTCATTGACAATTTTATCACGTTTAATGTAAATAGCTAAATTTTCTAAAAAATCCAGTTCAGAAACGTGTTTGGCATGAAAGATAATTTTGGCACTCTTAAAATTAAAACTATGATCAAATTCCCAACTATGCTTAGCAATAGAAGATTTAGAAATTTCTTGATTAACAACATACCGAGAATGTTCACGTAAACGGCATTCAAGATTTCTTTTTGTTTGACCAATATAAGATAAATCACAATTATTACAAGGGACATTATAGATACCCCACTTATGAAGCTCGGGAACAGGGGATTTAGTTGAAGGGAATTGGAATTTATTGACAGGTTTAAAAATAACGTGAGAATTGAAACGCTTCAAAACTTTGGCTAATTTAAAACATAAGGGGGGATAAAAAGGCAAGACAACAAGATTATCAGGTTTAATTTTATCATCAATGGAAAGAGTAGAATTATAAGTTAGCCTACTGAACTTTTTGATAGCTTTATTAACCCTTATACCGGAACATCGGTCTCTGAGACCGCTAAAGGTTAGGCTTAGTGCAGGGAATTGCGGATGAAGATTCCTAGAATACGGTACCGGCACGTTTGGCGATAAACGTCGAAGACGCCAAGTCTATTTAACCGCAGCACTAGTGCGACGTAAAATACACTCAACCTGTAGAAGATGGCATATCTCAGAACAACCCTATAATGAGTCCCGGACCGTTGCCAATTGTCCACAGCGTGGCACTAGTACAACGTAAAATCTGTTCAAACAAGGAAACTACCCTTTGGGATTGGAAGAGTGAGCAGGGCCCGGAGCCGCTTACTGTTGATGGTTGGTTGGTTGGTTGGATGAGTTTTACGTCGCACTAGTGTTGCGCAATGGGCAATCCCCTTAATGTTGAAAAAAAAAAAAAAAACATGTAAAATGTCATGAGGATATTAGGAATCTCAATTTTTGAGCGCTAACAGCACATTGCCAATAATTGCAATTTCTTTCTAAAAGTTTTGTTTTTTAAGTTTGCTTTTCTTAGTACAGTCGGTAACAAAAGTCTCCGAACACTAGCAAAAATTCCTATGTAAAAAATGTACACTTAATACAGTTTTGTTTAATAAATCGTTGTCGAATCCTGTTCTTAGTCAGTCTAAAAACAGGATTCATTCAACAAAACTGTTTTAAATGTACTTTTTTTTTTTTATATAGAAATTTTTGCTAGTGTTCGGATACTTTTCTTACCGACTGTACATTCGGCAGCAAAAGTATTCGAGCAGTAGCAAAAATTCCTATCTAAAAAAAAGTACGCTTAATACAGTTTTGTTAAATAAATCCTTGTCCAATCTTGTTCATAGTGACAAACTGCCAAAAGTGCTGACTGTCCCCAATAAATTGAGACATTCAGTCACTTTAGTTAACCCCCTAATTTCAGGACATTTGGTCACCCTAGTTTAAATATCACATGATAGCTACGTAATGAGCAATTTGTGGAAGTCTAGAGTCCACCCCAACAAGTGGTCCAGGACGAGGCATGTCATTACCAGTGTGTGTACCAGCAAAAGTATCCGAGCACTAGCAATAATCCCTCTAAAAAAAAGTACACTTAATACTGCTTTGTTAAATAAACCCTGTCGAGTCATGTTCTTAGTCTAACAACATGATTCAACAAGGATTTATTTAACAAAACAGTGTTAAGTGTAATTGTTTGGCATCAGAATTATTTTCTAGTGCTCGGATACTTTTGCTGCCGGTTGTAGAAGAAAGCTCAGCAATCACTTAGACACACGAATGTACTCTTTGCACACATGAAAAAAAAAAAAAAATGACTGTGTAACCCTCATTGAGCAGATATACTAGTAGAGTACGTATTCCCTATATTGTCTATGGAGAAAAATTCCCGGAACATCACTACGGTTTTTGCGCCTTCTTTTGGTAATAATCGCTGTCTTGGCAACTGGTTCTTGGGATTTTGCATGTTTTAAATGGTTTGTTCCTCTTACCACCAAAACTCTAAACAAAAGTCCCTCTCGGGGTCACCGAAACGGGAGAGGATCCCTTCCGTGGAGGATCAAAATTGTGATGGCATGTCTCCGGATCACCTCTAGAGGTGTGTCCCAGACCGTCGCCAATTGCCAATCTGAGCAGCACTAGTGCGACGTAAAACCCAACAATTCATTCATCCAAACAAAATTCAAACGGAACAGCTTTTAAACAATAACAAGGATTAGGTTACTTGCTTTCCATTTCAGCTAGTGTAGGTTTTGGTATATGTTTAATTTACACCCAATAGAAATATAAAACAGCGATAACAAAGGTGGAGGAAACTTGCCTTGGTGGAATTTTCATGTCGGTTTGGTGGATGATTTGACTAAATGGAGGAGATCTGATGTTGGATAGCAAAAAGGTTACTAGTCCGGGGTGTACTCTACTATCTTGTCGATAGTACCGCTTGTGGATAGCAAAAAGGTTACTAGTCCGGGGTGTACTCTAATATCTTGTCGATGGTACCGCTTGTGAATGCTTCTCAAAGTGCACGAAATTCGGTAACTCAATAGTCGAAACAGGGTGACAAAATTTCTTACAATCCGAGCGCAGACTCATTTCCTGTAGTTCGAAAAATAATAAGAAATTGTTTATTTATAACTTTTTATTAGTGTGGTTATTTAGAATTCAAAAATCAACGCCGTAATTACATTCGTTTAATAATTTTAATGCTTCGTATTTATAAAAGTACTCTAAACTGGTCACTATAAACATATTAAAAAAGAATAATTTCAGAAACCAGATGATTCAATCATATAATATACCAAATTATAGCTCTGGGGGTCACCTAATCGGGCAGGATCAAAATTATGATGGCAGGATCAAAATTATATTAATAATTTTTCCTCAAAATAATGCATATAGATATTGGCAAGAATAGGAGATAAAGGATTACCAATACTTAAACCATCACACTGTTTATAAAATTTGTTATTAAATTCAAAAGTAGTTTGGGAAACACAGAGTTTAGTTAGATTAACAAATTCTTTGATTTCAATGTCAGAATAATGGAATTCGCGTAGCCTTTTTTCTAAACAATTAAGCGCACCTCAATGTTATCTCTTGATGGGAAGTCTTTATTTACTAATGTCCACACTGAAGGTGCGCTTAATTGTTTAGAAAAAAGGCTACGCGAATTCCATTATTCTGACATTGAGATCAAAGAATTTGTTAATCTAACTTAACTCTGTGTTTCCCAAACTACTTTTGAATTTAATAACAAATTTTATAAACAGTGTGATGGTTTAAGTATGTGTAATCCTTTATCTCCTATTCTTGCCGATATCTATATGCATTATTTTGAGGAAAAATTGTTAAAGATGTTAAATTTAAAATGCTGGTTACGTTACGTAGATGACACTTTCATTCTTGTTGAAAATCCGTTTGATGTTTCTGCCATTCTTAATATTGCTAATGCTATTGATCCCCATATTCAGTTTAACTTCGAGTTAGAAAATTGTAATCAACTTCCCTTTCTTGATGTTTTAGTTACTAGTTGCGATTCCTCTTTTATAACCTCTGTGTACAGGAAACCTTTCTCTGTTTCTAACCCTCCCCATGCTCTCTCTAATCATCCGGCTAAACAAAAAATTGGCACCTTTTATACTTACGTGTATTATTATTTAAAATTTGTTCTGATACTTCTTCTCTTAAAGAAGAACTCAATTATTTAAAGTCCGTTGCTATTAAAAGAGGTTTTAGACCTTCTATAATTGATAAAGCTATCAAAAAGTTCAGTAGGCCAACTTATAATTCTACTCTTTCCATTGATGATAAAATTAAACCTGATAATCTTGTTGTCTTGCCTTTTTATCCCCCCTTATGTTTTAAATTAGCCAAATTTTTGAAGCGTTTCAATTTTCACGTTATTTTTAAACCTGTCAATAAATTCCAGTTCCCTTCAACTAAATCCCCTGTTCCCGAGCTTCATAAGTGGGGTATCTATAATGTCCCTTGTAATAATTGTGATTTATCTTATATTGGTCAAACAAAAAGAAATCTTGAATGCCGTTTACGTGAACATTCTCGGTATGTTGTTAATCAAGAAATTTTTAAATCTTCTATTGCTAAGCACTGTTGGGAATTTGATCATAATTTTAATTTTAAGAGTGCCAAAATTATCTTTCATGCCAAACACGTTTCCGAACTGGATTTTTTAGAAAATTTAGCTATTTACCTTAATCGTGATAAAATTGTCAATGAAAAATCTGATTCAACTTTGCTGTCTACAGCCTGGAAAAATTTGTTTAATTCAATTAAATAATTTCCTTCATTATGTTTATAACACAATAATAGTTATAATTAAATAAATAAAAATAATAATAATAATAATAAATTTTATTAAACTTACTTATTAGTATAATATTAATTTAAAAATAATAATAATAATAAATAAAATAAAAATAAAATAAAATAAAATAAAATTGTTTATTCCTTCCCTCCCTCCTTTTGTTTTTGTGTGTGCATGTGTGTTCCTCTCTGATTGGTCCTGCATGATGTTTCCTATTGGTTGTTTGTGTTGCTCCTCCCCCTCTGGATTTTGCCCTGCTTTCAGTCTTGCTTTTGCCTCCAAGGCAGTAGCACGTGCTTTTTGCACCTGATGAAGGAAGGCTACGTCCTTTCAAACCGGTTGTGCTGGCGTAAAATTTATGGTGTGTCAAGAAGTCTTATTGTAATGCATTAGGTCAGAAATTTTTACTTCCATTACCCGACTACAGTAATGGATGTCTCTTGGTATCGAGTTTTCACCTAATTTACCTGTTTTAAAGTCTACTGAGTCCAAAAAAGTGTTTTTTGGAAATTATTCAGTGTGTATGTGTCAATATATGCGTGGGGGAGAGTCTTCTGACTATAATGCATCTAAAGTGAATAAAGACATAACGATGAAACTTAAAAATGAAGGCAAGTTTAGTGTATAGATAATTTTTCCAACATTTGGTGAAAATTGGAGGACCGGAAGTGAGACTAAGTCTATATCTTAAGAACGGCTCTAAGGATTTTCTCCAAAGTTGCTATATAAACACCCTTTTAGATGTCCATTTGTATGTATTACTTGGTCAGTTCAAGAAAATCGATAGACGTCCAGTATAAATAGATCAATTTGAGGTCTTGCAAGTGCGTTCCTTTAAAAAGAGCTCAATGGATTTTCAAACTCGCCATAATAAATTCCTTTTATATAACCTTTCGTATGTAATTGCTGGTTCTTGGAGAACAAAAGGTTTTATCAAATTTTAGTGTAAAATCGAAGTAGGACCGAAATGAACATTAGTATCTTAAAAATGACTCTAACTGCTATGTCTTCAAATTTGATACATAAACCCAGTTTTAGAATTTTTTATAAACCCATTGCCGCGCATTACGGCTGATACAAGAAAACTGAGCATTGTCCTGATAAATATGCCAGTTTCAGATCTTGGAAATTGGTGTTTGAAAAATGCCTCTACCAATTTTTCCTAAATTCGCTATGTGAACTTTGTTTTACATGTCTATACGTCATATGTATTAGTTAGCTTATGTAATAAAATTATTAGGTGTCTGTTTTGTTTGGTCTGTTTTAAATCTTCTGATCACACTATGTCAAAAAATGTTTATAACAAGTGTAGTAGCGGGGTAATATGGGTAACGGAAGTCGTGTGGTTGTTACACATTTTAGTTTCCCATCATACTGGGTATGGGAAACTTAGGTAATCGTGAAAATTTTCGACCTCGGTTTTTTTACTTTTTTTTTTTACATGTTTTCAGGTGTGAGGAATCCGAAAATTACAAAATTTGTATGGTATCCATCTGTAGGATGTCTGTTAGTTTGTTAGTCTGTTAGTGCGTTAGTATGTTAGACTGTGGATATCTCAAGAATAATTTGTCGCAGCGAAATCAGATCAGTTTTAAAATATTACTTTCGAAACGGACAAGAACCCTATTCATTTGCAATATTCGAATTAAAAAACTTCGTAAGTTATTAGAAATTTACGATTTTCTTAATGTGTGAGAATAGGGCAAAATTTCACTTAAACGTGCATTAGATAGAAAATGTTTACTGTAAAAATAGCAGACTAGTTTTAAAATATTAGTCTTGATACCGGAATGAACATCAGTAACTATAAACACGTTACTTTGAAAATTTCGCAAGTTATTGGAAATTTACGAATTTCTTAACATGGCAGAATAGGGCAAATTTTTACATAAACGTCAATTTTGAAGGATATTTTCATCATAAAGGTGTCAGACCACTTTTGAAATATTATTTAGGATACTGACATGAATATCATAGACTATGAATTTTCCAATTTAAAAAATCCATAAGTTATTTGGAATTTACGATTTACTTAAAATAGCAGAATAGGGCAAATTTGTGCATAAACGTTCATTTTGAGAATCATAAATGTATCGGACAACTTCAAAATAACTTGTTTCAACATGACTGAGTACAAATATTCTAATAGGAAAATTTCGTAAGTTATTTGTAATTTAATTATCATTTTTATCAACATAGCAAAAGATTTTCATCATCAAAGTCATTTTATCAACATAGCAAAATTGAAAAACTTCCATATAAATTGCATTTTCAGGATTGTTGCATTAGAAATAGTAGCATGAAAACTAAACTACGAAATTTACCCTAATAAAATAAATTAATAGATTAGAATAAGATAAGTATATCGAAGTGAACGGTGGATAGCCTATTAGGCGGAGATTTCATTCTGTCACTGTGTCAAGCGTTTGGTCAAATTCATTTCTCTGTACATGATAATCATTTTAAGAGAATGTCCTGCACTAGAAATTTATGAGAGCATATACATGATGGGAAACTGAACAGAGTCCACTTATGCCAACTAGTTTTATTTTTTCGTCAAATTTAAAATTTCTGATTGTACTGTTGGTTTATGAATATTGTGTCGTGTTTCATTTACTCAAGTTACAAAGTTTCTTTCAAATGCACTGTGAAGGGAAGATGATGAAGATGCAAATGAAAATGCATTGATTTAGAAAATAAAATAAAATAAAACCATCCTATTTTCAGAAAGACAATTTTTTAAAATATATATACATTTAATTTTATCGCCATCAGTACCATCTTGATGTCATCAGTGCTCTTGAAAAACTGTTTTTAAGAGCAGTGAAAGTAAAAATTTTATTGACATCTTCGTAACGGAAACACTTTATTTATTTATTTATTTTATTTTATAATATATATATATATATATTTATTTACTTTCATTACCCTACTACCGTAGGTAATGGAATGTATTTGGTCCAAAAATTCGATATCGAGATTTCACCTGATTTAGTACACGTTTTAAGGTCCACTGTGTCCGAAAAAGTGGTTTTTGGTATTTATCATTTTGGGAATCTGGCTGTGCAAATCTTGGGTGGTCTTATTGAGATACTGTGTATATATATTTACCGAAATACTATTAATTGTAAAATGGCACCTTGCTGTTTCTTTGATAATTCCGTGGATTCTACCAGTATATGGAATATGAAGAGGCCTTTTGTCAGGCTTAACATTTCACCTGGTTTGGTGAAGCAATAACTCGCTATTTTAGTAAAGCTATTTAATTTTTAAAAAGGAACGTGAGTAAAAATTATACGAGAAGTAGCACAATTTTCTTAAAAAATTACTTTATGTTTGTTTTATTGAACATGCTTAGTGTATATCGTAGGGGTCGTACTCTCCGCCCTTTTTTCAGGACACTCTCTTGAATGACAAATTTTCAAATTTATTCCTACCACTATTTTTATAAAATTTTCTGTAGCCTCTATAATCATAGCACATTACAATAAATGTACCAGAAATATATGTGAATAAAATTAGTGGTGGCAAAAAAGGTGGAAATTTCTTATCTCTGAGAGTGGCCTGAAAAAAGGGTGGATAGTACGGCCCCTGATATCGTGTTCGAAATACTTGACATAATGTTATTTATCATATTATTCTAAAAATATATTGAAATACTTAAATGCACAGTTTTATCTTCTTACCCCCAAATAAAATGTCTTACAATGATTCGACACGGTCTTGAAATGTTAAACTAAATCTCGATTTTTCTTTCTGTATTAACTTTTCTTTTACTTTTATAATGGATTTTTAAAAAATATATAATTACTAATTTATAAAGTATGCTCAGCACTAGAATAATAATGATGTCGATAAATAATTTTATAATGAACATCTTAGCCAAATTTTATGTTTGTATGCATAATTTTTAAAAAGTTATTCACATATGAAAAAAATAAAAAACAGAAAAGTGAATACAGGTAGAAAGATTTGGTTGTAATCTAACATATGGATGCTTGTGCATCTTCACCGATCTCTAATGCATCCTTATGACAAAAATTATTGAATTTTTTTATTTTTTCCAAGAGAAAAATGAATATTTATTAGCTTAAAAATTATTCTTATGCTACAGTTACATAAAATTCAGTAAATAATACGGTAACGAACAGGCCATCCAAACTTTATGTTCATACGTTTATTTGTTTAAAAATTATGTGCAAAAGAAGAAAACGAGAAAACAAGTCGTTGCTTTAATTTTGTCCACCAGTGTATAGTTCTTGCTTGTGATAAATGCGTATGCATATATTAAATACGTAAGCGACAGTCGAATTCGCTTCCCATTTCTTTCAAAATATTTTGCTATTTTTCCACTCAAAGAGAACGAAAATGTCAGTAATACTTGAAATGGCCGCAATACTTGAAATGACAGTAATATTCGAAATGGCAGTGGTGCTTGGAATTTAAAATATAGATGTCCTTTTGAATGAACATTAGACTGAAAGGTAATAACGCGAGTAATTCGTTTATGAATAACTATTATATAGTTTATTAAGACGTAAACAGATTTGAAACAGTGTATTTATAGTTTATTATTGGAGAAACTAACATATCTTTTGTATTATATATGTAAATGAAGCTATCGCAACTAATCAAAGAAACAATATTACAATAGTTCGATACGCTCTGAAAAATAAACAAGCTACTTATTGCACTAAGCTTGGGAAAAACTTATTTAAAACTCATTCAGATTCTAATTGGGATGGTAAAGAAAATAATAATAATAATAATTTTTTTTCAGACAATAAATATTTTTCGTTAAATGAAATGCACATAGTTGCCAACTTTAGCAATTTTAGACTACTGGAAAATTTTAATAGAAATGTTTATTTTAATTAATCGGTGAAAACTAGAACTGAAATATATAAAAATTTTTCATTTAAATTTTTTAGTAGCCAAAAAGTGTTGTTGGCAACTATGATTAAATGATCTTTTCAGACATTTAGTTTTTAAAATAAAACTGCCAGATGCGGGAAAGATTATAAATAAGAATAATTAAATAAGAACTCTGTATAAGCCTATCTTATTAAAAATTGTTATTTCGATCTGCCGTTTGCAACTGAGTTCATTTTAAATTTTTTATTAACATTTTAAGTGTACCAAGTGTAGTGTTTAGATTTTTTACTTTCTCTTACCCGTAAGGTAGAGAAAGTATTGTTTTTGGGTCATATTTTCGAACGCGAGATTTTGTTATATTTACACGTTTTGAGGTCCCCTGAATACGAAAATCATGTTTTTAGCAAATGGTCTGTGTGTGTGTCTGTCTGTTATCAGCATATCTCAAAAACAAATTATGGCAGAAAGTTCAAACTTGGTATTCTAAATGTGTATCATATAGGGATGCTACAGTAAGCTTTTCGTTAAGATCAAGCAAATGGTTCGTGTACAGGGACAATCAAGAGAATTCTAATTCATTACGTCTACTATGGGGGAAATGGCAGGTAAGTAGAGTTTAACGTCTATAGACTGCATTAAACCAAATGAAACGAATATACATTTTTTGTAATAGAGAAAGTTAACTGGGAAATTTTTTTTTTGTGTATGTAGGAGCCTCGCCTTCCCCCCTCGAGGGGAGTAAATTTTCATATTGGTATCTTTCAAAAGATCTCGCCAATAACTTTAAAACGAATAGTTGAATCATCGATCTGCGATAATTTAAAACAAAGTTATCGGTTTTTTTTTTTTTTTTACTTTTAACGGAAAAAAACTTTTTTTTTTTTTAATATTGAGAATAAAATGGACTTTTTTGGATATTTGGTGTTATACTACTTCTCTAATATGGAAATCGTCTGCATTATCATAAAAAATAATTTTTTAAATGATAATTTTAATAAATTATTTTTTAAAAACAGAATTATTTTTTAATAACCGAATTAAATTCTATATAAATGTAGGTGCATGAATGAAACGGGGGTTGAGGGGGGCGACAGCCCCCCTCACACAGAACTAATTATCATAGAAAACTCTCTCGAAGCCTAATTTGAATTGTTTAACATAGGTTTACATAACATCGTTACCTTACCTCTTAATCTCCAACCTGTATTTATAGTATTAAATTTCAGGGTAAAAGAAAGTCGTGTGAGTTACACACCAGATTATTTAAATATTGTTTTAAGAATTGTTTTATTTATTTATATGAAAATCTGACTTATTTCGTTGTGTACCATTTATATTTACTTTACGCTATTTTGTTAAAGGTTTCTATAGTATGAAATGCTTTAATAAGTGTTATGTTTTCAGTTTGGAAAGGTAAATTAAGTGGACGCCTACGAAAAGATGGAGGATTCCTAAACATATCTTTCCTTATAGAAGATGTTGTTAAAGCAGGTAAAAATTAATTTTATTTATTTCTTAAAGCATTGAGTATATAAGCATTTCTTAATCAAGAACGATTAAAAAAAGGAAGATTTTTTAATCTTAAGCATTCAAGTATCATTTAATAAAAGAAAAATTACAATACAGTTAAAATTTATTTATTTATTTGTTCTAAAATTTTCTCAAATTACTTAAGCATTATATCCTTTTTAAGTTTTTATATTTGAAGGACTCTTCCCAGCGTCATCTGCTCAATCACGTGACAGAGGAAAAAAAATCAAATTTTGAGAATCGAATTCAATTAAATATTGTTCTTAAGAACAAAAAAGTATTAATATTTAATATAAAATAAAATAAAAGTAATATTGTGCATTTGTAAACAGTAGAATAATTGTATTTGTAAATTTAATAATTTTTTAAAAACACTATATGTGTTTATTTATTTTCACTTGTAAAAATCGATTTTTGTATGTTGTAACTGTTACATTAACTGATCTAGAACTGATCTAGATAATAGATTATTCTTGTGGAACGTTTATGGATTATAATTTTAAAATTTAAAACGTTTTGAATTAAATTTAATTGCATAAAGGTGTTACAACAAGTTAATTAACTTAATTACTGGTCTAAATGGCTTTACACCGTACGATGTTGCATTGTTAATGATTTAAGTACCAAAAAACAGAGTATTTAACATGTTCTCCATGAACATCAATAATAAATATAAACTAAATGATGATTGTAAATGCATACAACAAACAAAAGATGATTAATTATGATATAAAATGGATTAAAAATGATGATGTATAAAAAAATAACACAGATTAAATACTATTGATCAAAAATAAGAATAGAAAATATGTTATTTCTGCAACCGCTATATATATAGAAGACTTCGTCTGCTGTTTGTTTTTTCTCTATCCTGTGACCTCTGACGTCAGGTGGGAAGAGCCCATTGACTAGCTCCAAATAAACGAAAATATCAAAATTTCAAGATAAATTTCATAATTTTTTTTTTCAGATATGGCAATCTATTTCAATATCTAAGTTTATTGAGAAAAATAAGTAGCTTAATCTTAAATAGAGAGCAGAAAAGTATTTTTAAATAGTTACTAATTTTGTATGAGAATACATATGTTTGTATGATTAAAAAAAAAATCTAAGATTTAATTTTTAATAATTCATTGCAATGTTATTAAAATTGCTATTAAAATATGTTAAGGCATAAATTGATCATGTACGTGTAGAAATTTTTAACCTTGTGAACATTATGAAAGAAATATTACATAAAGATTTCACTTATTGATTACATTTTTTTTTTTTTTTTTTTTTTTTTTTTTGTCGTCATAGTTAAAGTAATAGTATTAATAAACGTAAAAAAACAAAATCTAAATTCACCAACATTTTAAAGCAATAAATATCGGATATGAAATAAAATACGGAAGAAAAGCCATTTATATTTAACAACAAAAGGAATAATACAACGAAATTCACTTCTATACCGAAAGGAATGTGGAATGTAGAAGATTGATTTTCTTTTATACTTACAGGTCGTAGGAAAGATTTTTTTCTAAGATTAATGATACGTAAAGTATTTATTATTTTTTTAATTCAAATAAATTTCCTTATTATTTTTGTGGTGGACTTTACAGATTTTAAAAGTTCAAATTACTTCAAGATTTTTGAATAATATTATCCTGCTTTATCCTTATATAAATTTTCTTAGAACATTATTTATTTCTTCTCCCCCCCCCCCCATTTTTTTAAATACTTTTTTTTTTTTTAAGTAAAAAAAAAAAAAAAAAAACTTTTAATTTTTTTTTTTCTTTTGCTTTCCAACTTCTGTTTGAACAACAATCCTAATAAATAAGAGTGAACTAAAAATTTAAGCGTAAATTTTCCCAGGAAAATATTTCTGTTAGCTCCTTTATAAAGTGAATTTGCATCTAATTTACATTTTTTTAAAAATATTTTCATATATGTAGTAATGAGACTGTATACATGATTTTTAAGATTTCAAAAATCATACAGCTCTTGGTCGTCCCATATAAAAACGACCTGTTGACGTGACTGCAGACAATTACAGCCTACACTGTTAAAAATGGTTTCTCAAAAATGAGCAAAATTGTCTCAAAATATCTCCGAAACAATATATATTTAAATTTGAAAACCCATCTACTCATTTTTTAGTATAATGACATGCTCAAAAGTGGGGATATTGGGATTCTTAGTGGTCAACCCCATTTTTGAGCGTATCAATATACTCAAAAATGAGTACATGGGATTTTCAAATTTAAGTATATATATTGTTTCGGAGCTATTTTGAGACAATTTTGCTAATTTTTGAGAAACCATTTTTAACAGTGATATTATTAACAATTAAGGTTCCTAAAATTGGTTGGAGTTACACACCGCACAGGTAGAAATTTCGTTAAAACTTGTATAAAACCTCGATATATTTGAAAATATGTACACAGTGTAAAGAAATAAAAAAATGAAATTTCTATTTTTTTTCCCCAGGAAGTTTTCATTTTTTTTTACCCATCTAGTAGACGAATGGTTAGAGCCGAGATAGATTTTCGATACAAGCATGAGTGTAGTAACCGTAGCTAAGGAATGCAACCCCCTGTACCGCATGCATTTGCATAGAAGAATAGGTTTTTAAAACAGTCCGGTCGTACTAAGTTAAACTCTGTTTTATGCAGAATTTTAAGTCTATTTTTTTATTTACTTTTTTTGTACAGTATCTAACATTTTGAAAAATGTCTTTCAGGTATTGAAAAAGCTGAAGATATTATAGAGGAAACACGAACTTTACTGGCTAGAGATAATTGTCAAACAGCAAATCTCTTCTCCGGTGTAACTTATCTCATTTTGGGTAAAGATGGTCAAAATTACATGAATGAAAACGGAGAAACATGGTATGATATATTATCTAACTAGTAAAGTAGATTTCAATTATTTTTGTTTTTATAAATTAAGCTGTTTATGTATGCAAATAGTTGTCGAAAATATCCACACATATGTTGGCAAACAAAAATTTAATGCATTCTACATTCTGATGACATTTAAGTTCTGATGTTAAAGAGAAAGGCCTGGTTGGTATAAAGTATTGGGAGTGTGTATTTTGAGAATAGAATAACTTAAAAAAAAAAAATAAATAAATAAATAAATAAAAATAAAAATACAGTTTAGGTAACTTATCGTCACTCAAAACTTCAAAATTATGAAACGATTCCGGCAGACATATTCAGCATTTATAACTAATCATCATAATAGGCAAAATTTTTATTTTTAAAGAGACATTTTATGTTTAATTAATATGAATTCTTCATTAGTAATTTAACACTTAATTTTTTTAATTATTTGCAAGAAAGAGCTACTTCCGAAATTGCAATACATTTGTTGCTAAATATTCAAGAATGCCTTTTGTTTTATGAAACTTATTGAAACAAAAATTATTACTTAGTATTTTTAATAGAAAAGCTTTATATCATATTATGCCGAAATATATTTTTAAAACTTCCAGTTTGATCTCTATATTGTCGTACAGTATACAAGAGTTCGTATAATTTATTCAAATAAACTTTTTCTTTGCACAGTTATTATTATCTACCGTATTAGTACGGAGGACTATTAGTCTCAATCGACGGATTAAACGTTGCCGCCAGTTTTACGATGGTTGGACATTTATAGAAATCTAAAATTTATCGAAAATATAATTGAATAATTTGAAAGCGATGTTATAATTTGGAAAAAAAAAAAAAAAAAAACTAATAATCCTCCGTACTGAACTAAATTTGCTTTTCCCAGAATTTCATGAAAATCTTTTTTTTTTTTTTTTTTTTTTTTTTTTTTTTTTAAAGAAAAAGAAAAGAAAAGAAAATTAATAATAATCAGTGTCGAAACGGACAGTATCGAAAAAGTTGAAGCCCTTTTTAGACAAAAATACATAATTTATTTTAATTTTTTTTATTTAAACATTTCACTGTGAACCGAAGCACCAAAACACCAAAGCACCACCAATTGTCATCCCTGATATTTATATAACTAAAATATCCAGATTTATACGAAAATTAAAAGAATAATCCCCGAAAAGAACGTGTTAAATAATCTAATATATTAGCTGTTTTAAAAATCAGAATTTACCAAATCATTTAAAAAATATCAATAATTAAAGCAATAGTAAATGATTTTTTATTTTTAAAAACTACATGTTACCTGTTTTAAAAATATAGATTTTTAACGAAACATAAAAAAAAAAAAAAAAAAAAATCTGTGAATAAGGTGATTGCAAGTATTTGTTATTTTAAATAAGCACACATTAAGCTTTTAAAAATGCAGATTTTTCCGTAACATTCAAAACATCAATAAATAAAATATTTTTTTTTTTTTTTTTTTTTTTTTATAATTTTAAATTAAAGTTGCCAAAATCTTAAGGATGTGCCTTTTTGAATCTTTGCTCAAGGGTTTTAACGGAAGTTAGCTGTGTTCTAAGTACATTCTATCAACATACATATGTATAAATAGATATATTAAATTTTAATAAAATGAAGACTATAGATTTTTCACTGGACATTAAGTTTTTACCTGTCAATTCTTTAAATATGTGTTATATGATTTAAGTATGCAAGACATAGGCATAATTAGTATATAATTAGCATATAATTAACGAAAGCATCTAAATTTAGAGGCATATATTAAGTATGGAAAATGATTTGAAAAATAGAAAATACGCAATACTTTGGACAATTATCTATATATATATATATAATCGCTTGTTCTGAGTGAGTGAGTGAGTAATTCATCATCGCCCAGCCCAAACCCCTGGACCTAGAAGCATGAAGTTTTGTGACAATGTTCCCTCTATGATGTAAGAAGCGATTTTACAAAATTCTGGGGCAAAGAGGGCAAAACGTGATTTTACAAAATCCTTCATATCTCAAACAAATAAACAAATATCCGTAAAATTTTTGCTTTAAAATATAGCTAACACAAATATCTGAAAAATAATTTCTGGAATTTTAGAAATTCGATCCCCAAGAGGGGGCAAGGGAGCAAAACGTGATTTCACATAATCATGTATATTTCAAAAAAAGGAAAAGATATATGTGAGATTTTTGTTCTAAAATATAGCTCACACAAATATCTAAAAATCAATTTCTAAAATTTTAGAAATTCGTCCCCCCCCCCCCCGAAAAAAAAAAAAAAAAAAAAAAAAAACAGTTAGACCGTTCAAAATTAGTACATATAGGTTTTAGAGGGCTGCAAGGCGAATGAGGATATTTTCGAAAGTGTAAAGTTATTAGGAGGACGGGAAGCATATATACCATCTTTACACTAGTTTGATCACGGGCGAATTTCAGTACTCCTGATTCGCTGTTTTCTTTACAGTCGGCTCTGACGTCATGCTTTACATACAGAGAAACATTCTGTAGTAGAGATATTTATTTTTTCCCTTATCTTTCGGTAAAATATCTTTCTTTTCAAAAACAAATCTGATATCTCCATTTTCTAATAAAGTTAAATCTACTTCATGAAATATTATTGCTATACGTAACAATTGAAAATTTAGAAGATTGTTGCAGACAGATGAGTTAAACGAAAAAAATTTGCAAAGCGATTCTGCGTTTATATATTTTCTAAATATATATTTTTTACTTGTTAAATAAGTATACACCACATTACTCGAGTTTAAATATCCAAGTAATTTTTATTTTTAATGTGTTTTAAATCATGAAAAATTTTGTGCTAGACATAGTTTCCTAATTATTTAAAAGCATTAAAAAATGTGTAGTGGCGCCATCTGTTACTTTATAGAATACCTATTTTATATTTGTAAATTATTGTCTTTCTGTTAATTTAATTCGGCATTAATGTGTGCATATTTTTGATTTTTAAAATAAGATTCTTTAAAAGCTTAAAATCTTAAAAATGTTATGAATAACAGTAGAATAAAAAAAATATTTTATCTATAAGACAATTAAGTTATCTCAAAAGGTTTATTTAAAAATATGTATGTTGTAATGGATATTAATGTAAGAAATGCGCTATATCATTGTTCAAGTAATTATTTATTTTATTATAAGTTTTCTCTTGAGATGTATTTAATTACGACATATTTCATTTATTACTATATTTCTCATGATGGTAAAATGGCATGTGAAATGTGCATGGTAAAATGGTGAGAAAGCCTGTTTGCCTCTCGTAGTATTTATTTATTTATTTATGTTGTTTTAAATTATTTTAAAAAAGAAGAAAAGAAAAATATTTAAGATCCATATGTAGTTATTAAACATAATTAAAATAATAATTAAATGTCTCCAAATAAATTAGCCTTCAGTCTTCTCCTCCCCCACTCATCATAAAAAAAAAAATAGTGTAAATTATTAAAATGGTGTTGAATGATAAAAAAAAAATTACCTTAAATTGAAATAAAGATATCCCTGGTTATTCAGAGTTTTTTTTTTTTTTTTTTTTTAATTATTATTATCGAAATATCTTTGTACAATAGTTTTTCAAGAAGACCTTTTAGATTGTTTTAATTTGCTAAATTTGCCGGATTTATTATTTTCCAAATATATACTATGCATTGTAACCTTGCAAAATTCGATTGTGAGATTTTGACGCTACTTTCTGAGGCCTACTGAATTCGCAATTTTTAACAATATGCATCTATGTGTATACGAGTGAACATGATAGAGTACAAACACATTACCAAATTGATTTAAAGGTTAGTAGGTATGTTATAAGGTCGTCGTCGCTTAACCTGTATATATTACGACGAGTATATAATTATATTCTTTTACAGAAAAACAAAGAAAAACCTTTATCATTATGCTATATGGTTTCAAACTATTTGAAATGTGTTAACATTAAACTTCATAATCGATTAAGGTAAATTTGAATAGGCATGTAACAAATAATCGATGCATGAATTTTATAAATTTTCATGAATGCAGAATATATATGCTGTGATTTTTAGTATCAGAGATTTATATATAATAACATTAGCGTAAGTAATTTAAAATGAATTTATCTATTAATTGATACTACAAATGAATCATAGAAAAAATATGTACTAACATTTAAATTGAATTACAATAATTCTATGTGTCTATTTTTGATATTATGATGTATCTATTAAACAAACAAATTTCTTTCTGAAAATGGGAATATGAAACATTTTAAGCAAAGTTAACAGAAAGAAAAATACATAATATATTTTCTGATAATCTTATTGTAGTATGTAGCCTAATATAACATCTTATAATCACTTCTAAAATAATAATAGCTAATTTTTATTCTTTTTTAATTTACTCATAATAACACAAAAAATATCTAAAAAAGCTGATTTCTATATTTAAAAAATGTATGTTAAAAATATGGAGTGATTCACTCAACTTTCCAAACATTTAGTAATTAACTGATCGTATGTTTAAATAAGTTCAAATAATTCGAATCTATAGTCTGCAATGACATATAATTTCTTTCTATGTTCCTGTAAAATAAACTATAAGTCCTGAACATCTATTTCTACAGAAGTCCTGCGACGGTGATTTGTAACAAACCTACCAATTTTTAAATGAATCGAATAAGGCATATAGGCACCATCGCATTTTAAATACTGTTAATCTATAAACCTTAATGATAAAGAATTTCCCTTTGTGTCCCTGTTAAAAATCTATAAATGCTAGACTAGTTAAAATTTATGTAGTTCATGCGACGGTGACCTATAACACACCTATCAGTTTTCAGATCAATTCATCAAATCGTTGAGGGTTATTGTGTTCACTTACACACGTACACAAATCACCGTAAAAATAGCAATAAAGAAATCAGACCTTAAAATGCATAAATATACCAAAATTTCATGATTATATAATTTTTTCTTAAGTAAACAAAAATTAAATAAAAAATAAAGAAAAGTTAAATATTTTAGTGAGTTAAAGTATTAACAAATGACGCTAAAGCTATAGCTTAAGTTTGTTTGTTCAATTAGAATAAACTCAGAATAAAAATAGAAACAATTTTATAAGTTTCTCTCTCTCTCTCTCTATATATATATATATAAAGCAAAATAAAAAAGATCCCAATTTTGTAAACAATAGGAAATAATAATTGAAACAAATAAAATTACATTCAGAACTAATCAATAAGTCAGCATGCATTAATGTATTTTTAATATCAAAATTCGAATAAAAGTTGGATAAAAATCAAATCTAAAATAATTTTATATTTATATAATTCACTTTGACTAATATTTAATACGCTTTTTAAAATTTAGAATATAAAAATTTCCAATACGTTAGAATAAAATTACAAATAGTAATACGAGCAAATAAATTTTTCTCCTGAAAGATTTGATGATCTTGAATTCCACTTAGTATTAGTTAATTTACCGAATTCTATAATCCGCCTATGTTACAGTCTTCTAAATTTTTAATATTGCTGCGTATAGTAATGACATTCGCCGAAATTGATTCCACTTCATTAGAAAACGAAGATGGCAGATTTGTTTCCGAAAAGGCGGACATTTTATTTTAATTATATAAAAACTTTATGACAAGTACAATTCAGCATATGGTCTGATGTCAGAGCCGACAGTAAAGGAAGCAGCGAATCAGGAGTACTGAAAATCACCCGTGATCAAACTCGTGTAAAGATTGTATATATGCAGACGGGAAGGGGGGGGGGATACAAATAGAGTTAGATAGTTCAAAATTGGCACTTAGAGGTTTTTGATGACTACAAATCGATTGCGGATATTTTTGAATTTGTAAAATTTTTAGGATAGCCGGGAAGGGGAGAGGACGAACGGGTAAAACAATAGAATCATAGTTAGACCGTTCAAAATTGGTACGTATAGGTTTTTGGGACCTACAAATCGAATGCAGGTATTTTCAAAAGGGAAAAATTATTAGGATACACGGTGAGGTGTGTGGGAGGGGGACGAAGGGGAAAAATATAGAAATAAGAGTTAGAGCATTGAAATAGTATATTACGTTTTAAGGACCGATAATAAGGACCGATATTTTAACAACTTGAATCAAATAAACGTACCACAGACGCCATGTAACAAGGTGCATTATCATCTTGAATTGCTGATTGTGGAAAAGTCTGAAATACCTCTAAAATAGTCGGTCAAGCATCAATATTTTCATGGCCAAGTTTTATTTCGGGTTAATTGATCCCTTGAACATGAAAATTTGCGCAATTCACTGAAAAATTATGCATTTTCGTATCATAATGAACGGAGAATGTGTGTCACTGTCTTAAAAGTGCGATTTTTATTAAGTCGGTCACATTTTCGTGATCAGACCTACTCGTTTCGGTCAGCTGGAAATAAGTTAAACTTGATTCACCAGAGAGAATCACTTCAGCCCAATAACTTACTGATCATTTTTTACTTTTTTTTTAACCCTCTGATGTCTTGGGTTTCTCATTCTTTTCGTTAAGAATGGATTTTTGTTTTTCAGATTTTCAGGCTATTAAACCTGATTTGTTTAATTGTTATTGCACAGTATTTAAATAAATTATGTTATTAAACACTTTTTCTGAATCCCCTCTATGTTCTAAATGTAATACACACTGATTTTTTAAGTACTGGCTTAATTTGCGGTTATCTCGATTGGATGAGTAACGTGGCTTCCCAGGGACAAATTTCCAGTTTAAATAGACAAAATCTTTTATATCCTGCTAAAAACCAGATCACTAATATTTCGTTAACATTTAATCATTTTGACATCCCGCGTATTAAAATATTTTTTATTGATTTTCACTCTAAAATTAATATATTTTTGTGGTATCGTTAATTACCTTATTCTTGACATTTTTTAAATACTTTCTAAAATTACAATTTTCCGAACAATTGCATCTTGTTTTCAATACTTGGCTCAATCCTAAATTGTACGTGGAACGCAATGTAATAAAATTTGTTCAAAATTTTCCTTTAAAACAATAAAATTGGCGATTGCAGAAAGTAAAATGGAAAATATCAAAGTGCGGCTTTTTTTTTTTTTTTTTTTGTCCCTTAGTGTAGATAAATAAATTTATAAAAATTAAATGAGCGCTACGAGCCTATCAGAGCAGCTACTATACATAATTATTTGCTAAACTTTATTCAAATCGTTTGCTCATCATTCATTCTTCTTATCTGACTCTGTCAAAGCAGGTCTCGCGTGTCTGTCAAGAGAACCGTTAATTAAATGTAAGTAAACTATCCTATTTCATCTAATGCAGGAAAATTGCAAATGAATTCTGCTCGTGTTGCTAAACTGATGGAAATAACATTTTGCTTCAATATATCAAAATGCTAAATATTTCACTTATCACATAGAATTAAAAAAATCCATAGGTTAAAATTCAGTATTATGTCGTACGTCAAATAACACAGTTTTATGATTGTAAGAACATAGAATTGTAAGCAATTTTACACTAGTTTTCTTTTCACTGTATGAATGTAATGTTTTTCTTTTACTTCAGGTATCGGTATCTTCTCGACAAAACAAGCGTTATTCACATGTGGACGTCAGCAAAAGAAGCTAAAAATAAAAACCTTCAACGTGATTTAAATTTTGTTACACGAGCATTAAAAGAAAAAGGTTGTGAACTGTAAACATTTCATGAAGCGATTTAGCAGAACAACGGCTCATTTTTGTTTTCATCTCTCACAAAGACGTGATGATCTCTGTTGTTTATATGATTGTTGTACGAGCAATTGGAATGAAATAAAAATATATTTGTTTCGTTTTCCCATTTTTTAATTATCGTAAAAATTACATAAAGGAATTCTTTTTATATAATAAGTTATTCAAACTGATACGTTTGAGATAATATTCACCAATTTGAATTTTTTTCTTTTAATATTGTAAAATAAAAGGATTAAGTGTTGAAAGTTAGAAAAAATTATGAAAGTGTACTCCTTTACAAAATAAAAATTATTATTATTATTATTATTATGTTTTAATCACGATAAAGGACAAAAAACTAAATGATGTATCTTAATTAATTTTTGTGTGTTAAAAATAGAGAAGTTTTTTCTTAAATGTATATAATACACAATATATATATTACACAAGTCTACAAAAAAGAACTTTCTTTGAGCTGCATGAAATTTTTTTTTGGTAAATTTTATATTTTCAAGGTTGCTGAATACAAAAATGACTTCCATTTTTACCTATTGCGTACGGATTTTTTTTTTTTTTTTTTTGAAAAATAAAGAGGTTTTCAATTAGGAAAGAAAAAAAACGCTAATTTATTTCAATAAACTAAACATATTTTTCTTATAACTAAGCAAACAGTTCCTTTATGATATATTCCACATTATGTGTTCATTATTTTTGCCTTTGAAACCTTTTCTTCTTTTTTTCATCATCCCCTCCTGTAAGAACACGCTTCCACTTTCATCCCTAATATTGCCCTCATATTTTAAATTTTGTGTTTTTTATCTTCTAGTTTTACTTTTATAATATTGTTTTAAGGTAAGAAACAATTATTAAACATGTTTGTGGAATGAATTATAGGATACCAATTTTCATGATTTCACGTAAAATCCGACTAAAATGTTCATTTTGAAACTAAACTTGGCGTAATAGAACTTTCTTAAATTTTTTTAATGGTTTCATCGAGTAAAAATCTATGAGAAACAATCAAAAAATCCTGTGCAGATTTTCGGTTGAGACCTGTGTTATCTGTGGTTGCATGATGTACTGTATTATTAGCTGGGAAAAGACCCTCCAATTCCATTATTTATGGTTTGGAGGAACCGACCAGGACATACACCTAATTCCAATCCATACCTTCAAGTGGTGCAGCTGTTAAAAATGCCTAGCATTACGAACCATCACAGATGGGCTTGTACCAAGGTGCATTGGCCAGCATGGTGTGACTTGGTCAACTCCTCCTTCCAATTTCAAAATGCCTGTTTCATATGTACAATGACCCCCGGTCTCCGGCATCCGGAATATCCTTGCACTGGGCAGCAAGCAGAAAAGCAAGAAGGCAGAGGGTGCGAAGACTTACCGGGTCAGCTGCCAAAGAATGAGTATGTGTACTTTAAATTACAGGTCCTTAAGCTCCGAAGATAGACTTCTTTAGCTTATAGACTAACTAGGACTAGAGCCCCTAAATAAAATAATACGCCGGCGCATAACCGCCATTTTTTTGCCTCCGAAGAGGACGGAATTCCCGCATGGCGTCCTTATCGCTTCCCTAATGATTTTAAGAAACATTGATCTGAAGCTAATTAGGTCAAGATAAGAGCAATAAGCAACAAACAATAATATTCCTAAAAAAACATTTTTATCACAGTACATTCTCAGGATGTCATTTTATTCTGAGGATATCCTATGGATGAACTGCGGTAAGATGTGTTGTTAGGGCGATTTCTGTTTCTTTCACAAAATGTCGCCAAAACTCAAATACACAGTAATAGAAGGTCTGTGAACACTTTATATTCACTTCTTGAATAATTATAGCAGTTTATCGCTAAACAAACTTACATATCGTAGTTTACTTAGCTAAAATTATGAAATATAAAAAAACAAGTTACTCTAAAGTAACGTAAGACGATAAAAAAAAATGTTTGTCATTTGTTTATCAGAAAAACGCGCTAGGTACATGTGGCAACCCTAAGGCAACAAAATGCCTGATGCGCCAGCTTGTATATATAGGAGCCTTAACTAGGACATATTACGTGGGATATTGTAGTACTCAGTGAAGTCAGAAGAAAAGGTGAAGATTTTCTAGATGTGAAGAGTGGAAATAAATTTTATTATCAAAGAACTGATAATGGAAGATGTACTGGAGTAGGTTATTTGGTTAACAAGAATTTAAAAAACAAAGTAATAAGAGCCACAAGCGTTTCTTATAGAGTTGCAACATTCACCATCAAGCTCTCTAATATGCTCCAACTAGCACATGTGAAGACCAAGTTATCGAGAAATTTTATGAGGATATGAACACCCTCAGCAAAACTAAAAAGCACAATCATTGGATCATTGTAGGAGATTTCAATGCACGAATTCGACCAAATATTCAAATGAACGTGCAGTTAGTGCATTTGGAAAGGGAACTAGAGATGAAAGAAAGCATAGACTGATTGAATTTGCAGAACGTGAAAAATTTTATGTCATGAATTCATTTTTTAAAGACAACACAAACATGAAATGGACATGGAGGAGTCCCAGTGGAGAAATAAGTGAAATTGACTACATTCAACTGACAAGAAATACACTTTTACTGATACGTGATAAATAGATTTAATTATGGTAGTGAGCACAGACTGGTACGTTGTAAGGTAAAGTTTCAGGTTGCACTGGAAAGACAGAAACTGGTACAAATTCGAAACAAGAGAATTCAACTATATTTTCTAAAAGAAAAAAAAAAAAAAAAAAAAAAAAAAAAAAACAAGAATCCCAGATTAAACTAAAAAAGAGATTTCAGCTGCTTGAGGATACTGAAGACGTCACTCAGTTCGTTCACGGTGGATTTTGTCAATGTTGTTCTAGAATCAACAAAAAATGTTGCTAGTTTAGAAGAAGATAAACCTAGTATGAAAAGCTCGGAGGAGACACGGCAGCTCATGGGAAAAAGAAAAAAAATGAAATATAACAAAGAAAATATTACTGCAAAGGTTGAATTTTCTGAACTGTGTAAAACTCTAAAGGAAAATGGTTGTAGAAAACACCAGGAAATTTAATTATAATGCGATCTAGCAAACCATTAAGGAAAATAAAGGTTTGAAGACTGCAAAGGGAAATCTAATCCTTGGTAGGAAAATAATTCTAGCTTTGAAGACAAAATGTGGAAATATCACTCGAAATCATGAGCAAATTCTAAAAGAGGCAGCATATTTTTATTCAGAATTTTTATTCAATAGAGCTCACTAGAATAACTCAGTAGTTCACCTACTTCATCAAATACAAATGACTCTATACCAGAAGTATCGAAGGAGGCAGCAGCTATAGCAATAAAAGTAATGAAAAATGGAAAAGCTTCAAGATAAGATGACTATGGATATTTTAAAAGAAGCAGGGAATGAAGTCATTGAAGTTCTTATTGCACTATTCAACATTACACTATGCAACTTTATGAGATATTCCAAAGAAATGGAAAAATGCCATCATAATCTTTCTCTTTAAGAAAGGAGAAAAAGAGGATATTAGAAACTATCGTCCAAACAGTCTGTTCTCAATTTTGTATAAAATTTTGATAAAAGTTCTGACAAACCGCTTACGGAAGCAATTAGATGCAGTGCAACCTAAGAACAAGCAGGATTTCGAAGCGGTTTTTGTATCATTCACCATATTCATACAAACAGAGAAATTATTGAAAGAAATAATGAATACGAATTCTCTTTCTATTTGGCTTTTCTGGGCTATGAAAAAGCTTTTGACTCTGTATCATCACTAGTAGTTATGATGCTTTAAGAAATAATAATATTTATTCAGGATGAAGTCACCTTAACGGAAACATGTATAAAAAAGCAACAACCAAATTAAAACTCCACAAAACGAGTAATGCATTCACTCAGAAAAGGTGTAAGACAGAGGGACAAAATTTCACCTGAATTCTACTTCAAGAGGTTTTTAAAAAAATAAATTGGGAAGAGAAAGGTGCAAAAGTTGATACAGAGCTTATAAATCATTTGATATTTGCGGAAGGTATTGTACTGCTTGCCTTCTCATTTGAGGATTTTCATGAAATGCTCCAGAAATTAAACAAAGAAAGCAAGCTTGTTGGATTGAAAATGAATCTCAGTAAGACAAAAAATATGTCGATTCCTTTGTTCCTCCACTGCAGATCACTGTTGATATGGATGGATTAGAAACGATATACAGTTATACTTATCTGGGCTAGAACTCCTACATAGACAGGCTGACGCATCCGCCATTTTCTATCCCATAAGACCGGCTGACTATTTATTATTGGTGGTTTTTCTGCAATAAATTCCACGAATAACACCAGAGAAGGGCACCGCCTGTTTATATTTTCTTCTAATCCAGAAAGAATGAATACGTGGATTATAAATTGCAGATGTAACTCGTGGATACCCGGAGTACAAAGTTGTGCTCCTGCACAACTTTGTAGCGTAAGATTTCCCTTATTTTCAAATTATTTCATTTTATTTTCAAAGTTGTTTGACAAATTTAATATGAATGTACTGTTTTCTTAAGTTATTGTTTTAAAATCTTTTAAAATTAACTTTAATATTACATTTCTTTTAACGTGAAGGGTTGCAGTTTTGAGAATGTTAGCGATGTTCTTAAAATTGCCAACTTGTTTGTTTCGTGATATGAAGTTCTAGCTCACATGATCTATATAAAAGTTTAAAGGCGATAACAACGCTAATCAGGAAACCCAGCTTTTTCTACCGCCAACACTTTCCCAGACGGGATAGAAAATGGCGGACACTGCGCCAGCTCTTATCATATAGGAGTCTTAATCTGGGCCAAGCCCTTACCATGAATAAGAACATCATGCAATTACATCATTTACCTGTTTTAACTTATGCTTCAGAAGCTTGGACATTAACTCGTTAGTAGTCGCTATAGACAGCGCCACCTATCACAAATGGCGCACTTTTTATTTAACTCTCACCAATAATTTTAAGAAGTAATGTGATCAACGCTCCTTCGATTTTATTCGTGTTTCATGTATATCAAATGCTACTTCTAAAAATTTTTGGTGGCTATTGATTAAAAAAATCTGGCAACACGGAAAGATGGGCGGCAAATCGACCAACTAGCAACTACTAACGGGTTAACCTGTAAAACTATGCAAAAACTTCAAACAACCCAGAGCACCACAGAGAGATGCATGTTAAGATTTACCCAAAGACACAGAATGTGAAACACTTGTATTAGAGAGCAAACCAAAATTACTGATGTTATTTCTAGAGTTGAGAAGCTAAAATGGAGCTGCACTGCTGCGCACCTTATGAGAAAAAATTATGATAGATGGACCACCAGAGCCCTATTTTGAATACCGAGAGATAAGAAAAGAGCAAGGAAGAGACTGCGTCGTTGGAAATATGAATTTATGCAGTTTATAAGAACAGAATAGAGATAAACTGTATAAAACTGGGCAGGTTGGAATCACCTAGGAGAGGCCTTCATTCTCCAGTAGATTGATAAAGGCTGAAATCGATGATTATAATGATATTATCTATATATTTCATTAATTTCAGGTAGTGTAATTTAATTTATGAACTTTACAGAAGTATTTTCAGATAGAAAAAATACTGAATCTTGCTAATTTATTACTCCAAAATTATACTCCAGAGATCTGCACGGATCAGTTCTCTGACACGGCCAGGCTTTGAGTCCGGTACGGCCAGCCAATGGGTCATACGGACCAGGCCCAGAATTAATATATTTTTTACTTCCTCGAGCCAAGTGTATATATTTATATATTTTTTTAACATCCAAAATATGTGCAACGTAATTTTATATATATTTTTAACATCTTTTGTAATTTTTATATATTTTTTTAAGATCCAAAATATGGTACACTACGATAAAAATATCGGATTTAACTAGATAGTTTGATTTTTGTTTTTCACTACTGAAATGGCATAATCAATTCAACTTCAGTTTAATTTTTCGGAGTAAAAAATATGAGCAAATTGAAAATAAAGTTAAATTAACAATTTTTTTATGCGTAAGGGATGTGCATATAGCTTCGAAGTATAACACTTTCTTTAACGTGACTAAGCTTTTCAACTGAGAGAGAGGGGAGTGAAACGGACACCATATCAGTTTTAGTATGGAGGGGAACTTTGAAACTCCTGTCAACATTTTATAATTTCTCCGTCACCAATACCCAAACATCATGTTATACTATGAAGAAATCTATATAAAATTACTCATTACATAATATATATATATATATATATATAGTATCAGGTGGGTTGGCGAGCGGTTTAAAACTTTAAGAACAATACTAATTCGAATATTTACTTAACTTTTAATAAAGAATTAATATGTACAAATATTTACATAAAAACGTTAGTGAATCAAAATGTTACTTTGCATATGTCCGTCTAAGTAGTACTGTTCGTAACATAAATCATTTACGTCTTCACTTTCTAAATACGTCGAAACATGAAGTTTATAAAACAAGCAAACGATGCACCCGTCTAGTGTGCACGCTTCGTCGAAAACTCAAAAAGAAGCAGTCATTACGTTCCGTCTGAACAAGAACATCCCGTCGAAAAAACTGAATGTCGTTCCTTCAGCGCTCTCTTAGCAGCCCGTTGAGGAAGTGAAACCACTCACGTCATCAGTACACATTTCCTCTCAAGTTCCGATACTGCGTCACATGATCGGCTGTCTACGGGAAACAGAAACTAAAACTGCTTTGGATTTCAGGAACGGCAAAGACAAATCAAATAGCTTTAGATTCCAATGTTGCGGGAAAACCAGGTCAGGGGAAAGGATACTTCACTCGGCCATCCTTCCTCGACTGGACCTCCAGGCGATCACACTGAAAAAATACAAACAAAAAAAAACAAACAAAAAGCAACACAAAATAATAACAAACTTATTTACAATACATTTCAAATTTTTGCTTTTAAACTAAGTGATCCTATGTCTGAGGATCTTAGCATGAGTGGGTATGCAATAGGAGCCTTCATGGCATCCATTTCTAACTTTTTCATCAATATTATCATTTTTAATTTTTACAGTCGCACAGTTACAAAAGTACATCAGTTTTGGCTTTACGGCAACTTGGTCGCTTAGTTCACCAGTTTTTGGTGGTTGTTTACTCAATTTATTTTTTGCTTTATTTTTCTTTTTAACTTTAACACATAGTTCTTTAGCAGGTTTACGCAAATCTTTACTTTGGAACTCAAAGTTATCTTGGGACTCGAACTCGAGACCCTCCATTCATTCATTTTCAGTTTTAATGCCTCTTAAGGCTTTTGTTGCATCAAGATCAGTCGAAAAGTCTATAATGGCAGTCTTATATGCAGGGAAAACTTCTAATTTTATTTGCACAGCTTTAGGAAATAATATGGCTATTTCACCAATCGTGGTTTTCAGTGGAAGTGATGGAATGAACAACTTTCCAAAATTGACACTGGCAGTCTCTTCCTTAGGCATATTCTGTCTTTTACACTCGATGGAATCTATCGTCGATGGCTTTTTTCTGGATTTCTTCCTTTTAAGGAGTTTGGAATTTTCGTCAACTTTTTCTTTTAGCTCTTTCAACTCTTCGGCTAACTGTGAAATTTTTCTAAGTAAGGCTTGTTTTTCATCTTTCTTCGAGTAAGTGTTTTCAGGATTTAGCGACTTCATTCGGGAAACATTCGTCTGGCTTCGTCCCTTTCGTCGCGGCTCCTCCTCTTCATCACTATCATCATCTATTTGGATAATGCTCGTTTGGTTTTGTTTCTGTCGTCGAGGCTCCTCTTCTTCATCACTGTCATCGTCCACACTATTATCATCCTTCAAAAGCATCTTATCGTCATCACTTTCGTCATTTTCGTATTCATCATCATTTTCACTTACGGGAGATTCTAGTGATTTTTTTGACAGCATAACAGGGTGAGGGGTTGTATTTTCACATTTTTCAGCATTATTCAAAGTTTCATTTATTTCTGGGGAAATTTCAAAATTTTTGTTCTTAAAGTTCATAGGGGCATCAACAACAACATTCGTTTTAATTTCACTTTGATATTTATCTACAGGGAGTACTGTTACTAAATTTACCTCTAGAGAATTACACTTATTTTTCACAAAAATACCCTTTTCATTAATTGTTGTTTCACTTAACATTAGTACATTCATACCAAGGATTATATCGTACGGTATCATATTATCATGTACAACACAGATATCAGTTTTACTTTTAAAATCATCAACTTTAAGATTGGCGTCGAATGAGCCTAACGGCTTTATTGAACTTTTCCCGATCCCCTTCAAAATAGTACTCATAGTATTTAATTTATTTACATTCAACCTATCAAAAGAACTTTTACGCAACAATGTTGCTTCACTTCCTGTATCAATAATTCCAATAAAATTTATATCATTTACTTGTATAATTTTACTCATATTTTGATTTACAGTTATACACAATGTCTCAACTTCTGGTTTCAAACCTGGGCACTCCGAACTTTTATGCCCGTACTTAGAGCCCCTTAAATAAATAATAGGCCGGCGCATCACGGCCATTTTTTTGCCTCGTAAGAGGACAGCATTTCCGCTTGGCGATTTTATCGCTTCACTGGTGGTTTTAAGAAATTTTCATCTAAAAATAAAATCGACCAAAAATGATAAGCAACATAAGTAATCTGTTTCTGTTTCTTAAATAATTCATAACATTTGAAAGGGGGAAAAAAAAAAGAGCGTACCAATTAAAATTGGAAAGTTTTTTCAACGACATAATACTATCAAGACACGGAAACAAGACAACTTTGGCGAACCAAAAAAACGTCGCCAAGACTCTACAAACACACAGTAAAAAAACGTTTCTTAAAATAATTTATGGTTATTAAAATACATATTTAGATTTAAATAATACTTTTTTTTAAATTTTTTACTTTATAAATGTCAGAAATGCAAAGAAAAGTATAAGTGAATAACAATAAAACTTACTATGCAAAGCTGTGCATTAGGTCCCGGGATCCAAGAATCTGAACGACAATTCGCAGCCCATTTTCTCCTTCTTGCATTATCCGAAGGAAACCTAAACATTTTGTATCCTTTTCTGGAGTGTTTACAGCAGTTTATTGCTGAACAACCTCCCATATTGCAGTTTATTTCACTAAAATTACGAGCAAGACGGTAGAAACAATGGATGCCGTTTGTTTATCACGCTGGGTACATGCGGCAACCCTAAGGCAAAAAAATGTCGGATGCGCCAGCTCGTATATATAGGAGCCTTACCCGTACTGCTTGCAGGAAAAACATTTAAGGCCTTTGCCCTTATGAGGGCAATCTCTAGATAAGTGGTTTTTTTCACCACAATTATAACACAATTTATTATTTACTTCATTTCTAGGACCAAATTTTTCATATACATTATGGGTTATATGCTTTGGTTTTGTGCTATATTCTACTTTATCAATTCTATATTTACTTTTCTCATTATCTTTTTTATATATTTCATATAACTTAATTTTTTCTTTGAAATCATGCAAGTTTTTAGCACCCTATATTATAATTTTATTTTCAGGTTTGTCATTTATTCCTTGGATCACGTAATGCATTAACGCGGCATCTTCAATGTGCCCGTTTTTTGCCAATTCGCGCATTTTAAAGAAATATTCTATAACTGTTTCATTTGGCTTCATTTTCTTTTTACACAAAATTTCGTGTAAAGAGGCAGAATTAATTTCGAATCTAAATTCCTCGATTAATGCATTTTTTAACTTTTTATAATTTAGTAATCCTTTTTCGGATTTTACAAACAACAGAGCATTTCCGCTCAAAGACCTTTTACAGAAAATTATTTTTTGTAGTTCATTAAGATTAAACATTACTGATAACTCTTCAAATTCGTTAAAAAACTCAATAATATTTTCATGCGGTTCGCCGCCAAATTTAGAAATATTGTTTTCAAAGTCACTAAAAGAGACAGTTGCACCAAGTGATCCAGAATTCACATTATTACTATAATTTATACTTTTTTTACCCTTATTATAATCATCAATAACATTATCATTATCACTATCATTATCATAATCATAACACTTATTTTTGCTGATATGGCACTTATTTTTGCCCATATGGCATTGCACAGAGGAGTCAAGTTTTTCGACGTCATTATCACTACTTTCGTTTTCCGAATCTTCCTCATCCGAATTATTTTCAGAATTCTCTTGTTTTAACAACTCCGTGTCACACAAATGTAACAATAATCTGTCTCTTAGTTCATTTTTGCTCCCATCAAAAGGGACATTTAATACATTACAAATAATAAGTAATTCATTCAACGAAAAATTTTCGTCGATGAATTTTTGCTTTTTTATATAATTCTCATCATCTATGGCAAAATTAAAGCCGGAAAACTTTCGTATTCTGCATCGGCTTTTACGATCTCCTTCGTCATTAAAGAGAAAGCGATGCAGAATTTTAATCTTACTATAACTTTCATTCCTCAGTGCAGCGCCGATCTTGGGTATATCACCCAATGAAACCATTTTATAAGAAGATAAAGTGTACGTACCTTTGTAGAGCCGAAACAGCTGTTGTTTTAAATTTTATTTAAAATTTCCATTTAGTCGACTTGCTGTTTTAATCCTCGAGAACCCTGAAGAATAGATTTCACACTTTACCACTCCTTTATCCACATATTTGTAGTCGGCACTCATTTGTAGAAACACTGTCTAGTTGAACACACAAACTAGTTGAATCATGGTTTAAGAATAAAAAAATTCAGTCCAACAAATGTTTATACAGTTCATAATTTAAAAGTTCAGTTTATAAACGTATTTTTATCAGTTCAGACGCATCATCATTTTTAGGAATATAGTTCGCAAAAAAGTTCACGTTTACTTACGCGAATTTCAATTCAAAGTAGATTTTATTCTTTATCCAGTAGATTTTATTCTTGATCACGTTCAATCAAATGTTTAAGTTAAATTAAAATTCGCGTTCTATCCCACTTCTGATATAGTATCAGGTGGGTTGGCGAGCGGTTTAAAACTTTAAGAACAATACTAATTCGAATATTTACTTAACTTTTAATAAAGAATTAATATGTACAAATATTTACATAAAAACGTTAGTGAATCAAAATGTTACTTTGCATATGTTCGTCTAAGTAGTACTGTTCGTAACATAAATCATTTACGTCTTCACTTTCTAAATACGTCGAAACATGAAGTTTATAAAACAAGCAAACGATGCACCCGTCTAGTGTGCACGCTTCGTCGAAAACTCAAAAAGAAGCAGTCATTACGTTCCGTCTGAACAAGAACATCCCGTCGAAAAAACTGAATGTCGTTTCTTCAGCGCTCTCTTAGCAGCCCGTTGAGGAAGTGACACCACTCACGTCATCAGTACGCATTTCCTCTCAAGTTCCGATACTGCGTCACATGATCGGCTGTCTACGGGAAACAGAAACTAAAACTGCTTTGGATTTCAGGAACGGCAAAGACAAATCAAATAGCTTTAGATTCCAATGTTGCGGGAAAACCAGGTCAGGGGAAAGGATACTTCATATATATATATATATATATATATATATAATTCCAGTTTTACGTTAAAATAATTATAAGAACAATAATAAATACAATAATTTAACTAGTTGTTTTCCAAAAATAGATTTTTTTTTTTTTTTTTTTTTTTTAAATATTTTCTTTTGATGGTGTTGGTTTTAGGATTAAGAGCATTCAGTTCATTTTCGAATTTTATAATAAACAAAAAAGAGCTTTTACACTTTTTTATATAGAGTTTTATGTATAGAGCTTCTAATTTTCAAGTGGTCAATATTTAGAAAAAAGATAGAGGACTGAGCTTTTCAAAAGTATTTCTAAAATAAATCTACTGTCCAAATTTAGTCCAAATTAATTCACTATTTCGAAAGACACCGAAAAAAAAAAGTAAAGTATTACTAGATCACTTATTAAAAATAAATAAATAAATAAATAAATAAATAATAAAATAAAATAAATCTTTAAATTCATTTTTTTACTTATTTTTATTTCATATTATTATAGATGCTCGCGCACTTTTCATTTCCTAATTCAAAATTATATATATATATAACTTTTTCGATGTCGCTTGTAACGATACTGATTATTATTCATTTCCTTTTCTTTTTCTTTCAATAATAATAAAAGATTTTGGTGAAATTCTGGCAAAAGCAGAATTTAGTTTAGGACGGAGGACTATTAGTTCTTTTTTTTTTTTTTTTCTTTTTTCAAATTATAACATCGCTTTCAAATTATTCAATTATATTTTCGATAAATTTTAGATTTCGACAAATGTCCAACTATCGAAAACGACAACGCAAAAATCCCAGATTGAGACTAATAGGCCCTCAGTTCTAAAAAAAAAAAAAAGAAAGAAAGAAATCAAGTTGCAGCTTTATTTCAAGTGACCGCCATTTTGAAACAAGATGACAGATGAAGTTGATTAACGAATTTCTCTGGAAACTTTTATAGACTATGCATACATCGTATTTTAAGCAAATCCATTCTTAAGTTTCTAACATGCGTGTTTAAAATTTACATGTAGCCGCTATTTGGAAACCAAATGGAAGATCAAGTTTCATAGTGAATTTATCCAAAATATGTCTATCTAAGTCTACTGAACAACTTTGGTTTGGATTAATTCAGCATTTCAGAAGTTATGAAAATGATGTGTAATTTCAAGTGGCTGTGTTGTTTTAAGTGGTCACCATTTTGAACAAGATGGCAGATCAAGCTGATTAATAAATTTGGTAAATCTCCCGGGTGTCTTCCCATATGCGCGATTCCCATTTGCGCGAAATGGTGAAAAATTCTCATTTGTGCGATTTTTCATCCCATTTGCGCGAACAAAGTAGAAATACAAGAATAGTACGAGTTACATGCGTTCTCAGATTCATACACAGCGAGGTAAGGGTGTCCAGTGACGTTTTTTTTTTCTTCCATGTGTGCGAAGCGTATGCACGTGCTGATTGCTGCTAGAGTTCATTATTATTATTTATAATAATAATAATAATGAACTCTATTATCGAAATGTGGTAATTCAATAATTTCTAATTCATTTATTGCATCCCATTGCTAATTTTATGGTCAGTGTTTTGCCTTTTCTAAAGCTAACGCTATTTCTTCTTATTATTTCGATATTCACGAAGCGTTTTGCATTTTTAGAAATTGTAAAACAATTTTTAATATTCATTCTTCAATGCTTTTCGTGTTTCGATGTTTGAAAAGTATGACATTCTATCGCCCGCTGCTTTTGAAAATTTCACATTACTTCCTTGAATATTTCATTTTTAATTATTTTTTGGTTAATAGTTACTTTTAAGACCTTTTCTTATACCCGCTCTGTCTGTCACCGGCGTTTGTCCGAATGTGTCCCACTTTTTGCTTATATCTCAGCAATCAGACGACCTAAAGACTTCGGGTTTTCACTAAAATATTAGTCATGTCTGACACTACAATTTCACACAGTCAGATTTTCGATTTTTTGATTAGTTTTCTTTAAATTAGTAAAAATATGAAAATAATAAGCTAATAATAGCAAAAAGTTAGCCATTTAAATTTTATCCATAATTTAGTTGTTGCCAAAAAAAATTTACGAGTTCATTTTTTTTTCCGACAGGAAAATAAATACATTTATCTAAACGTGAACAACAAAAAATTATAAACAAATAAATTATGCATCTCACAAAAATTGACGTCATTATCACTTAAAACAAAATTTTACACGTTGATAAAATGCTAATATAGTTACGATGCTAATATATGTTGTACTAAAATCAGTTTTATTTATAGATCCTCCTGGGCGATTTTTTAAATTTTTGCGTTGAAGTACACCGAACATTTTTCGCCAAGAAAATTAATTTAGCAACAGCGATTTTAATCTAGGTAGCGCATCAAAAATATAAAAATTATAAACTATTACAAAAATATAAAAATTATAAAATATTACAAAAATATAAAAATTATAAAATATTACAAAAATAAAAAAATAAAAACTATCACTTATTTAAAAAAATTTAAATAAAATGCCCTTCTCTTAATGCACAAAATAACTTTTTCAGCTCAGTAACCGCCTATTTAAATACTTGCATTTTACTACTATTCCAATAAAATTGCACCTCAAACGAAGAAAAGCGCGGCTCAAACCATTTTATACAAAAATTTCTAATCTGGCTAATTTCAGCTCATATTTTCATAAATCCATAATAATTTAAAAATTTCACGAAATTTTGGTATAAAACGGTTTGAGCCGCCCTTTTCTTCGTTTGAGGTGCAATTTTATTGGAATAGTAGTAAAATGCAAGTATTCAGGTCGGCGGTACTGAGCTGAAAAAGTTATTTTGTTCTTTTTAGTGCATTAAGAAAAGGGCATTTCATTTTTTTTCTTTTTTAATAAGTGCTATTAGTTATATTTATTTACCCAGTTTTTAATAAGAGTTTCAATTATTGAATCACGTCATTTGCCTAATTTTGTTCGTAACTTCTGATTGCAGTATTCTTGCCTACCATATTTTGGCTGATGAAGGGTTGTACTATTATTTTGACTCGAAACAATTCTTGAAATCTTTTGACATTTATGGTGTTTTCTTGTAAAAATTTTTTTTACTAATAGTTTCCTTTCTTGTTTATAATTTTATACCAGTGAAAATTTCTAAAGAATGCTATTAAAAATCATATTTGAACGAGTAAATTGTTATTAATGTCTTTATAAGACATAAAGAATGCTACAAGTATAAGAAATACAAAAGAAATAAACGTAATATATGTTCACATTTTAAAGAATAAAAATTGAAGGAAAAAAGAAAGACAGTTCTAAACAAACACGGATTATTTACGGTTATGGCTTTTGCCCATAAAATATTTCTAAAGCTATAAATCTTGAAGCCAGCTATTCTTAGGAGCAAAACGCCGCTTGAGATTTCTAGAGATTCTTCTATACTTACTTATTTTTATTAAATAAAACTTTTAAATTTAAATTTATACTGTATAGCAAATTCAACCCCCCCCCCCATCCCTAAAAAAAAAGTTCTAAAATTAGTCAGTGATCTCTCATAAGATTTTTGAAAAATCTGGTGTGTAACAACTACACGACATCCATTACTTATTATTACACATATTTACACTTTCTGGATTTAAAAATGATCTAAAAATCAGACTTAATCCTGTAAGAGAAAACTCATGCATGTATAAAGACATGTACAGCTGTAAACATACACTAGGCGACAAAAAAAAAAAAAAAAAAAAAAAAAAAAAGCCGCGCTTGGATATTTTCCTTTTCCCTTTCTACAACCGCCAATTTTATCGCTTAAAAAGCAAATTTTCGAACATATTTTGTTATGTTGTCCTCCACATACACTTTAGCATTGAGTCCAGTGTTAAAAACAAAATTCAATTGTCAGAAAAACTGTAATTTTAGAAATTATTTCTAAAATGGTAAGAATAAGTCATAGTTAACGATGCCACAGACAGTATTAATTTTTAAATGAAAATCAAAAAATATTTTAATACGTGAGATGATAAAATAATTAAATGTTAACGAAATATTGGCAAAATAGTTTTTAGCAAAACATAAAATTTTTTGGCCGTTTAAAATGGAAATTTCGCTTTAGGCGGCCAAGTTGCTCATGCAAGCAAGAAAACCGCAAGTTAAAAAGCAAATGTTTAAAAATTCGATTTGCATCATGTTCAGAACTTTAAAAAGATTAAAAAAAAAAAAAAAAAAAAAAAAGTGTATAGCAAAATACTTTCTTCAAAAATAGTCCGGAAGCAATTAAACAAGGCAGGTTAAAAAACAGAAGATCTGCTAAAAAGCCATTATTAAGGACAAACGTTAAAAAATAACTAGGTATCAGATGACCAAAAATTTAAAAAAATGAGCAATTAATTATTGGGCTGAACTGAGTTTCACTAATGAGTCAAGTTTAATTTATTTCGAGCTGATGAAAAAAACTACTAGGACGGTAAAAATGGGACTGATTTAAGGAAAACTGCTCCATTAAAAGAGTGACACATTCTCCGTACACTATGGTACGGAGGTGCATACTTTTTAAAAGAATCAGACAAATTTTCATGCTCAAGGGATCAATTAACTCAAAATAAAACACAGTGATTATAAAAGTCGCTCCTGACCGACTATTTTGCAGGTATTTCAGACTTTTCTTCAAACAGCATTTCAAGATGACAATGCACCTTGCTGTACGGCGTCTGTGGTACGTCAATTTGAATCAAATTGTTAAAATTACCTATCCATTCCCATGAGCACCTATAATTTTGTAAGTAATCATACCTTTTCACTCTAAGTTAAATCCCACAAAGAATATCGCAGAATTTCTTCTTTTTTAGAGTTGAAAACAGTCCTAATCTCAATTCGCTCGAAAATGTTTAGTCATAAGAAGGCGAGGGTAGAGAGAGGAGGATTCAAAATTCGCAGCCTACAAATTTGCAAGAACTAGAAAAATTATTTACGATATTTAGCACAGTGAAAATTTTTAGATTTATATCAAAAAACGTTATAATACTATGCCACTGTGCATTAAAGCAGTAATTCCGTATAAAGGTGGAATTAACCCAATGCAGAATACATATTTTTACTAAAAAGTTGCTTATATCTAACAAATAAATAGTTTTATTTCATATATTAAAATATAACTTGTTTATTTCATATAATAAATCACAATAGAATACAAAGTGTACGGTTATTGCATTATGTTCAAAAAGAAAATTTTACGTAGATTTTTATAAAGTACTTCGTAGAGTGTAATAAAGCGAATTATTGAATCCAAAATGCACATAGATCCCTTTTCATCCCTTTGGTATCTTGCAAACATGGCAGTTTTACTTGTTTCAACCATTAATTTTAAAGTTATTGCAAATAAAAAAGGTATAAGTCATTTTTTTTTTTTTTTTTCCAAGTGCGGCTCTTTTTTTTTTTTTTTTTTTTTTTTTTGTTCGCTTAGTGTAGTTTATTTATTTAGTTTTAAAAGATTCGGTAGAGCTGTTACTTGAAGCATCCATTCCCGATACCTATAACTGACCTACCTAATCTGGATGACCGTCAATTTTCTTGCAATAACCAAATGAATTTCTAATAACATGCGAAAGGATATCTTAAAAGGAGTTTATGGAGCAATTTTTCTAGAAAATCGTTAGAGCGTGTTTGAGATATCTACTTTCGATCCCATTTTTGATTTTTACCAAAACTTGGCAAACACATCTGTCGACCGGAAAACAACAATTACATCGAAAGGATATTTAAAAGGGAGTTCATTCGGCGAGTTGGGAAAAAGGAAAACGTAGAGGAAAAAAAAATTATTATAATGAATAGTAAAATAATATTAAATGTAGTACACTATTTGCCAATACGTATTTAAACATTTTCGAATTTAGACGTTTTGTCAAATAACTTAATTATCTTGAAACTTTCGGAGGATCAACAAGATGTTATACCTCACATGTTTCAGCAAAAGTTTTATCCGAGAGAAGAAAGGGGGATCAGTAAAAAATTTAAAATAAAAATGAAAATGTTTCGGATCATTTTGTAAAAAGTAATGCTTAAAATGCGTTTTTACTGCAGCATGTGATTAGGAGATTCTTTCAATTTAGATTTTTTTTTTTTTTTTTTTTTGTAACAACCTCGAAAATTCATTTTTGATAGAATGGAGTGGAAGGCTGATTTTTTACCAACGATGTGAAAAATACCAGAGCCGGAAATTGAACCCCGGGCTTTCCGCTTAACCGCTCTAACCACTGAGCTACCCTGGCTGATAACCAGTAAGTGAGTAAAAAATCAGCCTTCTACTCCATTCTACCAAAAAAGAGATTCTTTTAATTATCTGTATTAATTTTTATGAGGCTACCACGCATATTCATTGAGATATAACGGCTTCTTTTTGTTCAAAAAAAAAAAAAAAAAAAAAAAAAAAAAGATTATAAAACGTAGGGTATTTAAACAAGTGCAAAGGAAAGCCATTTTTAGGAAACTTGGCGTACTACATTAGACACAGCATACTGCAATCAGAATACAAAAGTGTTGAATACGTTACGAAATATGAGAATTTTTAGTAAATAGTTTTTAACTACGCATTCTCCAGTTTAAAAAAAAATTCATTTGCATAATTTACCATTGGGCATCGATTGAATAAAAAAAAAGTGAGTAAAACCCCTCATAGTTTAGCTTTTATTTTGAGAGGAACTGGAATTCTGTTTATTCTATCTCTCATAATTTTTTGAATTTACATGGTATTTCCTTGGGGCTTTCATACAAGTAGCTCAAAACTTTTGGCTGTTAAACTAGGTAAATGAAATTTTTTAAAAGCTTGCGCATGCGTAGTTAAAATTATTTAGCAAAAATGCTTATTTTTCGCAAGATATTTAACATTTTTGCATTCTGATTGCAGTATGCTGTGTCCAATGTAGTACTCAAAGTTTTTAAAAAAATGGCTTTGCACTTGGTGTAATATCCTACGTGCTATAATTAAAAAGGTGGTATATTTTTTTTTTCTTTGCAACTTTTTAAAGAAATCGTTATAACTTTATGAATATATGTACAAACCTCATAAAAATTTATACAGATAGTTAGGAGAATCCTCACAATCACATGTTACAACCAAAACGCATTTTAATCATTTCTTTGTGCAGAGTGATTTAAAATATTTTGACTTTTGTTTATTTTTTTACTGGTCCTCCTTCAGGATAAACCTTTCTCTCTTCAATATATATGCATATATGAGTATTCATTATTTTATTAATCCCCTACATACCTAAAATAAAAATAAAAAATAATAACATATAATGTATTAAGTTTCATTACGTAACACAGTTTTTTCTGATATACATTTCAATTTGTGAATGACCCCTCAAGATCACTATAGAAAATTCTTTGCAAATTTATAACTTTTAAAGTGTGTATACATAACAACACAATACCAAAGCAACTTACCACAAGTATCAAAAGAAAGAAAAATAGTCGAGCAACACACTTCTTTAATTTTTATGGAATGACTCAAAACTAAAAACATGCCAAAATTTTTTTTTACATTTATTAATAAAATATTTATAACTTTTTAAATATTCGTGCTATCCTTAAAATCTCTACACACGTATAAACTATAACATTTCTTAACATGTCTAAAATTTGTAGATGGATCGACGCACTTCCAAATACAGAGCAATCATAACTATTTCTCATTTTATTCAATATTTTGTTCGTTTTGTTAGTGCGTTAGTGACAAAATCTTAGTCGAAAAATATCAAGAAAAACATGTTTTCCTTATTTCCAAAAATTTAAGAACAGTCCATCAAGTATTTTTCAAAATATTCGCCAAAATGGGCAAAACGTGCAATGTTTCCATTATTTTGTCCAATTCCTTGCTCGTAAATGGGAAAAATAAAAGCATAGAAGCGCCACCTGATGACCAATGTATAGCAAATTCTAATCAGCAGCAATTTATGTCAAGCTCTCATCAAATATAAAGTTATATTTGATGAGAGCTATTTGATATTCGCCAAAAAGTGATGCAAAACTGAAAATGTTTCCATTATTTTGTCCAATTCCTTGCTCGTAAATGGGAAAAATAAAAGCATAGAAGCGCCACCTGACGACCAATATATAGCAAATTCTAATCAGCAGCAATTTATGTCAAGCTCTCATCAAATATAAAGTTATATTTGATGAGAGCTATTTGATATTCGCCAAAAAGTGATGCAAAACTGAAAATCTTTCCATTATTTTGTCCAATTCCTATATAGTTTGCTCGTAAATGCGAAAAATTACAGCATAGAAGCGCCACCTGATGGCCAATATATAGCAAATGCTAATCAGCAGCAATTTATGTCAAGCTCTCATCAAGTATAAAATTATATTTGATGAGAACTATTTGATATTCGCCAAAACGTGCAAAACTGAGAATGTTTCCATTATTTTGTCCAATACCTATATAGTTTACTCGTAAATGGGAAAATTACAGCGTAGCAGCGCCACCTGATGGCCAATATACAGCAAATTCTAATCAGCAGCAATTTATGTCAAGCTCTCATCAAATATAAAGTTTCGAGTAATGTCGCGCATTTTTACGTATGAAACAAGATTTTAGAAAATTTGATAACAAGTGCACTGTCAGACAGACATTTTCTATAAATGGACAAATTGTACTTAGGACCATAGATATAGTAATTCATATAGATCTATCATCCCCATGTTAACGAGCAAAGATTTTTGATGCCGAAAAATTTTTTTGGCATCAGCCATTAGAGAGTATAGAGAGTATAAAACTCGGAAATAGTAATAGAATAGAATGTTGATGAATTTTCAAAACGTCGAAATATTGCGTGGCTTTTCATTGTTCTAATAAATATATGAAAAGAGATGAAATAAGTTATCACAAGTAAATTATAATTGACTACATTATGAAAAATATAAATTTTATAATCAGTTGCTTTGTTATTATTATGGTTTAAATACAGTTTTGATTTTTATTGGAATACTTTTTTAAAGTTTGATATTTTTCAAGATTTTGTATCAGTAATATAGAATTTTCAAAATTCTTTTAAATATAGTTCGCAGCGGAGCAGGTAAAGAACGTTAGTTTTAGTCTATAAAAAGAGTTTAAATATTAACTAAATTAATAGATATAGTGAAAAGAAAGAAAAATGAATATGAAACTGTATCTGGAGTTTTTCATTCACCTTTAGTACATAAATTATTCATAAATTTTATTTGCTAAATTATCCGTGTGGATTCCTGTGTGTATTTACATCCATTAGAGAGTTTTTCCTCGAGTAAACAGGAATCACTTTTCACCACTCGATGATTAATGTCTTATTACTATATCTATGCTTAGGACATCGCGAAAAAAAAAAAAAAAAAAAAAAAAAAACTAGACGTCGAAAAATTTCACGAATTCGACATTTCTTATGTAGATGAAAATAAAAATGCGATTTTGATTTTATAACTTTCAAATTATTTTAACTAAAATTCGATAATGTTTCATTCATAAACTGTTGTACAAAATGTTCTATGTGAAATAAAAGAAATCCCCTAGCTGCATTTTCGTACAAATTATGTAACTAAGGAAAATTTCTTAATAAATTATCAATATACATATATAGAGATAACTCTCAATCAATTAATTTAATTATATTGAAATATATATAAATTTTGTTAAAAGAAATAATTGTATAAGTGATGTAAACAAACGATATTTTAATTATAGCAACATATTACTATGCAATAACGTAGTATGTAAAAATAGAATAAAATAATTAGAAACTTTAAATAAAGTACTTCTAATCTAAAAGAGACTAAAATTCTAAACATAGATTCTGTGAGTTAATTATAATTTAGTCTTCTTAAAAGCGTGTACAACAAACTCATTAAAGAAAATTCAAACACGTTTCACAGATATGGAACTGGGTTTCAACTGAAATTTAATTAATTTCACTTAATGAGAAGCTTATGCTTTTATTTTTAGCTCGTTAACTCATAATTAGTTGAAGTAGATTGTATTTTTGAATTTTCAATTCATTTTAGATTAAAAGAGTGTTGTATTTGTATTTATTTTACTTTCAAAATTGCAACAATTTTATGAAAAAGGCAATTTTAGTGAAATATGTTAATTAACTAATGACACAAATAAGAACTTATTATAAAGTGCATTTATGAATGAAATGTGAAGTAAATTTTGTTCGAGTATTGATGAAATCTTTCAAAGTATCAAAAATTAAACATATACCTTAAGCTTTTGAAAACAATTTTACGAAAGACTTTTCAAGTTATTTATTTTTATTCATTTTTATTAGGGCTGTGCCGATTAATCGATTAATCGGTTTGGTTAATCGATCAATGCTTTGTCCCGATCAATTTTTTTAATTGAGTTAATCGGATCGATTAATTCGATTAAAAATTTTCAAAGTCCGATTAAAATTTTCAAACTACGAATTAAAGTAAAAATATTGTTCTGCCTAAAAAATATTTTTTTTCACATATTTTGCTAACAAACATTCTAAGAAACATCAATCAAATAATGAAAAAGCAATAAATAAATAAATAAATAAATAAAATAATAATAATAAAACAAATAAATAAAAATAAAACATATCAAAAGAAGTTGTTGCACTTTGTTGATAGAGAAAGGGGGGAGGGCAGTTATTAAACAAAATGCCGCTTCATATGCATGCTGGAGCAACACCACCTGTCTGTAGCCTTCTACAGAAAGTGTTAGTTAGGTTAATAGTAAATAGTATTCTCAGAAACAAGAAGCTTTCAAAAAATAGAAATGCTAAAGATTAAAAAAATAAATAAATAAATAAAATAATAATAATAAGAGGAAGGGATTGAGATTTTCACTATCCCTCTGATGGGGGAAATGTCAACTGAGTTTCACAGTATCTTCAAGCGTTTACTGTCTGTTCAGAATTGCTGATAGTAACTATTGAAGTAGAAACAGAAAATAACATTCTGTGTTCTAGTCTGAAGTGGCAAAGAAGAACTAAAATAAAAGAATTCGATATTTTTATGATAATGATATGGAATTTTGAGAATTCATTTAAAAATAGTGACAAGCGAGATGGGCAAGGCCTGCAAATATAAAACTAAAATATGCGTAAATTCATTTAATGTTTCTTTCAAAATGAATGAAAAAATTAATTTATTTAAAAAAAAAAAAATGATAATAAATAAAATTGAATAAGTGAAAATATTTACATAAAATTAACACTTAAAGTCACCAATTATTACTCTGAAAATTGATTTAAATTTCATTTATGAAACAGATATAATTGATTAGACAAAAAAAAAAAAAAAAAAAAAAAAAAAAAAAAAAAATTAGTCAAACTTATGAATAATATATATATATATATATATATGTACACAATATGAGAGTTTTATTGAGCACTAAATAAATTATATAAAGAAAAATGAAAACCGATTAAAAATCAGATTAATCGACCGATTAATCGATTAATGAACTACGATTAACCCAGTTAAAACTCTTAATCGATTCCCACCCCTAATTTTTATGCAATGGTCGTAGTAGGTAGAAATAAATTTATTTGTCTGGTATAATATGGAAATAAATACCTGTCATTATAATGGAAAAATCTGTTTACGTTGCTATAGTGTTTATTAAAACATTTTACAATACCTTTGTAAGCTAATACAAAGCTCACAACATTAATAAAAATTTTACGCTCATTTTATAATATTGTCCCCTCTATTTTAAAACAGTAATTGTTTACATAATAGTTTAGCCTTAAAACATTAAAAAAAATTTTGTTTGACGAAAGTGGTTGCAATATAATAAAACGCAAGTAGAAATTTGAGGAACGCTGGGAAGCTTGACTAAGATAATTAGGAGAAAAATGTGCTGGTAATATATATTATATACATTTAAATATTTTCTAAAACATTAAATAATTTCTTTTTCACGGTTTAGCTTTGCAAGTTCCCTTTAGATTTCTACCCGGACACATAACTACCACTTTCGTTTTCTTAAAATATCTCCGTAATCAAGAAAGATTTTGAATTATCTGGTGACCATCGCAGTCCGAAGTTTTTTCAAAGTGGGTATCACCTTACATGTTTGCTGAGTTTATAAGTGATTTTTCAAGTTACCCAAACAGTACAGACGTCGATATGTCTCATTATTGAATTAAAACACTTCAAACATTTTAAATTAAACCTCAATGAAGATGGACCTTTCAATTTATTATATTTTTCTGATATTTGTATTAATCGGAAAAATAAAGACGCAGTAAGTATAAATTATTTTATTTTGTATTTAGTAATTCAGCACGTTAAAACACTATCTAATTAGAAGGACTATACTAATATTGATAATAAAAATAAGCTCTTCATAATCAACTACGACATTTCTTGGGATTTCTATTTATCATTATATAAGTTATAATTAGTTAAATACAGTAATAATTAATTTACATATTAAATTAGTTAATTTTCTTTTTGATTTGTGAAAGTTAACATTTGTTCAAAGGAAAAACTGATTTAGAAAATTATAATTAAAAAAAATTTCGCTTATATGAATGTATGTTTATTGGAACAAATCATTTTATTAAAATCATAGAAGTTAATAGATTTTAAATATATTTATAATATATGACTTCTTAATTTTTAACTAGACTAAATTTTGAAGAGAAAATAGCAAAGAGGGTATTTGAGAAACTTTAAATTAGAAATCACTTAATATTTCCAAAAATGAATATATATATTTTTTTTCAATTATTTTAATCCCTTTTGCTAAACAAAAAAAAAAAAAAAAAAAAAAGGATGTTTTATATTTAAGCTGATTTTTTTTAATAATCATCTTAAAAATGCTTTTTTTTTTTTTTTTTTTTTTTTTAATACATTGAAATTTATAATTTTAAAATATGAAATTAAAACCTCATTTTTTTTGTACTAATTGAAATCTTAACTTTTTAAGCGGTAGCAATTTTTCAACATAGCGGTTTAATTATTCATAAAATTAATATTATGCACGAAATAAGTACGGAAATTTAACGCTATACACTACAGATATTTATTAATCTCATTTTTCAGGAAAAAAAAGGAACATACATTTTATAATTTAATCATATGTGCCTTTTATTCCGACTGTGCACTGCTAAAAAAGACGGACACAACATTTAAAGGGTTTTAAATCAACTAATGCAAAGCTGGTAATGCAAAGCTGGTAATGCAAAGCTCTTTTAATAAATGTAAGTTAACAAAATAGCAAATTAAAATAAAAATAAAAATCACATTTTCGAAGAATAAGTCTGGTCCATCTTTCTTATGTAAATGAACTTAATTAATGAACCGTTTGAAAAGTTAATGAAATTTTAAATCAATTAATGCAAAGCTGGTAATGCAAAGCTCTTTTAATAAATGTAAGTTAACAAAATAGCAAATTAAAATAAAAGTCATATTTTCGATGAATAAGTCTAGTCCATCTTTCTTATGTAAATGTATATGTAAGTATTTCATCATGCTTTTTTTTTATCACTTTGAGATTCATTAATTTATTTTTTCTCCTGTTCAAATGAATTCGTTTGATTTATAGGTAAATATGGCTTATCTATTTTCTCTTAGCTTTAAACTAACAAATTTACAGAAATGTACCTATATTGCCGTACAATAATTCATTATATTCCCCTTATGGTGTGTTGATTATTGTTATAGTATTATTATAGTATTGTAATAAAAACACACACACATACAGAGCTATATAGATAAATAGATTGTTTAACTTATCTTTAAAATATTTAGAATTTATACTTTTTTCAAGTGATATATATATATATATATATATATATATATATATTTATATATATCATTCATTTTATATATAAGCTACAACTGCGTTGATAATAATTGAAATGTTTTTACCTTATTAACTTTTCTACAAATTTGTAATGATAGAAATTAAAAGATATATTTACCTTAGCCAAAAACTTGGCAATATACAGGGTGAGTTTGACATAATCTGCCAAACGAAAGGAGGTGATAGAAGAGCCCATGGAGAGCGTAAAACACAATAGAAACCCTGTCCTATCTCTAAACGTTTCGGAGTTATGGTAGATAGAAGAAAAATCTGTTTTTTTCATCCCGTCTGAAAAACCCCAAATTTGTGAGCTTTCTGAAATACTTACACGCAAAATAAACACATATTTGAATAGAGCAGAAAACATCATATCGGGTGACACTATTTACACGAGGATACCTTAATTTGACGTTGAGCTACAAGCGATAAAACATTGGCGAAGTATAAAATCGAGTTGTCACCAAATTCTTTAACCGGCAATTCTGCAAACACCGTTCAAGCTACAATCGGTCAAATTTACCAAACACTTCTCCATTCCACAAGCTTTAGAATGAGCCCACAATAAACCATATCGGTGTTCTAGTTTAGGAGAAATTTAGGCTTTTGTTTGAAATACATTCATCACTGAACTCGACGTTCGTCGAGAAGGAAACTCACGGTGTGCCATGGTCGTTCCTGATTTCATGTCCGCCTTCCGCCTGCTGTTTTGCCAGATTCAAAAAAGAAAGTTTTAAAGACAAACAAGAAAAGTAGCAGTTGTATTAAATTTACAAATACAATGGAATGGAAACAGCAGAAGTATGACGTTTCTCATATCTTTCACAAAGGAATATGAAAAAAAAAAAAAAAAAAAAAAAAAAAGAAAGACGTATCTCACGTTTATGATTAAAGCACATGCATTCGAAAGGATGTGAGAAATTTACTGCCGCTACTGAAATTGGTCACTCCCACACCTGATACATGCCCTTGCCCGCTTACGAACGGAAACCACAGTAGCTCTTAGTGAAAGCTCATCCCTCAGTTTTATTATTGCATCATCTAGCCGGCTGCTTAAATCATGCAAACTGGCAACTGCTCTGCGGTAAATTTCTTGCTTCAGGAAACCCCAAACATAGAAGTCCAATAGAGTGAGATCTGGCGATCTAGGTGGCCAAGGAATTGGTCAATTACGACCAATCCATCGCGGATACTGCTGATTCAAGAAGTCCCAAACGTCATTGGAAGAATGTGCAGGGCCCCATAGTGTTGGAAAATGATTTTCGCTCGTTGGGGTACAGGAATGACAACAATTAATGCTGGAAGATGACGTTCCAGAAACTCCAAATAAGTAATGCTTGTCAGATGACCTTGGAACACATGTGGACCTATCAAGTGATCGCCAACTACTCCAAGCCAAACATTTCAGCTGAATCGCGTCTGGAACGACGAGTTTCGTGTTACAAATGGAGTTTGTTGAGCGTAATGATGCCAGTTATGTATATTTAACGTACAATCCCAAGTGAAAAGTGACTCATTTGTCCACAGTATCGTTCTAAGGAAATGGTGTTCCTCAATATCTCGCTCTAAAAGCCAGCGGCTGAATGTTACCCGCTTTTGGAAATCTGAGCGGCGTAATTCTTGTACCGGTGTGAAGTGGTATGGATGATACTGGTTTTTGTACAAACATTCATCACTATACTTTGGGAGATTCACCTTCTCTCGCAAGTATGCGTGAACTCATACTCGGATTTTCCTCCACTTGGTCGAGTACGGACTCCTCAACGGTGCCGGAGCGGCGACCATGGCCTCTTTCGTACACCATACCGAACGACCCACTCTCCTTAAGCCTTCGGTGAATTGCGGCAAATACAGCACGGTTGGGCGCATGACGATGTGGATAACGTAGATGGTACTCTTCTTCGGCTCTCCGAGAGTTACCAAGGCAAAATCCATACACAAAATGCATATCCGCGTACTCTTCGTTTGTAAAACTAGGCATATCTGTTTACAGGTTGGAAAGTATGACAATTTGATCCCTGTGATGACATCAATTGAAAATAAATTCAGAAGGGTAATAAAAAGGGATAAAATTTCAATATTAATTTACAAAAGTAGAAGAAAAAAAGTGCTACGGAATAAGAACCAACTTGGTTAATTCGTACCAATGTAGGAAAACATACTAAGTATGAACTAAGAGAGAGCAAGTAGACATGAGAGCAGAGTGAAAAGAATCGGCCGAGCTCAGGCAAAGTTCAGAAAATGCTAAAGCAATAAGCAGCATAAAACGTAAAAGGAGCTAACAAGCTAATGAGCTGTTACAGATTGACTCGCCTTTTGTACCCGCGAGTGGGATGCGCGCGCAGGATGGTTGGAATACATCTGCATATCACTAAGAGTCCATATGCAGATAGTCACGAATTTGCATACGTTCCATTTACTCACCATCGTTTCGTGTGCCGAATTTCGACGAACGCCATTTTCTGTGATATATTTTAAACAAAAGGCTAAATTTCTCCTGAACTAGAACGCCGATATGGTTTATTGTGGGCTCATTCTAAAGCTTGTGGAATGGAGAAGTGTTTGGTAAATTTGACCGATTGTAGCTTGAACGGTGTTTGCAGAATTGCCGGTTAAAGAATTTGTGACAACTCGATTTTATACTTTGCCAATGTTTTATCGCTTGTAGCTCATCGTTAAATTAAGGTATCCTAATGTAAATAGTGTCATCCGATAGGATGTTTTCTGCTCTTTCCAAATATGTGCTTATTTTGCGTGTAAGTCTTTCAGAAAGCCCACAAATTTGGGTTTTTTTCAGACAGTATGAAAAAAAAAAAAAAAAAAACAGATTTTTATTTTATCTACCATAACTCGAAATGGGTTAGAGATAGGACAGGGTTTCTATGGTGTTTTATGCTCCCCATGGGCTGTTGTATTACCTCCTTTCGTTTGGCAGATTATGTCAAACTTACCCTGTGTATTTACTAAATTTTGAAATATATATATTGCCAAGAATTTTGAAATACATATTGCCCATATATATACGAGCAATGAGAAGATTTTAAACCACTACTGTATTACACTAATCCATTATGTATTCTATAATTCCAGTTGTACATTTTGGCAATTTGAATTCAAAGTGATGTCGGAAATGGTCGCCCGCCGTCACAATGGAATCTTGGATTTAATTTGACGTCTTCAATTAGTGCGACAGTAACATTTTAGATATTAATATTTAGTAATTCCAATGTGAAGTTATAAAAATTAATTTTCCGGAGATAACTCATACAATAACATATCTCGAAAAAAAAAAAAAAAAAAAACTTTTAAAAATTTAAATTTGATTTCAGTGAGCTTATTATTTGTGAAAGTATTATTATTTGTTATAGTTAATTTTCTTCACCTAAGCGAATAATATAATCATAGTGAATATTTTAGTAGCACCCAGTAATTGCATTTCAGCATATTACATAAACATTCAGTACGCTAAATCCGGAAACTAAGTTTGTTTTTAAATTCTATCTTCATTCTATCATTTAATATCTAATTCGATCATTTAATATTTAATATCTCCTATGTTTGTAATGCACTACATTTTTTATGTTTTGAAACATTATTTACCACAGAAAAAAAAAAAAAAAAAAACTAATAATTAGATATACAAAATCACTCACACGCACTACCCTCAATGAACATTTTCCCATCTACATATATACATTACAGAAAACAAATACATAAACATGCAAAATATATGCCAATAAACATTTTTTTATTACTCTTTTCTGTATGTAAAATATTCTAAAAAAAAATAATACATTAACATCCAGGATGTCTTTTTTTGTCTTTATTGTTTTTATGTTTGTGTTAATGTTAAAGTAACCTACTACTAAAAAGGTTTATAAAAGATGTTTTATGATAGAAAATCTTCAATACTCCTTACCGCTATATTTAAAAATATTATTAAATTTCTAAAAACTTATATATATTTTTTAAATTTCGGATAATTATTCGTGAAATAGATTCAATTGAAAATTAATTTTTTAAAGATTTTCATTCCATTGAAGGTGTTTTACATATAAAACTAACAATCCAATGTGGAGTATTTTTAGAATTTAACGCAATATCAAAACAGCTAACATAATATAAAACAAAGTTAAGACTGGATGCATTAAATAGCGTACGTGGTAACATTTAAGAATGATTTCGGCATATAGTACCCGCTCTTTTCTCACACTATTATTTTCAAAGAGCATTTTTCTTCTTAATTCATCGTATTTGTATAACAAAGAAAAATTCTGTTCAAGCAAAGTGGTGCGAAAGAGAAATGCAGGTACTAACAATACTTCGAAATGAATTATAAATGTTAACCAGGTATAAAATAGTCTCAAAAAATGTAAAAGAAGTTTAACAAATGAGAGTGTGAAAGTTATAATGAGAAAATAACCAAATAAATAAATAATAATAATGTTAAAAAGAAACAATTTTCCTTTTAAGAGTTATAAGCAAACAATACTTGATTTCATTTTTCGTTGAAATTTGTAACACATTAGGTAATTCGAAGCATTGCGGAGAATATTTATAGCTGTTCATATTCACCACACACTCACACATATATTCATATAACAATATTATATATATACAATTGTCTGACAGAAATTAAAAAACTTTCGTTATAGCATAAGAAATATATTTATATACATATGTGATAGAATGAAATAGAGAAACATAACAATAGTTTTTAAAATATCTTACACCTGTTTATTTTATCTTTACAAATGTCTGTATTGTAATTACGTTAAATATCATAAGTTTTTATTGAGACGTGAGGACTATTTCTTTCGGACAAGTTAGACCAAACGAAAATACATTTTGCGTTTTCTTCCTTTGGTATTAAGTTAAAAAAATATTTAAATTAAATTAGAAGGAAAACGCGTGAAAGCAATTTTTAGAAATAAAATAACAGTTGATAAAGAAGGTAACTTCATATTTTAGGGGGGGGGGGGGGAGATTTCCTTTTTTTCTTTACGCTTTTGTGTATTTAAATCAAAAGGTAAGCAATAATTAAATTATGTGGAGTAATTACAGAATGGTATAAATTAATTAATATGCCCTTTCCGAACTTAGATGTTTTGCATCATAGATTTTTTTATACTTCGTAGATGTAAAGAACAAGTTATACTACATCTATTTCAACTAAGATTTTTTTTTCTAGAATGGAGACCGGTAACAAATCAAAGCAAGAATTACTACAAAAGAAAAAAAAATGTTTGGGTTGATTCAAAATAAAAATATGGGTAATCTTTAAATACGTTTCTTGCGACCATGGAAGCCTCTGCGCATGTGCTGACTGAACGAGTCCACTGATAAAATAGGGAAGATAATTTTTTCGTTGAGAGAAAATACGCGATAAGGGAACACCGCGAACCGAATGATTTATGTTTACTAAATTATAACCTGTCGGTCAACTTTTCACCCCTTAAAGATTTTGGACTCGTCCTCACTGCTAGGCGTAGGAAACGTGGTTGCACTGTAGAACAACTTATATTTTGTCTCTCTTTCAGAGTTATTGAAATTTAATTAATTCTATCGACAACACCTTCCTGAATTTTTCGATGTTTGTTTTAATTTCTTTAAATATTCATACAATTGATTATTAAGTTATTGCCGAAACGTCAGTGGAGGCCCTCTGTTGAGACTCAAAACGGTTTTGGGTTCCGTCTGTGTGTTTGTCTGTCGCGCGATAGCGGCTGACTTGAAATTTGGTACACATGTTCATGAGCCCAACGGAATTAGCTGTATAATTTTAGGTGTGCATTACATTTGTTGTTCGTGTACAGGGACACGCCAAAGTTTTTCTTATCATTACTTCTTATGGGAAAAATCTGTATGTACCGCGATAGCCACCGCAAAAATCAAGCTATTAACTTCCAATTTTTGCCGAAACGTCAGTGGAGGCTCTCTGTTGAGACTGAAAAATATTTTGGGTTCCGTCTGTCCGTCTGTCTGCCTGTCGTGCGGTAGCGGCCGCAAAAATCACGCTATTGACTTGAAATTTGATACACATGTTCCTGATCCCCACGAAATTAGCTATATAGTTTTGGGTCTGCATTCCGTTTGTAGTTCGTATACAGGAACAACCCAACTTTTTTTTTTTTTTATCATTACGGCCTATGGGAAGAATTTGTATGTACCGCGATAGCGGCCGCAAAAGTCACGCTATTGACTTGCAATTTGGTACACATATTTATGAACCACATAAAAGTTTCGCTGTATAGTTTTGGGTGTGTATTCCATTTGTGGTTCGTGTACAGGGACACACAAAATTTTTTCTTATCATTACGGTCTATGGGCAGAATTTGTATGTACTGCAATAGCGGCCGCAAAAATTCTCCGATTGACTTGCAAATTGACACACACATTCCGGCTCGGTATAGAAATAACTATATAATTTTTTATGTCTATACTTTTTATGGATTGTGTACAGGGACACGCCAAAATACTTAACATTACCTAATTAATGTACAGGACCTTACAAAAGTGTTTTGACGATGTCACGTAGTCATCCAAACGATGTTAATTTTGAAACAATTATTAATTTTAAACGCAAAATAAACTGAATAGTTTTTACTAGTGTACACTCTGTTTATTGTTCGTTTACAGAGACGCACAAAAGAATTTCGTAACATTAGAGCCTATGGACAAATTTTTAGTTAAGCGCGCACTTTAATGCGTTTATGCTGCATTGAACTTAACAGACTTAGCATCCATTATAAAGATGCTTAAAATCATGTTTACCCTTAAAAAAGGGTATGTATAGACTAAGTAATTTACGGAACCACACAAATTAATTCCGAGGAAGTACTGTAATCATCCAAATTATGTTAAATCATTTGAAAAATTAATGAGTTATAATTAATTAGGTGTATTTTTATTATTGGCGTTCATAATAACTGTGGCTACTTTTCCGGGATACATAAAATAATTTCGTTCTATTACGGTTTATAGTCGGTATGTCTTAAAAGTGTATTTTGACATGGTTACCCCCCATTAAATATAACGAAATTTTATTAGAATTTTAAAAGCATGTTTTTCTGTTGAAAATTGTGGGCATAGAATTGGTAATTAGTTTACAGGGTTGCGCAAAATATTTCCGATATGCTATGTAATTTTTTTTTTTTTTTTTTTTTTTTGCGTGAAATTTGGTACTTATGAAATTTGGTATTTATGAATTTCAGGGAAATAATACAAGACCATCGTTTATTAAGGATACATATATATGATTTACAGATAGGTATACAAAGAAAGATACAGCGGGGGGTTGAGGGGGGCGCCAGCCCCCTTCAGGAATGTATCTGATTATGGTTGTAAGTCTATCGAATCAATATATAGCATTATATAATAAGGAATAAATAAAAATGACCTATTGAATAATGTCTGATGCAAATAGGACGTTGAGGCTCCTGATCTGCAGATTTTTTTCACGTTTGTGCATGTGCAGTTTAAAAGTTATTTACTGAAAATATTTATATTTTTCCAGATATTTAATATTCTCATTGAATTTTATGATGTTTTCTAAAATAATGGAATTGTATTATTTTCAAAATCCTGCATGATACAAAGAAAAAACTCACGAAAAATTATCATTTTTGTATAAGAAAATCTTTATATGATCAGGAATTTATTAATATACGTGCTAGTCATACACAAATGAATATAAATTATTAAAATTTTCTTTAATTTGTCACCGGTGTACCCCCCCCCCCCTTTTCGTTTTAGGGAAGAAAGTTTCGCTGATATAGCTATGGTATAATCTGTCGTTTGCATGTAAGAAGCTATAAGAGAATCCGTCAAGTATTTTTCTAAAAATCTGACAAAATATGTAAATTCGAAAGTGTGACATTATTTTATTATCCATCTGTTCTTGAAATAGTGAAAATTTACCCAATTTACCCATCTGTGACATAACCCTTTCACGAATACTAATTTGTAGTCATATAGAATTAATTTAGATATTTGACAACTTCTGATTCTTTTTTTCGTCTGACTTAAGGCTTTGGCTCCAAATTATGCACTGTAAAAGACAGATTTAGCAGGATGAGAGGACTTTTTGTTTTAGATAAGAATAAAAAAAAGTTCATCATTATTTTGCAGTAGACTACCTTGGCTAAAGTAGGAAGTTCTGCAAAATATCTTGGATTCACTCCATTCAACTTTCCAAACAAAAATAGTTTAAAGGCGTTTAAATAAATTTGTATCACCGAATTTTTCAGTAAAATAAACAAAAAATGATAATTCAGTGATTTAGTAGTTCGTCTCAAGTTCGTGTATTTGTACAACGGATAAAAAACCTATATGCCTTATACTCACAAAAAATCTGTATCGTTGATACTACAAGCACCTGAAACATGTCTACCCAATTTGATCTTAATTTAAAGTAAAGTTTAGACGCTGGGGTACTTCGAATAATTTGAGTCTATAGACCGTAATGATAAAAATTCTTTATACATGTAGATGTAACATAATTACGAATTCTACCTTCATGAAAATGTATACAGTTTGTGCGACAAAGAGCTATAAGATTTCTTCTAACTTCGAGTTCAATTAAATGAAATGTTTAGAGACTATCGTGTTTACTTACACCTTACACTCATAAAAACATCAGGATGAAAAAGCAAAAATTAATTCAAAACGTATAAACACGCAAAAATCGCGTTGTTAAATTTTTTCATGATTACTATACTTTTCTTTTACATTTATGTTCGAAAAGTTAAATATATATATATATATATATATATATATATATATATATATATGTTATCGAAAATTAAATTCTTTTTAAGACAAAATTTTATTTTATTTTTATTTCTCCAACTAGTGCCTTTTGGTCTTATTGCCAAAATCTACTATAAATTTTTAATTATAAACTTTTTCTGTATATAATGATTTTTTTTTCATGTTTATACTATCATTAACTGAATTTTTTCATCTTTGCACGTCAAGCTGGCTGCTTACGATCATGACAAAATATATTTTAATTTATTTTCAAAGATTTAGTACACGTATTGCATCTTGGATTAATATAAATTTGGTGTTGTAGAAATTATTATGTGGCGGCTCCAAAAGCTTTGAGGCTGAATTCAGACGAAATTATTGGAGTGGCCGTCGATGGTAATTATGGAGGACCGGTAAATATTCAAGTACAAGATCACCCTGGAAGAGTCAAAAATATAACTCAAACTACTGTGAATATAACTCCAGGTAACTCTTAATTTATTATTCCTTTTGACTTTTATAACGTAAGTGTTGTTCATTATGTTACTAGACATTCTTATGCTGCGAAGTATTTTTTCCCCCACATATTTGAAAAGAAGAATAATGCCATTTCGTTTTATGTCAATAAAGTTCAAAAGTATTTATGATTTCAATTCGTCTGTCTGTATTATTTCGGAAAAATATTTACAATAACCTTGAAAGTTATATAGCACATTGTCTATTAAAAAGAGTATAAGCAATTCCACTGTTTTTATTTTAACAGGTATTCAAAAAAGATATATTAATGCATGGTATTTTAGCAAAGTATATTTTATCACCCTTATATTTTGTAAAACACGACGAAATTAACATACATTAATCAGAAGACTAAAAGGATGGTTTTTAAAAATCCTTATACGATTAGGGTTAATGATTAAATTACAGGGCCACATAGAAATATTCAGATACTTTATGTGGTAGAAATGAAAGCATTTTCAGTTGTGTTATGAGACTTTTAGTACGTTATATAAAGAATGATAATTCTGTAAACAATGTATATTACTACGCAAAATCAATGTATTTTTATGTTTTCTCTTTAGCAATAAAACTATAAACAGAGTTTCTGAGAGATTTCTGTTGCATAATAGAAACAAAATGTGTTTTAATTTATCACCAAAGATGTAAAATACTTTGAATTACAATATGATTAGCATTAAGAATTGATTGACAGATTGCTGCAAAAATTTTCATTTACATTACGGCATATAAATGGAAATTACTTAAAGTGTATTTTGATATGTATAAATTTGAATACATTAAATTTTAAGCAGTTTAATGGAAAATTACAGATGGGAAGGTTTTCGTAATCTTTTTGAACAATGTGATTTTTCTTTCATGGTTATACAAGGTAATATTTTATGTTTTATTTCAAGGAATTTATAGCATTTTAATGTAAACCATTGCAAAGATCAATCATTCAACATTAGATAAGATCAACATAAGATCAATCAACATTAGATAAATCAGTACTAATAAAATCGGTGGATTTACAAATTGTTCTATAACATTAAATGTATTTGATATATACAATTAAAAATTCCCTTCGACTAGTTTTTTTTTTTCTATATATATCCGATAACATATTTTAAAATCTTGGGTAGAATATGTGAATTAACGAACATTTTGAGGACAAGCATTAACCTTGGGTTGTATAAAGAGCTAGACTTCCCCTCCCCCTCCCCCCCCCCCTTTTTTTCTGTCATATGTATAAAGACAGACCAAAAAAGTTAGTGGAGCATGCAAAAGAGTGAAGAAAACTGTACGAAAGAATCATACAGTGACATATTGAACACAGTGACAGACTGAAATGCATGATTCTTTCATAGAGTTGTCGTTTCAGTTCCGTACAATTATCGTTTACAGTTTCGTACATTTATCGACCGTTCGTTTGTGTCAAACGATCGGTCAAATTTATTTTTCTTTACATGAATATAATATTGCATGTAGTACAAATTGAGCAGAGTCCACGTATGCCAACTACTTTTCTGTATTGTACTTCGACACATGTATATTCACCATTTATGTCATTGCATGGTCATAGTGACAGACTGAAATGTCCAATCTAATAGTCTACCCATAGTTTAGTTCGGTACATTTATCTTAACCTGAAATGTTAATTAAACTTATTAGTTTCATATTTTAGCTTTCATGCAAATCCATGCTATTTTCAATGCAATGATTTTCCATAACGCAAACTTATATGAAATAAAGCTCCTAATTTTTTTATGATAAAGAAATCTTAAATTTCGAATGACTTACGAAAGTTTTAAATTACAATATTCGTAGTCAAATATGTTAAAAGCAATATCATAAATGATATTTTAAAAGTGGTCTGAAATTTTTTCGGGGAAAATATCTCTAAAAATGGAAGTTTGTGTAAAATTTTGTCATAGTCTGCAATGTTAAAAAAAAAAAAAAAAAAAAAAAAAACGTTAATTTTGAATAACTTACGAATTTTTAATTAAAAAATTCGTAATCAATTATGTTAATGCTAGTATCTTAAATGTTATTTAAAAGTAGTCTGGCATCTTCAAGATGAAAATACCCCTCAAAATGGACGTTTATGCACAATTTTACCGTATTCTGTCGTGTTAAGAAATTCGTAAGTTTCAAATAACTTACTTAAAACTGAACTTTCTTAGTTAATTATGCTCATATAAGCCTCATAACCGATATTTTAAAGTTGTTCTGATATATGTACAATAAAAATATTCCTTTTTTATGCATGTTTAAGTGAAATTTTGCCCTATTTTCCGATGTTCAAAAAATCGTAAATTTCGAATAACTTATGAAGCTTTTAAATTACAATATTGCAAATCAACAGAGTTCTTGTCAGTATTATAAGTGATATTTTAAAATTGGTCTTATGTTTCTGCGACGAGTTATTCTTGAGATACCGTGTATATAGACTAACAAACTAACGCACTGATGTACTAACACACTGACACTCTACAGACGGACACCATTACTGATTTTGTGTTTTTTGGATTCTGCACACCTAAAAATGCATAAATAATAATAAGAAGAAGAAGAAAAAGAAAAAGAAAACAAACAAACAAAAAGCTCGAAAAATTTGACTTTTACCTACAGTAGGCAGCAAAATTATTGGAGCGTTAGCAATAATTCCTATTTAAACGATGTGCACCTAATACTGTTTTATTAAGTAAATATTTGTCGAGTCATGAACTTAGTCTTTATGCTGTTATTAAAAAGTAACTTGGTGATAAAAATTAGCGATCAAACTAAATAAATAAATAAATATATATATAAATGTGGATGTGTGTTTCAATAATTTTGCTACCGACTGTAAGTTCCCCATACTTTTGGGGAACTAAAAAGGTACAAAAATATTTTTATGGAATCTTTATTTCTTTGAAATGGAAAAAACATAAAAAGGAACTCCAGGACAACAATTTCGTTACATGTAAATTAAAAAAAAAAAAATTGTCTAGAAATAATACAAGATTTTTAAAGTAGCTTGAGGTTCCCTCGAACAACTAAGACTGCTGCACACCTGTTTTCCAGATACAATGAGGTTATCAATAAGACTTTGGAAAATGCTGTTTCACTCCTCAATAATTGTAATTTATAAATCTTAGAAAGTAAAATGAGGCTTTGATTTTGCTGCAGTGCGTCGTCTGAATGTGTCCTAAACATGGTCAGTCAGTTTTAGGCCAGGATAGCATGCTGGATATTATATACGTTGTATTGTTTCAGTTTCCCATATATCTAATCCACCGTATATTCGTCTGTAAGATGATGTGTTTTTTCCCGAACGAATGCGGGATTATTTCGAGTGCTCCATACCAAAACACGTTGAGTGTCACACACCTTACAAAACGAGGGCTCGTCTGTAAACAACAATTCATTCCAGTCATATTGCCATCCGTATCGATGTCCAGAAGCCCAGCTTCTTCGAGCCACAAGGCGTCTTGAGTTCAATGGATTACACATCATTATTCTACTTGCATAAAGACCACCTTGAGGAGGCCTATTTTGGACTGTTTGGCTTGACACCTTTTCTCCTGTTGCCAAGAGTAACTGTCTTTGTAGCTGAGTAAAATTGTTACCGTTATATGTCGAGAAGTTGTTAACAGGATATATCGGCCAGCTTTTGTTGTGTTAGAACGTGGCCGACCTATTCCTGATCGATTTATAACATTTCTTGTTTCTTGGAATCGATTCCACAGCGTATGGAATTTTCTTCTTCTGTTTTCTGCTATGCTTTAAATTATGGATGTTTTATTTCACGTTACTTGTCAGTGTAATTATATGCATAATTTCGTAATTTCTTTAAAACCACATGCCCCCTAATTGTTTCGATCAGTCTATATATTCAAACACAGTTATATCTAAAGTATGTATGTATTTTCTGTACTTTTGAAACAATATCTACCAGATTACAAGTTGCAGAAGTATGTTCGAGAATTGTGCAGATTTGTGTATTTGTAAGAAGACTTTGATGGCCACCAGAATATAATAATGGCTATGACTTCAAATAGGATGCTATTGCTATATAGTTATATCATCGGAGAACATGCAATATTTTTGCATAAATGTCTAAAAGTGATACCGTGCAACTTATTGGTGATCTTGTGTTCCAGAATATCTAAAATATAAACATAAATGAAAAATAACAAAATTAATAAATTGTTAAACAATTATTATAATGTGAGCTCTATTAGAAATATAAAATAACACTACAGTACAATTTTTTTTTTTAAATCACACAATCAACTGATTGGAAATCACATTTATTGACATTTTTATTTTTCCGACTGAGTGAAAATAATGCCTGGACCGTGAGTCGAACCCTGGAACTTTGACTTACAAGGTCAAGACTCTACCAATTGAGCTATCCAGGCCGACAACCGGTGGACATTACTCACTCAGACAACCTTTAGGCAGAAGCATCTGGTCTATCATGTAGATAGCTCGACAGAAGTAAGCCGCAGGTAATGGAAAACACCATTAAACAATGGGTAAAAGAAATACAATTTTTATTAAAATCACACAATCAACTGATTGGAAATCATATTTATTGAAATTTTTATTTTTCCGACTGAGTGAAAATAATGCCTGGACCGGGAGTCGAACCCCGGATTTTACCTGAGGCTTATTTCTGTCGAGCTATCTACATGATAGACCAGATGTTTCTGTCTAAAGGTTGTCTGAGTGAGTAATGCAGACCGGTTGTCGGCCTGGATAGCTCAATTGGTACAGCCTTGACCTTGTAAGTCAAAGTTCCGGGGTTCGACTCCCGGTCCAGGTATTATTTTGACTCAGTCGGAAAAATAAAAATTTCAATAACAGTACAGTAGTTTCAAATATTTTTTTATTATTACTTGTAATCTGTTATGATGCTAAATAATTTTCTTTTTTTAATTAGAAAATTTTATGTAGTTCAACATAATAAAAATGAAAAAAAGAATCATGTGTTTAGCATAGATTATAAACCACTCTTCAACTATACTTTCTAATTAAAACGTTTAATCTGCAATCTATTTTACCCCAATGTATAATAATTTAATATATATTCTGTTTTTAATGACGAAAAAAGAAATATCACAAAACGAAATATGTCAACAATTCCTATATAATAAAATTCATCATAAAATCTATTTGGATTAACGATTCCTGTGTTATTAGTTGGACACTTCGCAAGGATTCTGAAACTGTTTTTATAAAGTAAACTCCTATTACCAACGGCCACCTACAAATCCTCAACTTCAAAAATATTCTTCTTCACAAAGATAATCTTCATAATACTAAAAATTTTAATTGCGAAATTCCCAAATATATCCTAAAAGGTATATGAACAAATTTGTGGGACTCTGTATACCAATTATTAATGGTAATCATAGCATGTTCTATAGAAAGAACTACTTTTTTCTTCTATCTAAATAATTTGTGTTAATTTCTTTATGTTCTATGTAATATAAAGATATTGAAATAGGCTTTTAAAAAGTATCACGCATAGTTTAACATTTTGAAATATTTTTGTAGGTCTCAATACATAATTAGTAGAGCTACATATATACTATTTTCAGTAAGGAACTTGGCACATTGATTCTGAATAGCATATATACGTTTCAAAGTATTCTAAAAATATTTACAGAAATTAGAGCGGGGAAAGACAAACAAACCTAAGTTAGAAACACTTTTCAACTTTGTTGAAAAGTGCTAAAAATCCATTATTTATACCTACAATAATTATTTAAAAAAAAAATTGATTTATATTTGTGGAATTTTTTACCTAATGTGGTATAATACATTGCAACTGTATATGAGATGAATAAATGTGAACCTAATATAAAATAATATAAATATCATGTTAATAGGTAAGCCCCAACTCATCAAAATTCATCTTGACACGGAGAATTTTCCCTCTGGATTTTTGTCTGCTCCAGGATTTCCGAAATATGTTTCTCTGACTGCAACTTTTCAGAATTATCATAAGGAGCTCTTGATACCAGTTAACGAGAAATACGGATATATGTTTGTACAAACTGATAAACCCATTTATACGCCCAAAGATACAGGTAATTTGGTTTTACTTTTTATGTTATATAGCAGCCGAGCAACTTCCAACTGAAATATAAATGAGTGAAATATATGACTAAGCTAAAGTAAAATATATTTTATAAATTGAAAAATTCTTGCATCATTTATACAAATAAAAATGCGTCTTTTATTAACTCTTTTGATTAGGTATATAGGTATCCAAGTCTGTAAAATATTGAACTTTTGTTCTTAAAATTGTGGGTTCGATTCTCAATTCTGATTAATTGCACTGTTCAGCAACAAAATTGTAAATTAAATAAAAGTAGCAAATTTCTATAGATTAAAACTTCTATGGATCTTTGTTTTAAACAATGATACTACTAAAGAAATCAAATGATAGTGAAAAGAGAAAATCAGCTCTAGTTTTCTTTTTACGTGCGTTAGTTGTAGAGTATAACCCAGTAATTAATGTTGCTGAATGAAAAATCGTTTCACACTAGAAAAAGGTAAGAGACGACATCATCTCCATTTGCTGTGAAAACAATATTTTTGAACATAATTTCATAGTATTAGAAAATTCTAACAATATAATTTAAAAATATTAATGCATTATAAATTTTATATGCAAATTAGAGAATCTCGATGCAAAAGTAATACAAATATTGCCATTTTTATTATAATAATCAAAGAAATGCTCCTTTTTGTGTCTTTCTGTGATCTCGATTGTCACACACAAGTATCCCAATTTTTTAGTTTTTCTAATAAATTATATTAAAATAATTTTGTGCCTGCATTACTTACAACTGAAAAAAAAAAAAAAAAAAAAAAATAATAATAATGATAATAAGAGCAGAACTTTTGAATGCCCTTTCATTAAGATATATAATTTCGTTTAACTGTATATTATTAAATAAAACTCGCTAAAATTATATTTTTAAAATTATCCGAACTCTTATTTCTTTCTCTTTAACAAGGAATGCAAACACAAGAAATAATTCTAGTAAAATAAAAAAGAAATTTATAAATGCACCTTAAAATATTTTTAGGGTATTTGCAGCTTTCAAAAGAAACTTATTGATGTATTTAAAAAACAAAACACACACACACACACAAAAAATAAACTTAATAAAACCGCAATTTTTATTTTCACCATAATTACTCAAGACATTTTTTAAAGTTTCCATATACATACGTAATAAATCAATAAATAAAAAAAAAATAATTATACAAATATATTTTCAGTTTTATTTAGACTTATTCCACTAAATGAAGATTCTCAGCTCTCGTATGAAACAATTCAACTGCAGATTAGAGTAAGTATTAACAATTTACATTGTTAAAAATTAAAACAGAAAAAGGATAATAAATTATTTATTTTAATTATTACGTAAAATTGCATAGAAACGTTAACTAATATATTAAAAAATCGGTTTTATATGTACAATTTAACAGTGAATATTATTGAAATTTATTATTTATTGAAATATATTAAACATTTATACTATTTTTTATAAAATAGAAATATTTTTTAATTTTTATTGAGGAATATATATAAAGAGAAACTATTAGGGCCATATTCACCAACTTCTTAACACTCGGATTAAACCTCGGATCAGAGGTAATAGCTCGATTATAGGAAAATCGGTATTCTCCAACGAAAATCCGCAGTTCACAGGCTACTTTAACACTTCGTTTTTGATCCTCGAATATCGGAGGATTAACAGAGATAATTCTCGGATCTTTTCGTAACGCATGCGCTTTCCGCAGCTCAGCTTCGTAAGCAAATGACAAACATGGCTGACGTTGACGATCTATTCTCTCTAGATGATATTGAAAGCTTAGAACTATTGGAAGCATTTGAAAAAAGGAAAAGGACGATGCATTAAATGATTTGGATTCTTTGGATAATATGGCATTTCGATATCGCTATCGATTAAATAAAGATTCCATGGAATCTCTAATACGAATGTTAGATAATAGGCTGTCATCTGGCACAGAAAAGAATAATGCATTAATTTCGGCAGAAAAAAAATTTAATAGCTTTAAGATTCTCTTAATCATAACAATCAAAATTTTAAATCGTAGCATAAACAGTTGTCGTCTGCGTGATTATTCTTTTTAAAAATGTTCTAAAGTAAAATTGATTCCACAGAGTAAAAAGACAGGAGAAGAAGGTAACGCTGAAATTTTGTGATGTTGTTTTCTAATGTTTACAGATGGCGCCAGCGTGCAATCCTTCCTTCTCTCCAGCTTCCGCAATGTTATTCAATGGGGAAATGTCTTGTTTTAATTATTTTTTTAAAAATAATATCAAGCTGAAAAAATTTCGATTGAAAGCAAATTTCATTAAATAGAGTATTCTAACCAACATGTTTTTTTAAGAGCCATTTTATACTAATTTTAAAAGCTTTTTAAAAATGACGATTCTTGTGAACCGAAGCTAGCTAAAACAGATAATTGGGAGGAAGGAGAATGGATGAAATTTTGTAAAGAAAAAAAATAAACTTACTTTAGGTGCAGAAAACACGAACTCGGACTTTATTTTTCTCCTAGGGCTTTTTTTTGTTTTTCTTATCACTATCATAGCCTGTTTTACAACTAGGAACGAAACATTTATTTGAAACATCTGAATTATGCAGTTTTAAGAACTTACAAAGAAATTAAATTGCTTAAAATAAAAAAAATTAAATGTACTCCAGCAAAATTCTATTGAAAACAACAGTATATCTGCGCCGAGGTAGGGAGGAATGACAAGTGGCGCCCTCAATATTTACCAAAAACTTAGATCACAGTTTCGTAGCTTTCTCCCATTGGACCTTCAACTCCTGATTGATTCTTAATCCGTGCGTAAACAAATGCGAAGTAAACAAGAGTATTAGTGTTGCCAACTTGCTTTTTACCCTTTCTAATCTTCTAATCCGATTGATTAGTTAATTGAAGCCGAATGGTGAATAAATGCTATCTTCATTCTTGGCCAATCAAAACAAAGTTTTTATTTCTCTTCCAGTTAATCCATTGATCACGTAATCCATTGATCGGCTGATGGTGAATACTGTAGGAATTTAATCCAGTGTTAGCTTTGATTCTCGGATTTGCTGATCCATGGTTTAATCCGCGATTAATGAAGTTTGGTGAATACGGCCCTTAAGGATCCTGAATATCCTGATTTTTAACGGAGAGTACTGTAAATCGGGAAAGATTTAGGAAAAACATTTCTGTAAATTTACAGAAGAGATATACGTTGTATTATAAATCACTTTTTGAAGTTATAAATTCTTACACTATTTTCAAAATTATTAATACTTTATTATAATGATGAAACATTGTAAAAGTTTCATTATGTGTGATTGTTACAAAGATTTGGTAAATCGAAACATTAAATTCGATATTACTCGAAATAATCCAAGTATTCGATTCCTGTTACCATACTGCTTAATTTGTACTTTTATTACTTTTTCACTTTTCACCTAATAACTATCCTTATAATTTAAATTACTCGATATATTTTAAATTTTAAGTAATTTTGTTAGATTCATTGTGCACTTAAATTATTAAATATATTATTATATTATATAAATAGAATTTTATTAATCTATTATATAGTAATCTATTTTATAAAATGTTTATATAATTATATTAAATTGAATTTTTCCTGATGGCCTTACTCCTTAAAAATGACTTTATTTATTAGTTCCCCATCATACTATAAAAACGGGGGAAATTTCAACCTCAGTTTTTTTTTTTCTTTTCCTTTTTTACACGTTTTCAGGTGTGAGGAAACTGAAAATGGCAAAATTTGTATGGTGTCCGTCTGTATGGTGTGTTAGTTTGTTAGTCCGTAAGTAAGTCCGTTTGTAAGTTTGTTAGTCCTTGTACTCGATATCTCAAGAACAAATAGTCGCAGAGAAGTCAGATTAGTTTTAAAATATTACTTTCGACACTGGCAAGAAGCGTATTCGTTTGCAATATTCGAATTAAAAAACTTCGTAAGTTATTATAAATTTACGATTTTCTTAACATGGGAGAATAGGGCAAATTTTCACTTAAACGTTCTTTAAGTAGAAACTTTTTACTGAAAATATGTCAGGACAGTTTTAAAATATCAGTTTTGAATTCGGAATGAACATCATTAACTTTAAGTATTCTACTATGAAAGTTCCGCAAGTTATTTGGAATTTATGAATTTCTTAACATGGCAGAATACGGCAAAATTTCACATAAACGTCAATTTTTAAGGATATTTTCATCGTAAAGATGTCAGACCACTTTTGAAATATTATTTAGGATACTGGCATGAATATCATAGACAATGAATTTTCCAATTTAAAAAATTCGTAAGTTATTTGGAAATTACGATTTACTTACCATGGCAGAATAGGGCAAAATTGAGCATAAACTCCCATTTTGAAGATCATAAATATATCAGACAACTTCAAAATAATATTTATGATACTTATTTGAACATGATTGACTACAAATATTCTAATAGGAAAATTTCGTAAGTTATTCGTAATTTAAGATTTTATCAACATAGCAAAATTGAAAATTTTTCATATAAATAGGAATTTTGAGGATTATTGCATTGGAAATAGTAGCATGAAAACTATACAACGGAATTGACCCTCATAAAATAAATTAATAGATTAGTATAACATAAATATATCGAAGTGAACGGTGGCTAGCCTATTAGGCGGGGATTTCATTCTGTCACTGTGTCAAGCTTTGGTATAATTAATTTCTCTTAACACGATTGTAATATGCCTCGCACTAGAAATTTATGAGAATATGATGGGGAACTGAGAAGAGTCAACCTATGTCAACTAGTTGTTATTTTCATTACAGTATTTCTGTTAGGGGAAGCCGGGGTAATAAGAGACAGGGATTATAAGAGACACAGTCAAAAAACCCATCAAAAAATATACTTAGACAACTTTAGAAATACGTAATATTAAGTATCATGTGTATTCTTTACTACAATATACTTATTGAGAAGTTTATAACGCATTTTGAATTTGTTTTCTACGACGGGAAAAAACCTTCACTTTGAACTTACCCTAAAAGTTCGTGACTTTTTCTAAATTTTACTTTATTTTTCTTTGTAGGTAAGATGTTTGGGATTTATTAATATGTAACCTTTTGGCCAAGACTATGACTTTTGATGTACAATTTTTTAAAACATTGAAAGCATTCTTTATTTACATGTTCTAGGCATGTTTCTTATAACCCCATTTTTATTTTTTGTGGGGGTAATAAGAGACACGAGTCTCTTATTACCCCCACTGTTAATTCCTGTGTCCCCCCCAATTGTAGTTCCTGTTAATTCTGCCTGACTAGTTTACGAAGAGTTTACCTAGTGTTAGACCCAGTCTAAGTTTACCAAGAGAACTTTTTTTTTTTTTTTCACTTTAAATCAAAAAGCAGTTTCACTCATTAGGCTAGACCATATTTAGTTGATATGATTATTTAAATTTATGTTTAGAATGTGTATAAGTTAGTATTTAGTCATTAATACTTCATTACATAATAAATAAGTTCATTTATAATTACTAGAAAAATATTTTATAACATATTGTTCGCTTGTATACACTTCAAAGATACGTCTTTTTTGCCTATTTTCGACTACACTTTAGAAAATGGGTAAAATATTTGCTGCCCATTTTAGAAATTATATTGATGTTTTTGGTTAATCCCTAGGTTATGTTGATTATGTAGAACTATCATTAAGTACAATATTATATTATTTAGGACCTAATATTAAAAGAAATGAATTTCACAAACACATTTATGACAGTTAATTTTCGAGCAAACATATTTTTTGAATGGATGTAAATAATAAAAATTTAAAACTATTGGCTGATTCAGAATTGTTTCCAGATATCTTTAATTATCTCACATGATTTTACATTGCTATATATGGACAGTTACAAGCCTGGTCTCTTATTACCTCGCGTGGGGTAATTAGAGACAAGGATTTAATGAAAATTTAAAAAAAGAATTTAACAAAAAAATTAAGTTCAAAAAATCACCTAAAAATTCAAGAGGAGTCCATTTAATGAAATTAATACGAGACATTTATTTCAAGTTATTTAGATTAATAGTATAGATTTTATTACTATTCTTTGTCTCTTATAACCCCTTTTGTCTCTTATTACCCCGGCTTCCCCTATTTAATAATTCTGTTTGAATCATATACTACATATTGTTACGAATTTGTAAATACTAGTACTTATTTTTATGTAAATTCATTCAAAGAGGCTTAGTCAGGTTATAATATGTTAATTTTCTGCATTTCTAGCTTTTTTTCGCATAGAAATAGCTTTTTTTGCTTTTAAAACCCGTTAAAAAGCTTCATTAAGGCTGGTAATGACCTTGGTGCCAAATTTGGTGCCTTTTTGCGACCTTGGCGAGAAAATCCTTTTTATCGATATACCAAATACCCAAGCTCTAATTCGAATAGAACGGAAATTACTGGAACATTTTCAATTTTCTACACGGGTATATAAGAAGTCCCGATCCGCCAGATGAGTCAGTTTTCGCCAAGGCATTGATTGGTGCTTAAAGAGCTGAACCTCTATGATTACAGCTTGTTGCTGTGTGTTAATACTATGCTACAGTTTATGCTGTGAATTTCGTGCTGTCAGCTGTTATTTAAGCTGTGTTTTCTGGTGAAACTGAAGTTGATAATTGGTTTACGTACTTGTAATCGTCTGGAATTTTCAGTAAATAAACTTTTTAGCCTCTGTAAGATTTGCCTTTCATTCAGAGACATTTCACGAATCCTGAGCACACAACAGTATCAACTTGACTCTTAATATATACACTGCTCGACATTGAAAATGCAACAACACGAAGGAATGATAATAACGGAATGAAATTTGTTGCACACATACATTATATTAGGAATAACAACTGATTAAAATTTCAGGAAATTTGGAGTAATATGTACTGAGAAAACGGTACGTAAAGCAGCGACCTCTGTGAGAAATAACAGCACATATCTGCCTAGGCATTGAATCGAACAGCGATTGGATGACATGTACGGGTAGAGCACTTCATGAAGCTTCAACACGATGCCACAATTCATCGATCGAAGTTACTGGTGAGTGGTGGAGGGCCAGTCGCTTTTCAACGATTAAACAGTCATTTTCATTCGTGCGAGATCAGGTGAACGCGGTGGCCAGAACAACAGTCGAACACATTCGGCATCAATGAAGGTCCAGACAATATGGAAAACTTGTGGTCGTGCATTGTCCTGCTTAAATGTTGCGCTTTGGAGGCCTTGAACGTAGGGCAGAGCTATGGGCCTTAACTCGTCAGAAATGTAATGGCGGGAATGAAAACACGAGGTGACAGGGATGTGTATCCAATGGTACAACATACCATCAATCCAGGTGGTGACTCAGTATGCGGCAACCAAAATTCTGATTACCCTCAAAAGTGCATCTCTGATATGGGCGCCATTAATGTGTGATCAGCGATGAACCTGGACGCAGGAATGGCGTGATGTCACTTTTCAGACAAATCACAATCCTGTTTACAGCATCAAGATTGCCTTATCCGTATTTACCGGCATTATGAATAATGCACATTGCCAGGTGGGATTCGACATCATCATACTGTCCATCATTTGCAATGATGTTATGGTTTCCCATTGGACACACGTCTCGACTACTTCATGTTTGTATTCCTAGCACTCTGAACAGCGGCCATTAAATGTCTGATGAGTTAAGGCCCGCCCCTCTGCCCTGTATTCGAGGCCTCCCTAGCGCAAAATTTAAGCAAGATAATGCACGACCGCAAGTTGTTTGTATTGTCCGGACCTTCTTTGATACAGAATGTGTTTGAATGTTGCTCTGGCCAGCTTGTTCTTCTGATCTCGCACCAATGAAAATGACTGTCTAATCATTGAAAATCGACTGCCCCCCCCCCCCCACCACTCACCAGTAACTTCGATCGATGAATTGTGGCATCGTGTTGAAGCTTCATGAAGTGCTCTACCCGTACATGTCATACAATCGCTGTTCGATTCAATGCCTAGGCAAATATGTGCTGTTATTGCTCACAGAGGTCGCTGCTTTATGTACTGTTTTCTAAGTACATATTACTCCAAATTTCCTGAAATTTTAATCAATTGTTCTTCCTACTATAATGTATGTGTCCAACAAATTTCATTCCGTTATTATCATTGCTTCTTGGCGTTGCATTTTCAATGTCGAGCAGTGTATTTTAAAGTTTGTATGTAGCTACCACATGTTAATGCATGGTATTGCATGTTTATCTTCTTATTTCCATTTATTTAATACTATTAAGTTTAATAATTCATTTACTTTTTCGTACAATATATCCTTCATGTTTACTTGACAAATTTTTTGGATGCTGTTGGTGAATTTTTGCGTAAAAAAAAAAAAAAAAAAAAAAAAATTGTATAGTACTAGTTTTACATTAAATTTACAATAAAAAACTCAAATAAACAAGTAAATGCATTACGGGTAATACACGTAATTAAAACAGTATTTCAAATGTTTGATTAATGCCTATAAACTAAATTATGTTTCCTTTAGAATCCTGACAATTTAGTAGTGCTGCAAAAACGTTTTGCTGGTAAAACGAAGGCCGTTTTTTGGAATCATGTGTACAAGTTTCCCGCATATCCAGTGATTGGAGAATGGTCTGCAACAGTTCAATATGGATACAGTGTAAGTTCCTATTTAATTTTGATATTATTTTAATACTTCCGTTTACTATAACTTACAAAAAGAAAAAAAAATTAGATTAATTTTGTTGAATGGATCTGTCCATTAATTTTAATATTCGGTAGAAATTTTTTTTAAACATAATTTGCGTTAAAATCAAAGTAACATTTAAAGTAAGATAAAGAAAAAAAAATGTAAAACTTTAAAAATACATTTTAATTAAAAACATTAAAATACACGGCAGACGTTTCGGCTAGAACACTAGCCCTCCTCAGTGTCAAACATACAAAGCACAACATTTACAAAAAATTCAGTAACACATCAGAACAAGATTATATATTCAGCAGGAATAGCTTTAGCCTCGTTCAAGGCAGAAAGTTGCAATTTAGTAAAATCGCCCTCTAGAAAAAAAACGGGATTTATATAGTATATTAACTTTAGAAGCTAAAATTTTAAAGTTATCAAAATTAGGAATATGATCACTATTGAGAGAATGGATTACGAGTTTCGATCTTAAATCACCTGCTTTATATGAGCGTTTATGTTCCTTTAATCTAATTTCACCTATTCTGCCAGTTTCACCGATATATGTAGAATCACAATTTTTACCGGGGATACTATAGATTACACCTAAACCGTTTAATTGGGGGACAGCGGATTTAAAGTTTGAGAGAAAGTTACTAATACGGAGTTGAGACTTGAAGCTAGTAGATATATTAATTGTTCTAAGCAATTTGGAGATATCTGTACTAGCTTCAAACCTCAACTTCATATTAGTAACTTTCTCTCAAACTTTAAACCCGCAAATTAACCCCCTACTGAATATATAATCTTGTTCTGGGCCTGTATTCTAATCAAACACTTACCGCTCGCATCTCAATTTCTATCGCAATATTTTTTCAAGGAGAGGAATCTGCATAGTCAAGTCCACTGAGCTGAAATAATAACTGGAGCAAATGAGTGGTTCTTGTGAGCCATTTTAAAAATTTATTTTTTCTTCCTAGTTTCGTTTTCCAAGTGGGTACGGCAGAAAGCTTTAGATACGCATATATTACAATATAAAATGGCGTAGTCTAATGCATCCTTATCAGCTTTATATCAAAAGTATTTAAGAATTTTATTGGTGAAATATGAAAAAAGTAAGTGCATTTATTTTTTTTACATAGCCACATGACTTTAAAAAAGAATCTTATTAAGAAAAAGTATATCATCTCTGAAATAGTACTCTGAGCAATAAGTAATTCTTCCTTGATTAGTTTTTATTTCTCATCCCCCCTCCTTATTAATCGATATTATTAGTTTAAACCAGACCAATTTTTATGAAAAATAATAATTTTGTGAAACTATGTGAGTACTTTGTACATAAATTTTTTTGTCGATAATTGATTAAATATCTCATATTCTGTAACCAGATGGTAGGACTGGCACTTTTCATGCTTTCTTCTATATAAAATAGAAGAAAGTATTATTCTTTTGATTGATATTTTTTGAGATTTCCTGAATGTGATTTGGCTATTTAAAAAAAAATGTTTCTCTATCCGTGTGCCTGGATGTGTGCGACATAAATTTTGTAGCAGCTCTAGATAAAATAAAAATTAAACAGAAATTCGTTATATTTAGTTGCACCATAACATAAATTGGTGTCTATCAACGTTTTCTGCATATCGGCCAAAAGGTGGCGCTGTTGTCTCTTTTTTATGATAATTTTTAATATGGTAGTATGGGCATAAATTTTGTATAAATGTAGCCAATGAGAATTATTTTTAACAAAACATTGGAAAACTTTATAATAGAAATTGTCAACCAGAATAAAATTTTGTAGAAAAAGAAATTGTAGGAGAAACTTTCCCTGCTCAGGAGTGTAATTTTTTAATATGATATTTTTCAAAAGAATTCCACAATTAAAGTACTATACAACATATTAACACTATCGTATTGCACATTAACAATGAAGAATGAATGATCTGCCGTACCAAATTGGACCTTCGCTCCAACAGAAGAATTATTAAAAAACCCGCTTGCAAGACTCTTAGTTAATATATTGGAAGGATTTACATAAGTTATTATTATAATCAGTGAATTTCAGTAGAGAAATTCATTTCCTTCTACAACTTTGGAATAAATAAGGAGATGCGAGTCGTAAATTTTAGGCTAGAATATAGGCCAATTACTATTGTAAACAAATTCTTTTCAATTTTTTAATGATTGATTAAAATGATCCTCATTGTGAACATTCATACATTTTTTTTTTCCTTTACGGCCATATTAAAGATTATGATAAAACGGGAAAACATAGCCACTTGTTGGCAGATATGCAGAAAAAGTTGATAAACAACACTTTATGTCAAGGTGCAACTAAATATAACTTTCATGAAATTCTGTTTAATAGTTCTTGACCTAGTGCTGTCAGAAAATTTATATCACTCACATCCAGACACATGGATAATCATCCATTTTCTATAAATGGTCAAATTGTATTCAGGTGGTCTCAAAACGAGTAAATCCATCAAAAACCAGCAGTCGAAAATTTATATGTGCAATAAACAATTAAAAAATTAACTAAACAAAAAAAAAAACCTAAATAAAAAAAATGCAATTATTTACTTTCATACTTCAGCAATAAAATTTATAAATATTCTTCATATAAAGATGATACAAATGCATTAGACTGCACCTTTCTACATTTTAATACATGTGTATCGAATGCTTTCTGCCGTATCCACTTGTAATACGAAACTAGGAAGAAAGAAACACTTTTCGAAATTGCACGGAAAAAACACTCGTTTTAGCTCAGTGGACTTGAGTAAGCAGATTCCTCTTCTTCGAAAATTTTGCGATAGAAATTGAGATGCGAGCCATAAGTGTTTGACTGGAATACAGGCCCTGATGTGTTATTGATTTTTTTGTAAATGTTATGCTTTGTATGTTTGACACTGAAGAGGGCTAGTGTTCTAGCCGAAACGTCTGTCGTGTATTTTAATGTTTTTAATTAAAATGTATTTTTAAAGTTTAATTTTTTTTTTTTTTTATTCTTTATCTCATTTTAAATGTTACTTTGATTTTAGTATATTAATGAGACGTATACATTATGTTTATAATTTTATTAAAATAAAAATTGCGTTTTGAGATACAAAAAATGGTATGTATTCGGATGGATGGATGGTTGGGTTTTACGTCTCACTAGTGGTATGTATTTGGATAGTGAAGATTCATACTACACACTCAGAAACAATATACTCAATTTTGACGATTTAGACATCCTCGGGCTTAACTTCATTGTTTTTGACAACCATTTCGTCAAGGGATCACGTGAATTTTAAGGAAACGTGAACTCTCAAATATTTAGCGAAGCTGTTTACTCACAATAGCATGTGCTAGCTTTCATTACCGCCACATTTTTTTTTTTTTTCCTGAGTTGTTAGGACTTTACGTTACAATGACTTTTATTTGCCGGCCTGGTGGTTCGGTCGGTAGGACGCTGCCTTCTGGATTCCCACGCCCCGGATTCGAATCGCGGTGCGGGCATGGATGTTTGTGATGTCCTATGTCTACAAAATATTGTGTGCGCTTTTTTCTGTGAATTTCTGTAAAAATATGGATCAATTAAGTCATTATAACTATAGATGTTAAATAAATGTCCAAATGATTTTTATTTGTTTACTCTGTTTTATTTCTATTTTCATTAAATATAATTAGGATTTAATGCCTAAAGCAACAAAGTTGCAGGTAATTTTATATTTCTATAATTTGTATTTTATTCTGTATCACGAAACTAGGATGAAAAAATGTATCTTTACTTTTGACGAAATTCGTATGTTCAAACAAGTGATGAAAGTAATTTGCTCAATTTGATGAAATAAGAAGGAGAATATATATATATATATTTTTTTACGAAATTCGTATTCTCAAATAGGTAACGAAACAAATTTCGTCAATTTGACGAAATGTTCACTCGGAGCATATCCCTAGAAAAGCTTTCGTCAAAAATGAAGAAATTTTCGTGAAATTTGAGTATCCATTTCTGAAAGTGTATGGCCGATGGTGCGAAAGTACTTGTTGTAAAATTATTAATTTCTGAAATTCTGCTTTTTGTTATTCCAAGAGTAAAGAAATTTTCATTAAAACGTCCCTGTTCAGACAATTATCTACTGTACAATATTAGAGGTAGAAAATAATATTTATTAATAATAATTACTAGAACCGTTTAATTATTACCAGGAATACCACATCACATCTAATACTTTCTAAAGAATCGTTTTAAACTTTGACCAACTCCTGAACCTTTTAAAAGCTGCTTCTATCAAAATCTTTAAGATCCTATACGGATGCTTTAGGATTTTGCTTTATACAGATGGGTGATAAAATAATGTTAACACCTTCTAGGTTAAATGTTTCGTGGAATGGTTAAAGAAATGCTTGATAGATTGTCTTGGAATTTCATTATTGTAAAGAACATGATGTCATGATGTACCGTATATATTTCAGCAAAAATTTGTCCCAAAGGCAAAAAGGGAGGCAGTCAAGTATATATATATATATTTGCGATCACTCGGCAAAAAATAATGCTCGAAATATATTGTAGCAGTAGAACGTAATAATGGGGTTTCTAAACTATCTACATTCATTTGTATATAACTAGAACGCATGTTCATCGCGATATGAGAATTTCTTTAACAATATTTAAAAAAAAATTCCAAATTTTATCTTTATAACATGCAAGATTTTCAAGCAGCTAAATTTATAGAATTAATCTAAAACAAACTGACCAAAATTTCTAAATATTTTTAATTTGTCATCGATCGAATTAGTTGAATTTCAAATATTCTGATATAGAAACATAATGATAAGAGAAGGCTGAATCGAATTAAGAAATCGATTTTAATATAAAATTGAAAGAATTGTAGCAGAAAACTTAGACTGATTAAATATGACTTTTAAAAGTTAAACATTGTATAAGAGTAATTATTTTATAAAAAAAAAAAAAAAATACAACTATTTTATTAAAATTTATTCTTATCTTTAACTCAACAAAACTTGGTAGTTATCTGGGCACGCATCAATGACACACAGTTTTTTTTTTTTTTTTTTTTAATACTGTTTATTCTTCTAAATAAAAGGAAAAAATATTTATTACTGTTACTATCTGAAAATATAAAAATAGTAGTAAACAAGACAATAAATAAATAATGTTTTATTCTCTGCAGAAACAATTAGTACTATTACTTGTTTTTCCTTCAAAGTAAAAGTGAAAGTTTAGAATTATCTAGTAGTCTTTATAAAAATTAATTTTTATCGTCTGTGGTCTAAAACCATGATAAGAAAATGGCCTTCATACTTTAATTTTTGTTAGTTTCTAGAACAAGCATGAATAAAATGTAAACTATAACACTTCTACTATCTGATACTTTTTTTTTTCCTTCCAGAGAACGATTGCTGAATAATGAAAATACATAGATATTTAGTTTGATAATTTGTATCGCATATGATTAAGTGCGGATAATACCCAATCTCGCCGACAGCTGTGGCCCATGTTATTTATTTACAAAAATAAGAAATGATACAAAGAAATAAAAAATAATACAAAGAACAAATCGAACAAAAAACAAACAAAATTATAATATTGTTTACCAAGAGGTCTGCAAAGCCTTTCCAAGCAAATCTAAAAATATATAAATATGAATATGAATAAAAACAAAGAGAAATTACATAAATGAGAAAATACAGACAATAAAGTAAACACAAAGAAAATATAAAATAACGTAAACATACGTCATAAAAAAATCAAACAGGTGTCTAACAACGCACAAATCGCAACATAAAATAATTTAGGGGCTCAATTTAAAACAGATTAAATTAATACTTAATAAAAAACTAAAAAGTGTATTTACTATAGTGGATGGCGAAAATAAGTATCTGCATCATCCAAAGACAATAAGAATTTTCGTAGTTTTTCTCTAAATGAGTTTAATCTTAATTCACTTAGAATATAAAGCGGTAACATATTAAAACATTTAGGACCCAATATATACAAAACATCTGTGCAATATTTCTTTATTAGCTTTAGGAACTTGAAATACAGAAGGATTTCTCAAATTGTAAGCAATCAAAGTATTAGGAAAATTATTTCTATTTTTAAACATGCAAATTAATAATCGGTAAAAATAAAGTTGTTTTGTCGGTAAAAAGTTATGATTCTGTATCACACCTATATAATTTATTAAACGATTTTGTGCTGCAAACAAAGGTGAAATATTTGATACATAATCT